>CP106734.1:24674159-25274159 GCA_025506655.1 Gossypium rotundifolium
CCTTCTCGTTTGATTTTATTATTACATAATTGTTTATCTATCTTTGTACATTGAGGCAATGTACATCTTAAGTGGGAGGTAAAAGTACTTGACTTTTGCATTATTCTCAAACTCTGAATTTAGTCTTATTTTTAAGTATTTTTCTCATATTACTAATTAGGATGAAATTTCGTTGATTTATGATTTTATTAATATGTTTTAGAGTAAGTCATAATTAATTGTGCATTGATGATTAAAATCGAAGAATACTAGAGAATCAAGCATGATAAGCCTACTTTCTAAAATTAAAATTGATAGGTTGTTTAACTGAATTTGAGTATTACCTTGAAATTTGGAATTTATAATGATTGATGTCAAAAACACCCATAATTTTTGTGAGATTTTGAGCCTTATAGAACATATATTCTTTTTTGTGCTCACTTTATTGATTATGAGTGTGTCAACTTTGAACTGTTATTCTAGAACTTGCCTCGTTTATACATGTCGAGACCACACTTTGGATTTGATATGAGAGATGATAAAGGCACCTAGATTTAACCCACTTACTCCATAAAAAGCCTACCTTCACAAATTAACCCTAGTGAACCCCGTTGAATCCTAACAACCTTTTATTGACTCACCCACAAATATTAACCCAAAACCCTTTGTATTTGTTATCACTATTCTTTTGACTACCCTAAATCGAGGTTTGATTTGATTAAGTTATCAATTATATAAGTTCAAGAGTTACATTTATTATTTATGATGTAACACCCCAAACCCGGTCTATCGTTAAGACTAGATTTGGTTTGTTACATGGATCAATTATCTTAAAAATTTCAGTGAATTTGAAATCTTCACAATGATTTTTATTACAAGATTTAATAAAACCAAAAGAGTATTTTATATCTAATGTATATTAGAAAATATTAGTAGAAAACATCATTTATATTGTATTATCAAAATCGTTAAGTAAAATTTATTTTTATAAAAGAGTTCAAAATATTAAAAAATATTTTAAGAAATTCCATATATTTGAAACCCAAATTATTTTAAGAAAAACATCATATAATCATTAGCCCATATTGAAATGTCCAAAATATAGTTTTAAACCAACCACATAAAAGTCCATGAAATATTAATAGAGGCCCTTATTACATCAACCCAAAATAGTAATTTATAAAAGTACTTATTAAAAAGTTCGGAGTTTAATAAACCCATGTTTTGCAAGATGGCTTCCACGAAGTCATCCTCGCCCAAGTCCACGTCAACTTCCATTACCCGAGATGAAGAAAATTTGAGGAGTGAGTTACTTAGAACTCAGTGTATAACTCACTTTCTTTATTCATGGGCCGATTATCAAGTTATAGATTTGGGCTTGAGCCCATTAGCGTAATTAATAATAATGATATGCATGCAAAATGAATTTTCCTCCCAAACCTAATTTCCATCCGCTACACACCCTCGCATCAACCATCACACCTGTGGGATCAAGTCAACCCACCCCGCCATCACACCAATCGTAGGCATTAAGCCTTTTATATTTGTGGCGAGCCACCGAACTAGATTGTGACAAAGTCACCGAACTAGAGGCATTGAGCCAATTATTATTTGTGGCGTAACCACCGAACTAGAGGCAAATAGCCATTTAATAATTTTGTGGCGTAAGAACCATCAACTAGAGGCAATAGCCATTTAGTAATTTTGTGGCGAGAACCACGAACTAGATTTTGGCAACAAGCCTTTCTTCTCTTCATCATTTTCCCAACCCATGCAACATGTATGCAAAGTAGTCTATGATCATATAATGATTTTATTAAAAAGGCCCATTAACAAAGGAGTCAATATTCCCAATTTTTATTAAGGCCCAAAATTACAAAATAACATTTGGCCCATTTAACAATTAATATTTTAGGCCCAAATTTACGATCTAGCAAAGAGTTTGGCCCATTTATCGACCTAGCGGAGATTTCGGCCCGTTTAACAATTTAACAGAGATTACGGCCCATTTACGATCTAGCAGAGATTTCGGCCCAATTTTGATCTAACAGAGATTTCGGCCCAATTATCGATCTAGCAGAGATTTTGGCCCATTTATTATTATCACGGATTTCGGCCCATTTTACTAACAAACAATATTTTTTGGCCCGTCTACCAATTATCAAACTTATCGGCCCATTTTACGAGGACATAAAAATTTATATTTTACCATCTAACTCATCGAGGGCTTTTTCGTAATTTTCACCATATTAACCATTTTCATGTAATTTCACCAAATACCAGTTATTACGATTATATCGATCTAGTCATTTTTATGATTTTACCCAATAACACAATTGTCGTCCAACCCGAGAAAAAAATGTGAAGTTACACACCTCGATATCGTGAGTACTAATCCTTCTCGCTCCTCAACACCTAAAACATATTACGATCCGTTAGAACACTATCATGTATAAAAATACACTATCGATAATCGATCCAAATCCTTACCCTCTTGATTTTGAATCACTTCAATTTTCGATTTCTCCTCGTTTATCTATTCGTTATTCGCTGAAAATCCACTAACGAACAAAGGCTCGGAAGTTCGTACTACTTCAAATAATTGATTTCCTTCGGAAGATGGTCCACAACCCGGTGGAAAATCCCGGATTCTAGAAATAGCCCTTCTTTTATAATTAGGGGGAATAGCGGATCTGCCCCTCTTATGAAGACTAAACACCGCCCTTTTCTTCCCTATTTTGAATGTCTTCAATATCAAAAGATTGTTAATCCTAATAATAATATATCGAAAATACTAAAGATCTTAAAGGCGAGATTTCCTTACCACAAAGATTCTTGCTTCTCAAAAAGAGAGTCGACCCAAAAACGTTCCCTCACCACCGTAAATCGATTCCAACGCTCCAAGATGCACACGAACACTCGAGTTCCGATCTTTCGTTATCGCACTAAAGTATAATAAAGAGAAACGTTAATAAAATGAACGATTATTTTGATCCAAGAAATCCTTCTTACCTCCATCCATATTCGGCCAAAACCACCATTAATTAACATGAACTTAAAAGAACTCTTACCTATTCTCCACAGTTGAAAAGAGGTGATTGAGAAAGATGCTTATCAATAGAGAGAGATTCGGCTATGAAAACTAAAGAGAAGAGAAAAATGGTTCGGCAAGGCACACTAACATTCGGCCATGAGAGATGTTTATGGAGATATGATGATTGAAAAGAAAAATTAAAAGATGAGTGAAAGGGATGATGAGGATTCGGTTATCAAAAGAAAAAAAATAAAATAAGAGATGTGTTTAGAGCAAGGTACATTCAGCAATGGAGGAAGGAAGAAAAAGAATAACCTTTGGTGTTGTAATTTCGGCAAAATGAAAAGGCATACAAAAGAATACTAATGTGATAGCAAAATGACCAAATGGTCAAAAGAATTTTGGTAAACCAAAAGCACAAAAGTCGGCCAAAGAGAAGGTTGAGAAAAAAAACAAAGTTGCACAAGATGCTAGAAATGACCAAAACAAAATTCCTACCCTAGCTAAGCTACTAGCAAAAATCGCCAACCTCCCTAGCCATATTGCCATCCAAATTCATTGGTCAAATGACCATGAATTTGTTTCAAAACATCTTCCTTGATACTAGCCTCATGTCCCCATATCTTTCCAAAGTTCCTTGATTCCATACCATAAGTTAAAATTACCTTTTCCTTTAGTCTTACTTACCAAAAATAAAACAATACAACTCATCCATCCTTATCCCTTGCCGACACATGCATGGATTAAAGCCAAAAATAAAATTTTTAGATGCTAACCAAGGGATTCGAACCACTCCCCTCATGCCATAACTCATGCGCCATCACCACCTTACCATTTACTCATCTTTTGCTTCACTTTGACACTTATTTTTACTTAAGTATTAATATCACTTAATCCACTTCATTTATTTCTCAAAATTAAAAATTTATTCCTTTCCTGAATAATTCTAAACTCTTTATTATTAGTTTTCATTCGATGTAAATATTCATATTTAGTTTATTGATTTTAGATTAGGTAATTAGTCAATTCAATCTCGATTCTTACCCTCTAATTCAGCCTGTATCCACACCCTTAACCTTAGCCCGTTACAACCCTGATAAAGACCTTTTGATTTGTGTATCATCTCATATACAGTGGTGGAGATTTGATTTCAGGCAAGCCTATGGGATTAACTTTACAGGTTCGACTTATGAGTGATTATTCTTGAACCTTAAACACTCTGAGTGATTTGAGTGAATCTACTGTGAGGATGTCAATCCTTGTCGATTTTGAATAAAAGGTAATTACTTAGATAAGGGGAGACACCTATGTTTTCGTACTACAAAGGTATGACTTATCATGATTAAATCTTTAGGACTCTTTGAGTTGAATTATCCATGTATAAATTATCTATGAATTATGATGAGACATTGTCGATAGGAATTATGAATTATGGAAAGTTCGTTTTAATTGTAAGTTGAGAATTTTGCTTGAGGACAAGCAAAAGCTTAAGTGTGGTTTGATAAACCATAAAAGTAACATATTTTAATCCCACATTTAGTATGCTTTTGGATGATTTAGACCTCAACTTATGTAAAAAGGTGCTTTTAATCCTTTCTTTTCATGTTTATACTTAGGAAAGCACCCAAGGAAGAAAAGAACGAGAAACGGGCTTAAAACAGGCCAATTTGGGCAAAATTGGAAATCGACACGGCCTGGACTTCAAGCCACATGGCCATGCCCCGTCAAATTACTTCACATGGCTATGCCACGATTTACACGGCCATGCCCCAATCGACAGAATCGAGATACGGCCTGAAGACAATTTACACGGGCGTGTACCATGGCCATGCCCCTGCCGCGGGAAAGAGCAATTTCACTCAGATTTGGATGCTTGAAGGCAAAGAAATACATTCCTAAGTCTAATTAAACGTCCTAGGAGGAATTCTACTTGAATTAGGATACTTAGGAGCCAAGTAAAAGCATCTCAAAGCCTATATAAACAACCAAGGTAGCAACTAAAAAGGGAGTTCGGCATTTAGTTTTAGTTTTTTCATTAGTTTAATAAACCAATCACTCCATATTTTAAGCTAAATAATAGAAAGAAAGTGAGTAGTAGTACTTTTAGGTTCCCTTGGGTTCGATAAGATATTCTTGCCTAAACTATACTACTGTTCGATAGGTGCACTTACCTCTATCGTTGTCATAGTTAGTCTCTGAGTTCGATGATTTTTTATAAATATTAAAACGCATAATCGCTTGACACGATCAAGTAATAATTAAAATATATAATATAATAAATAATATGCTAATTTATATAATATAAGTAATAAATAATAATAATAATAGGAATACTAATGTTAAAAGTAATGATAATACTAATATTGATAATAATAAAATAAAAAATATTAGTAATAAAATAATAATAGTAAAAATAATGATAGAAAAAATAATAATAATATGATAATAAAATAAAATTAACAATAATGATAATAAAATTTGTAATATCCTGGATTATGGCTTATGCATTTTTGCTGAATAATATGAAATAGCATGCCTCGTGTGTTAAGAATGTGTTGTATGAATTTTGTGAACTTTAGAAAATAAGAGAGTGCCATAGGAAATATTAGATTTTTAAATCCAAAAAGGGGAAGCTAGGCTGAGGAGGCCTTAAGGAAAATTGTATGAGTTTTTGGACATGAAATTGGGCTTGGTAGAGTGGCTTGGAGGCGCCACTTAGGGCCTTGGTAGGTGACGCCATGGGCTATGAGGAAGGGATCAGGTTCGAGCCACAAGGGAAGCAAAATAAAAGTTTATTTTGCAGCAGAGATAAGCAGCAATGGATGACACTAAGGCTATATTTTAGGAGTTTGATCCTTTTATTTTAAGAGATAAATGATGATAAATTAATTAGGAAAAGGGATAAATGATGGATTATTCTTATTAATTTTAAATGAAGAAATAAAGAGAAAAGCAAGGGATTTGATAGTGTTGGCCGAATAGGGGATTCTTGGGGTAGTAATTTCGGCAGAAAAGGGAAAAGAGAGGCCAATCTTGATTCTTCCTTTTTCTTTTGTTCTTCTGCTGAAATTCTCTAGCAAAATTTCTCTCTTCTCTTTTATTTTGCCAAAACCGAATACTCCTTACTCAAAGTCCACCATTTCCGATTCTCTCTAAGTCCCATACACCTTTCTTCTCTTTTCTTTTCCTTGTTAAAGCCGAATCTCACATGTTGGTGGCCATAGCCGAATGCTCCCCTATCCTCTAGGAGCCGAATTTCTATACTTCAAGGAAGGACATTTGATTAAATTGGTAAGGAATATCACTTATGTCAATTTACTTTCTTTATTTCTTCTCCCGAATGTTGAAATCAAAATCTAATCTCTCCTAATCTTGTTGGCCAAAACTTGGAAGGTGAATTTCGGGATTTTCCATTATAGCCGATTTCTAGGGAGATCATATAGGATTTTAGATCTTAAGTATTTCGGCATCTTCATAAGCCAAGTGACAAGTTTTGGGATTCGGAATCGCAAGGTAAGGAGGTGTAAATATTTGGCCATATTGAATATTATGTTAACCGATCTAACTATGGTTATTTAGGGGCAGTCGACAGTGGTATACAAGGATTTTGGGATTTCAGATCGCTAGGTAAGTACATATATACAATCGGCTAAGGCTATAGTAATGTTATGAATCTATTTCGCATGTTTCTCATAAGCCGAAACTAACTAGTTCAGTGATCTAGTGCCTAACCGATTGCAAGAAGAGGTATCACAAAGTTTCGGGATTTGATTAGTAGTCAAATCGGCGACAAGGTAAGATTTTGATTGCGATAATCCTCCGGGATTTGGATAGTTAGCCGAATAGGCTTATGCTAACATGATAAGGGTGGCCGAATATAGGAACTAAGGATCTAGTACGCTAGACCAGGTTTTCAGGATTTTCAATAAAGCGATAAGTATATCAGGTGTGTACCCCCACACTAAGCTTTAATTAATTTATGGTTATGTGTTAATATATATATGTTAATAAAAATATGTGTGAAGTGGCTAAAAGTACCATGCAATGGTACGAACGAAATACTCAGGTATGTTTACCCACTCCTACTATGAGTAGGTTATGATCTATTATGGCACATATGTTAATAATGATAAGAATGTGAAATAAAGCATGTTATTGCATGATATGTTTGACATGGGGCATATGGGTGATATGTAAAGGGAAGTGAATTGGTGGTTTAATACCCCAATATCCGAATGTGGTAACTTATGTCACAATATCTTGAATGTGGTGACTTATGTCACAATATCCGAATGTGGTGACTTATGTCACAATATATGAATGTGGTGACTTATGTCACAAAATAATTATCTGGTGGCTATGCCATGAATTTTATAAAGGCGATGAGCACGCCGATCGCAATGATCGCTTCGATGGTGTGTAGATGATGGAGGGTTGACTTAGTAGTCCCTACGGTGTGATGGTTAGTACGGGTGATGTGTAGCGGATGGTTATTTAGGTTTGGGTTTAGGTTTGCATCATTAAGTATATGTGCTATTATGTATGAATTGATATGCCTGAATTAATTGAGACTTATGTTGGCTGTATACATTGAGTCTGTTTGACTCACCCGTTGTGGGATTACTTTTCGGTGACGCTCATTAATGGACCGGTCGGCAGGAGCTTAGTGGTGGCCATGCTCAATTCAAGATTTTATTTTATTTTGGACTTGTTATATTTTAAATATTTTAGATTTAATTTGGGTTTTGATTTGATGTAATAAGGCCTTGGTTTGAACTGTTATGCATGCATATTTAATTGTCTAAGTATGACTCGATTTTAAAAATTCAAAGTTAAAATCCCTTTTCTTAAGTATAAATATTAAACGTTTTGACACATAATCAACACGGGTTTTAAAATTCAAGCCCAACCCAAATCAACTGTTTTCAAAAACACGCAAAATTTTAGCAAAGTATCAAATAAGAATCGACTAGTTTTTCCTAGAAGCATGCCAGATCCGCCAGGGCTTGTGGGCCGGGTTTGGGGTGTTTCAGTTTGGTATCAGAGCTCGATTCAAAACTCAGCCTTGAGGGTTTCTAGTGCCCAAAACATTTTTTGTCTTTGAAATTGGATTTTTTCTAAGAAGTAAGCAGGTTTTTTGGCATGGCACCTGAGTCTCCGGCCTGAAGTCCACCAGGTAAGTACCCCTAACTTTTCTGTGAATTGTATGTGGGATTATATAGGGACGTAGATTAGTGGACTAGGAATTAAACCCTAGGATTAGTCTACTTCAAATACTAAGTTACATAAAACTTAAAATCAAACCAAATAAACCCGTGTCTGAGTCGCCGAGTTAGGGTGTGGCAACCGTTGTGCACATAACTAGGATTGGTTTCAGTGGGAGCTTGGTATTTAAGTAGTCCTAGTGACTCACCTCCTACCCACTTGAATCCTACCTGGTGCGTAGTAATGGTTCACCCTAACCAAGAGGACTCAGCCACAGGCTAAACCCAATAACAAACTAGCCATATTTTTATAAAAACCCTAGTCTTAAAATCACCAAATGACCCCTTTGATGTGTAGGAAAACTATTTTGAAAAAAAAATTCCAAAATATTCTCCATTTACTAAAATGACCTAAATACCCCTAGTTGAAAAAAAATTTACTAAAATGCCCTTGGTTTATAAAATTTCCATACTACCACAGTTTTTATCAAGATTCTCTTACCTTACAAATATCCAAACACCCTACCTTATAATAAGACACCCTGATTTGGAAAATTTATGAAATTACCCCTGATTTACAAAATGACCAAATTACCCCTAACCTGTACAAATGACCAAAATACCCTTAGTAAGAAAAATTACCGAAGTACCCTCAAATTAAAAATCTTTAAAAATACCCTCATTTTGAAAAGTCACCAGGAACCATATTTTTGAGAAAAATTACCGAAATGCCCCTAATTTGAAAAATTACGAAAATACCCTCAGTTTATAAAATTACCATTTTACCCTCGAAATTCCTTACTAAGTATTTCAATTTTGTAAAAACACCAAAAATCTCCATTTTGCAACATTTTCAAATACCCTAATTTGAAAAATTACCAAAATACCCTTGTAGGACAAAATTACGAAAATACCCTTGGGTAGTGGAAAACAACAAACAACGACAAATACAACATTTCTCTGTAATGGAAGCAAGTTCATGTGTGTGACTAAATGAATGATGTGAGACTGTATGTGTATGAAACGAAAGAACTACTTCCTAGAACTATTAAACATAAAACTGTTCGTGATAAATCAGTGGAACCAAACTAATTCATAAAACTCTTTAATCAGATAAATGCAAAGCAAAAGTATGAATTCTATGGGACGTGGTCGCAACATGTGTGGCCGTGGAAGAGACTGAATGACCGTGTCTGAACCCATTAGATCGGGTCAAGAATCTAAGAATGAAATGCCACCACCACCACCAGCCGCTGATGTGGAATATCGAGGATCGCATCAGGGATGACGCAGTGTCCGAGCGGCATCTTGCGAGTTTTGGAAAGGGTGGGAGGGAGTGGGTGGAGCATGGGAGCTCGAAAGTCGATACTGAGCGACTTCGAGCTAATGGAGCTGAGGTGTTCCGTGGTATTTCTGGTGTGGCACCCAGTACCGCTGAATATTGGTTGGAAGCGACCGAGCAAATTATGGATGAGCTCAATTTAACTGAAGAGGAAAAGCTGAAAGGGTTGGTGTCGCTTCTCCACGATGAGTCATATCAATGGTGGCTCACGATGCGGGATGGTGCTATAGCTGATGAACTCACTTGGGAGTATGCTAAGGCGGCATACTAGAAGAAGTATGTTGGCACTCATTATATTAATGCGCAAAGAAAGGCATTTCTAGAAATTTGGTTCAAGGAACAAGTCCGTAGTTGAGTAAAGTCAATTCCTAAATTCGAGCCATTATGCTCGAGGATAGTGTCTCACCGAGCATGAGCGGCGTGTTCGGTTTGAGGATGAACTAAGGGATGATCTCGAGGTTGTTGATAGCTCCATAACAGAGCGAGAGTTTATCGTGTTGGTAGAGAAGGCTAAGGTAGTCGAGGGAATTAAGGATTCGTAAGGCGTAACACCGATCAAAATAGGCGTAAAAGAGGATTTGGATCATCAAGGCCATCTAGGAATGAGCAAAAGAGGCCTAGAGTTGATGGGTCGTGAGGTCGCAAGTCGCTTCAAGGGGGCGATGATCGTGCTTGTGATCAGTACGGGAAAAAGCACTTGGGTGAGTGTTGGAAAAAGACGGGAAGATGTTTTAAGTGTGGGTCCAAGGACCATATGATTAAGGATTGCCCGATGAGGCGAAGGGGACGACCAAGAAGTCAAGGTTCTAACCAAAGTTGGAAGAGGAGGATAGCGACCACCGCGAGGTCGTGGGTCGATCGGCGCGAGGTAATGGTTACGGTAGAGGACGAGGAACATCGGCCGAGGTGTTGGTAACATGGAGTCCGAGCACCGGGTTTGGTTTATGCATTCACCGGAGGAAGATGAGACACACCGGACATCATAACCGGTACGTTCCTTATTTTTGGCAAACCTTATGTTGCTTTGATTGAGTGGGCTTGACCCATTCCTATGTTACATGTAGAGTAGTTGAAACTCTAGGGATAGCCTCTGAACTATCTAATAGGGAGATAACTGTAGTAAGCCCATTAGGCCAAACTGTAGTGGTGAATAAGATATTTCGGATATTACCTTTGGAACTTTAAGGAGCGGTATTTTCTGTCGACTTAATGGAATTACCCTTCAGAGAATTTGATCTTATACTTGGCATGGATTGGCTAATGGAGCATCGGGCTGTGTTGGATTGTGCAGCTAAATGAATGGAGTTAAGAACTCTAGAAGATGAGGCGGTAGTTATGATAGGGGAAAGAAGAAACTACTTGTCTAATGTAGTTTTAGCCTTAAAGGCTGATAAGATGGTTCGGAAGGGGTGCAAGGCATTTTTGGCCTTCATTAATGCTTTGGATACGAAAGAAGGGGGAGTTAGTGGAGTTAGAACTGTAAGGGAGTTTGTGGATGTATTTACGGAGGAATTACCAGGAATACCCCCGGACAGGGAGGTGGAGTTTGGAATCGATTTGCTCCCGGGTACAGCTCTTGTGTCTATTACCCTATACAGAATGGCACCAAAGGAGTTGGTTGAGCTCAAGGCTCAGATCCAAGAATTGCTCGACCGTGGGTTCATCCGACCTAGTGTGTCTCTATGGGGAGCACCAGTCTTATTTATGAAGAAAAAGGACGGAACTATGCGTATGTGCATAGATTATCGTCAGTTGAACAAGCTGACCATCAAGAACAAGTACCCTTTTCCAAGGATTGACGACTTGTTCGATCGACTTAAGAGGGCATGATTTTCTCAAAGATAGATCTGAGGTCCGGATATCATCAGCTTAAGGTGAAAGAAGTGGATATCCATAAGACGGCTTTCTGGGCAAGGTATGGGTATTTCGAGTTCGTAGTAATGCTGTTTGGATTGACGAATGCCCCAGCCGCGTTTATAGACATGATGAACCGGGTTTTCCAACCCTATCAGGACCGGTTTGTTGTTGTGTTCATAGACGATATTTTAGTGTATTCGAAGTCTGAGTAAGAACATGATGAGCACCTCCGAATTGTGTTACAAGTGTTAAGTGAAAAGAGTTTCACGCCAAATTCAGCAAGTGTGAATTTTGGCTTAAGGATGTTACTTTTTAGGACATGTGGTATCTGCTGAAGGAATAAGGGTGGATCCTAGGAAGATTGAGGCAGTTTTGGATTGGAAACCCCTTAAGTTTGTGGTGGAAGTTCGGAGTTTCTTAGAATTGGCAGGCTATTATAGAAGGTTTGTGGAAGGGTTCTCGTCGATAGTCGCGCTTTTGACAAAGTTGTTGAGAAAGGAAGTACCTTTCATTTGGACAAATAAGCAACAGGAGAGCTTTGAGAAGCTTAAGAGGGTCTTGACTGAAGCTTCGGTTTTGATTCAGCCGGAGGTGGGGAAGGATTTTATGGTGTATTGTGACGCTTCCCATACAGGATTGGGATGCGTGTTGATGCAAGATGGGAAGGTAGTTGCTTATGTGTCTCGACAACTAAGGCCACATGAGGTTAACTACCCGACGCATGATTTGGAACTAGCGGTAGTGGTCTTTGCTCTTAAGGTGTGGAGGCATTATCTTTATGGAGAAAAGTTGGTGATCTACACAGACCACAAGAGTCTTAAGTATCTGTTGACTCAGAAGGAGCTGAATCTGAGACAGTGAAGGTGGGTGGAACTATTGAAGGACTATGATTGTTCAATAGAGTATCACCGAGCAAGGCAAATGTAGTGGCGGACGCCTTAAGTTAGAAGGTGGTGTCGGATCTAAGGGCGATGTTCACGCATTTGAGTTTGTATGATGATGGAAGTCTGCTGGTAGAGTTGCAAGTTAAGCTGACATGGCTGAATGAGGTGAAAGACGGATAGTTGGTGGATGAGGATCTAAGTGTTAAGTTGCAACAAGCGCAGAATGGGGAGTTGGAAAATTATGGTATTAGCAATGAAGGAGTATTGTGTTTCAAGGGAAAAGTCTGTATGTCAAGGACGAGGAGCTTAGGCAAAGAATTCTTTGGGAATCGCATAGTAGCCCTTGTGCTATGCATCCCGAGGTAGTATGTAACATCCTGAAAATGGGTCTATGCATTTTTGATTTAATTATACGAAATGGCATGTCTTATGTGTTATGAATGTATGGTGAACATTTTTGGAAACTTGGAAATGTAAGGAAATGTTTTAGAAATGTTAAAAGAGGAAAGTGAACATTTTTGGAAACTTGGAAATGTAAGGAAATGTTTTAGAAATGTTAAAAGAGGAAAGTGAACATTTTTGGAAACTTGGAAATGTAAGGAAATGTTTTAGAAATGTTAAGTTTAAAAGAGGAAAGTGAACATTTTTGGAAACTTGGAAATGTAAGGAAATGTTTTAGAAATGTTAAGTTTAAAAGAGGAAAGTGAACATTTTTGGAAACTTGGAAATGTAAGGAAATGTTTTAGAAATGTTAAGTTTAAAAGAGGAAACTAAGGCAAGGAGGTCTTAAGAAAATTAATAGAAGAAATTTGACACAAGAACGGGCTTGGAGAAGTGGCTAGGAGGCACCACTTAAAGCCTAGTAAGTGACGCCACAATCAAGGGGGAAGGAGCCTAGGTTCGAGTCACATGGGAAGCAAATAAAAGAGTTTTATTTTGCTGCAATGAGCAAGGGAGTTGGACGGCACCAAGGCACTTGGGGAAGAGTTTAATTCTCTTTAAATTTTGGCTAAATAGGTGGATTAATGATGGATTATTATTATTATTAAGAGATAAGAGATAAATATTGGATTAAGTTTTATTAAATTGAATGGGTGATAATTAAAGTGATAAAGTTATCAAAATAGGAGTGATGGCCAAGTAAAGGATTTTAAGTTAGTAATTTTGGCTACTAGAGGAAAAGAGAGCCATTCATCATATCTTCTTTCAACTCTTCTTTCTGCCGAATTTCCTAGAGCATCTCTTCTTCTTCTTTTTGTTAGCTAAAGCCGAAAACTAAAGTAAGCCTAGCCAAATTCTTCATAGCTTTTGTGATCCCCATTAAAGCCGAATCCATAAACTCCTCGAGATACCATCATTAGCCGATTTCTTTATACCAATCAAAAGTCGAAATCAAGATCCTTCTAGCCTACATAGCCGAATATTGCTAAAGGTTCAAGCATGGATTGTCGATCTCTAAAGTAAGGGTAAGATCTCATTCAGTTTCATCCTTTTTCTTTTAAGATTTGCCGAAATCTAGGACTAACCCCATTAATATCTTGTTGCTAAAACTTTGAAGAGATCTTTCGGGATTTACTAAGTGTCGACTACAAGGAAGGAGAAATTATTTTCCCGAAGGTACACCATAGGCCGCGTGTTTCCTAGTTATTCGGTGAGTTTCGGGATTTAAAATCCACAAGGTAAGTATCTATAGATTCGGCCAAGGCCATGTTGAGTAAATAGATGTGTTTCATTAATATTTGAAAGCCGAAACTAATCTATTCAAGTAATCTAGTGATTGCTGATTTCAAGAAAGAAGGATACAAAGTTTCCGACATTTGATTAGACATCAATCGGCACCAAGGTAAGGATTTAAGTGTACTAATCCTACTAGGATTTGAATTTATGGCCGAATGGCTCTTTACTAAGTATTAAGTGATTGATCAAATGTAGAGATTTAAGATCTAAGGCATTAGATCAAGCTTTTCGGGATCTAGAGTGAACTTGCTAAAGCGAATCAGGTGTGTACCCCACACTATCTTTTAATAATATTTATGGCAATATTAAGTATATGCATGAATGTGAATATGGCTAAGTACCATGTTAAGGTACACAGTGTTAAGGTACGTTTCCTACTCCTACTAGGATTATGTTAAATATCTATTACGACACACATATGACATTATAAGAATGTGAAATAAGAATTTGGCATGTTAATGCATGATATGTATGATATGGGGCATATGGGTTATATGAAAAGGGAAGTGAATGTGGTGACCTAAGTATGAGGGATGTGGTGACCTAAGACCACGATAATCGAATGTGGTGACCTAAGACCATGATATCCGAATGTGGTGACCTAAGACCACGATATCCGAATGTGGTGACCTAAGACCACGAATTTTATAAGGGCAATGAGCACATCATTGCGGCGACTACCTTCAATGGTGAGTAGCGGATGGAGGTTGACTTAGTAGTCCCACGTGTGTGAGGATGGTACGGTGATGTGTAGCGGATGGCATATAGGTTTGGGTTAGGGTTGCATCATTATTTTATATCTCATTATATGAATATGCATGTAATATGTGAACATATGCCTAAATTGTTAAATTTTAGTGTTGGTTATACATTGAGTCTATTTGACTCACCTCTTGTGGGATTATTTTTCAGGTAACGATCAGTAATGGACCGGGTCGGTAGGAGCTTAAAGATGGCCATGAACAGCAAGGAATTTATTTAATTTGGATTTTATTTCATTGAGTACTTTGAATCTATTTTTGGGAATTATTTGATGTAATAAGGCCATAGTTGAATTATTTTATTTTACTTCTACTTATCCTGCTACAAAATATTCTTTTAAAAAAAATAGACTAAGTGAATTTATCATGAACTAAACCCTAAATGTTTTGTCACCTAAAGTAAAGGATTTTAATAGTGAAATAAACTTGTTTTCAACTCAAGCCCAACCCAAAACAATCTTTCTTTCAAAACACACAAGTTTTTCCTAAGTAACAAAAGAATTTGAAACGGTTTACATCGAGGAACATACTAGATCCGTCAAGGCTCGTAGGCCGAGTTTGGGGTGTTTCATAGTAAAATGTACAGAGATCTAAGGGAACAATTTTAGTGGCCTGGTCTTAAGAGGGAAGTTATCGAATTTGTAGGGAAATGCCTAACGTGTCAGCAAGTTAAGGCTGAACATCAAGTTCCGTTGGGATTGCTTAATCCAATACAAATTCCGCAGTGGAAATGGGAGAGAATTACCATGGACTTCGTTAGTGGGCTTCCCCTTACGCCTACTAAGAAGGACTCGGTATGGGTGATAGTGGATCGGGTGACAAAGTCTGCGCATTTTATTTTAGTGCGGGTTGACTACTCCCTACAAAAGTTAGCGAGGTTGTATGTAGTGGAGATTGTGAGGTTGCATGGAGTGCCGATGTCAATTATCTCTTGATAGGGATCGAGGTTCACGCCTCGCTTTTGGAAAGCTTTACATCGGGCTTTAGGCACTAGATTGGATTTTAGTACAACTTTTCATCCACAATGGACGGCCATCGAACAAGTGATCCAAGTACTAGAGGATATCTTTGAGAGGTCGTATGATAGACTTCAGAGGAAGTTGGGAAGAATATTTGCCTCTAGCGAATTTGCATACAATAATGACTATCAAGTAAGTATTCGGATGGCACCATACGAAGATCAGATGGTCGGAAGTGTCGACTCTACATGTTGGACGAAATTGGGAGAACGCCGATTTTGGGTCCCAAAATTGTGGCGAGTCGAGGAGAAGGTTAGTATAATTCGAGCTTGATTAAAGGAGGCATCTGATAGACAGAAGTCATACATGGATCTCAAGCGAAAGGAAATAGAATTTGATGTGGGAGATCAAGTGTTCCTTAAAGTTTCACCTTGGAAGAAGGTGATGAGATTTGGTCGAAAAGGGAAGCTAAGTCCAAGATTCATACGACCTTATCGGGTATTGAAGCGAATTGGACCGATGGTATACCAGTTGGAGTTGCCACCAGAATTGAAGCAGATGCACGACGTATTTCATGTCTCCATGCTACGTCGATATCGATCGGATCCATCTCATATAGTTCCAGTTGAAGAGGTGGAGCTAAGACCGGATCATCTTATGAGGAAGAGTGATTGATTCTCGAACAAGATGTGAAGGTGCTTGGAGGAAGTCGGTCCTCCGCTCAAAGTCTTGTGGGCGTAACCATGGATCGGAAGAAGCTTCTTGGGAGCCGGAAGAAGCAATCGACAGCAATACCCCCACCTATTTCGGCGCTGTAATTTTGAGGTCGAAATTATTGGTAGAACTGTAATATCCTGGATTATGGCTTATGCATTTTTGCTGAATAATATGAAATAGCATGCCTCGTGTGTTAAGAATGTGTTGTATGAATTTTGTGAACTTTAGAAAATAAGAGAGTGCCTTAGGAAATATTAGATTTTTAAATCCAAAAAGGGGAAGCTAGGCTGAGGAGGCCTTAAGGAAAATTGTAGGAGTTTTTGGACATGAAATTGGGCTTGGTAGAGTGGCTTGGAGGCGCCACTTAGGGCCTTGGTAGGTGACGCCATGGGCTATGAGGAAGGGATCAGGTTCGAGCCACAAGGGAAGCAAAATAAAAGTTTTATTTTGTAGCAGTAGATAAGCAAAGAATGGACGGCACTAAGGCTATATTTTAGGAGTTTAATCCTTTTATTTTAAGAGATAAATGGTGATAAATTAATTAGGAAAAGGGATAAATGATGGATTATTCTTATTAATTTTAAATGAAGAGATAAAGAGAAAAGCAAGGATTTGATAGTGTTGGTAGAATAGGGATTCTTGGGGTAGTAATTTTGGTAGAAAAGGAAAAGAGTAGCCAATCTTCATTCTTCCTTTTTCTTTTGTTCTTCTGCCGAAATTCTCTAGCAAAATTTCTCTCTTCTCTTTTATTTTGCCAAAACCGAATACTCCTTACTCAAAGTCCACCATTGCCGATTCTCTCTAAGTCCCGTACACCTTTCTTCTCTTTTGTTTTCCTTGTTAAAGCCAAATCTCACATGTTGGTGGCCATAGCCGAATGCTCCCCTATCCTCTAAGAGCCGAATTTCTCTGCTTTAAGGAAGGACATTTGATTAAATTGGTAAGGAATATCACTTATGTCGATTTACTTTCTTTATTTCTTCTCCCGAATGTTGAAATCGAAATCTAATCTCTCCTAATCTTGTTGGCCGAAACTTGGAAGGTGAATTTTGAGATTTTCCATTATAGTTGATTTCTAGGGAGATCATCTGGGATTTCAGATCTAAAGTATTTCGGCATCTTCATAAGCCAAGTGACAAGTTTTGGGATTCGGAATCGCAAGGTAAGGAGGTGTAAATATTCGCCATATTGAATATTATGTTAACCGATCCGACTATGGTTATTTAGGGGCAATGATGTGGTATACAAGAATTTCGGATTTGGATCACTAGGTAAGTACATATATACAATCGACTAAGGCTATAGTAATGTTATGAATCATTTCAGATGTTTCTCATGTCAAACTAACTAGTTCAAAGGATCTAGTGCCTAACCGATTGCAAGAAGAGGTATCACAAAGTTCGTGATTTGATTAGTAGTCAAATCGGTAACAAGGTAAGATTTTGATTGCGATAATCCTCCGGGATTTGGATAGTTAGCCGAATAGGCTTATGCTAACATGATGAGGGTGGCCAAATATAGGAACTAAGGATCTAGTATGCTAGACCGGTTTTCGGGATTTTCAATAAAGCGATAAGTATATCAGGTGTGTACCCCCACACTAAGCTTCAATTAATTTATGGTTATGCGTTAATATATATGTGTTAATAAAAATATGTGTGAAGTGGCTAAAAGTACCATGCAATGGTACGAACGAAATACTCAGGTATGTTTAACCACTCCTACTATGAGTAGGTTATGATCTATTATGGCACATATGTTAATAATGATAAGAATGTGAAATAAAGCATGTTATTGCATGATATGTTTGACATGGAGCATATGGGTGATATGTAAAGGGGAAGTGAATTGGTGGTTTAATACCCCAATATCTGAATGTGGTGACTTATGTCACAATATCTGAATGTGGTGACTTATGTCACAATATCTGAATGTGGTGACTTATGTCACAATATTTGAATGTGGTGACTTATGTCACAAAATAATTATCTGGTGGCTACGCCACGAATTTTATAAGGGCGATGAGCACGTCGACTACAGTGACTGCCTTCGATGGTGTGTAGCGGATGGAGGGTTGACTTAGTAGTCCCCACTGTGTGATGGTTGGTACGGGTGATGTGTAGCGGATGGTTATTTAGGTTTGGGTTCGGGTTTGCATCATTAAGTATTGTGCTATTATGTATGAATTGATATGCCTGAATTAATTGAGACTTATGTTGGTCTGTATACATTGAGTCTATTTGACTCACCCGTTGTGGGATTACTTTTGGTGTGACGCCATTAATGGACCGGCCTCGGCAGGAGTTTAGTGGTGGCCATGCTCGGTTCAAGATTTTATTTTATTTTGGACTTGTTATATTTTAAGTATTTTGGATTTAATTTGGGTTTTGATTTGATGTAATAAGGCCTTGGTTTGATCTGTTATGCATGCATATTTAATTATCTAAGTATGACTCGATTTTAATAATTCAAAGTTAAAGTCCCTTTTTCTTAAGTATAAATATTAAACGTTTTGACACATAATCAACACGGGTTTTAAAATTCGAGCCCAACCCAAATCAACTGTTTTCAAAAACACGCAAAATTTTAGCAAAGTATCAAATAAGAATCGACTAGTTTTTCCTAGAAGCATGCCAGATCCGGTCAGGGCTTGGGGACCGGGTTTGGGGTGTTTCAAAATTAATAATAAAATAATGAAAATTATAAAGGAAATGAAAAAAAGGCGAAATTGAATATGCAAATGAAAGTTTGGGTAAATTTAAAATAAAAAAGAACTGAATTTAGAAAACTAAAAATACAGAAGGGCTTGATGCGCAAATAGCCCATTTGACTGAAAAACATGCGGATCCTGAAGATTGGAGCTGGTCGGATTCGAGCCATAGGTGAAATGGCGCCGTTTTGGTGCAAAAGGGCTGGTGCAAAACGGCACCGTTTTGGATGCCTTATAAAGCTACCCTTTTTCTTAAAATTTTCATTTCTTTCCTTAGCACAAAAAAAAAATTTGAGAGCTTTCCTGTATGCGATTTTGGCCCTTCTCCGTGAGGCTCGATAGTCGCTCGCCACCTGCAGTGGTGGAATCCCAAAAACGTAGGTTTTTCCCCCTTTTCTTTTAGTATTATATATATGTTGTATATATAATAAAAAAATAAAAATAAAATATACATATATATATAAAAACAGTATACGAAAATAAAATAAAAATAAAACAAGGCCTTTGTTTTTTATTTCCTGAATCTCTCTATGTATTTGCCTATCTCTCTCTATATATATCTGTGTATATTTTCTCTCTATTTTTCGTGTGTAACCATGTATTTCTTTTTTACAAGTCTGTTTTAGGGTTTTATAACCTAAAAAATAAATGAAAAAGGAAACAAAAATTTTATTTTGCCATTGTTTCGCCCTCTTTGCTGTGATTTGTTTCCTTTTGCATGTTTGAGCGAGGATCCTAGTGGTGACTGCGACGTGATCGAAGGCACGGATTCGAGGATCTGGTTGCAGCGCAAAAGGCTGAGTTCCTGCTTGCGGCACCTAGGGTTTCAAAAACCGTAGGCCATTGCTAATTTGGTTTAGGCGTTGGGCCATTTGGGCCGTCTCTGTTATTGGTCTGGGTTTAGTTAGGGTTTGTTTTGTATTGGGTTATTAGGTTGGGCAGTAGGCTGATGGGTTTAGAAATTGGGCCATAGGTATTTGGGCTTATTTTTGGGTCTGTAACAGGGACTATTTTTGGACATTTATTTTTCTATTTTGGTTTGCTTAAGCCCGGTCAAAATTGGGCTCCTACAGCTGTAACAACCCAAACCCAGCCCAAAACGCCACGACCAGATCTGGTATGCTACGGGTTAAATGTTGAAAACTTTGCTTCGGAGGGTTTTGAAAATCTCGGTTTGTTTATGTAGATATTCATTAAATAAGAGATATTTGTATAAAGCCTTTGAAGTGTTTTTTTTTTTTAGAACTTCTTTGAAAATCCTTTTTTTTTTCCTTCATATGATTAAGTCCTTGAACATAAATTTATAGAATATAAACCTTAACAAATATAAATTGATAACCCAAGCTATGGAGGCCTTATTACATAAATAATCCCAAAATTAAAACTTAAAGGAAAACCGAAAATAGTTTATGAAAATAAAACTTGATGGCCCTTGAGTCCGCCTTCGGCTCCCATGTCCACGATATAACGCTCATCCGAAAAGTCGGGAAATAAAAGGGTGAGTCACCAAGACTCAGCAGTAAAACCCAAATCACATAAAAGGCTTGAGGCCCATAAACACATTATGGGCCTTGGCCCATACACAATGGTAACAAAATATTTACATGCTACATGGCCCAACCCAACCTAAAAGTCCATCCTCTACACACCAAATTGCATCACCATCACACCCCTGGGATTTCTACAATCAACCCACCAACCACTACACACCATATCGACAAATATGCCGCTATTCCTAACAATCAGGAATAAATTTAACGTGGCTTAGCCATCGATCACTATTGTGACCTAACTTTACAGTTCGTGGTTTCACCACCGATCACCAAGTGACCTATTAACATGCTCTTCCCCTTCATCATATTAGCCCCATCCCATGCATACATCCATGCAGAATCAAAACAATGTACTATTTAAAAGATCACAAACTATCACAAACTTCGATACACATAGAGAAGTTTCTATGATTATGTACCTGGCATTCCTTGCCTACCTTTTTCGGGTATATGACTGTCCATACAGCCTTTTTTCTGGCTTTTAGCCCATAACATATATAGCACAGATTACCTAGTGTGATAGAGATTTACACACCTGATTACAGACAAGACGAGACTTTCTATGTTGACACCTACTACCTAAAAACCGAAAATGCCCCCTTTTTAAAACTAAAACTAAGTTATTAATCAAGGTAAATTTCGGCACCCCTTGAACATATCAAAATCGATTCCTCCTTCCTCAGTGTTGGAATTTGGCCACCACTATGACCAGTAGATAAATCCTCCTATTTCCAAGCCACCTAAATTTCCTCCCTTATCTTTATCTGATCACACCTCTAAAAGAAGCCTAGATAACACTACCTCTTCCTCCCTTTATCTGTCATATTATCTGTATTATCTACTCAAATAAATCCTCCTATTTCCAAGCCTCCTTGTCGTCCCACTCTACCCTCTTAAATACCAAAAATTAACTAAATTTAATTAAAATAGTTGGGCTACATGCGACTCAAACTTGGGCCTCCTCAGTTGACGCCACCTTATAGCTCCCTTATGTAGCGCCACTACCCACTGGGCTACTAGCCTATTTGTACTTTAAAATACAGATAACATCTTTTAAGCCCTATCCTAATCGGCTTCCCACTAAGCGTGTCCAAATAGAAATTGATTAAGGCCTCTACCAACCTCGAGCCCATTCTGGACCCCTAACACCCACATTAACATAACCACACATTAAACGCAAAGGCCCATTAATTCAGGATGTTACAGTTCTACCCCCTTAAAGAAATTTCGGCCTCAATATTACCTGATCATAATAGATACGGGTATTGTTGCCGCATCGCTTCCTCCGATTCCCATGTAGCCTCCTCAGAACCACGATTCTGCCATAGAACCTTAACCAAAGAAATCGTCTTCCTCCGCAATACTTTGACATCACGATCCTGAATTTCCACCGGTTCCTCTTCAAAGGATAAATCGGGTCTTACTTCAATTTCTTCCACAGACACCACATGGGATAGATCCGAACGGTATCGTCTTAACATAGAGACGTGGAATACATCGTGAATCTGGCTTAACTTAGAAGGTGCCTCTAGCTGATAGGCTACCGGTCCCACTCGTTTCAACACTCGATAAGGTTCGATAAATCTGAGACTCAATTTACCTTTCCGTCCAAACCTCAGTACTTTCTCCCATGGCGACACCTTCAAGAACACCTTGTCACCCACTGCAAACTCTATGTCCTTACGTTTCAAATCAGCATAGGACTTCTGTCTGTCCGACGCTTCTTTTAGTCGAGCCCAAATTAACTCAACCTTCTCCTCTATCTCAGTAACCAACTCCGGACCCAAAATCTAACGTTCCCCTAATTCCATCCAACAGGTAGGAGTACGACACTTCCGCCTGTACAAGGCTTCATAGGGCACCATCTGAATACTAGACTAGTATCTGTTGTTGTAAGCAAACTCCGCTAATGGTATAAATTCTTCCCAACTACCCCTAAAATCAATGACACAACCTCTCAACATGTCCTCCAAGATCTGAATTACCCGCTCAGACTGTCTATCGGTCTGAGGATGAAACGTTGTACTGAAATCCAACTTCATACCCAATGCTTGATGCAATGCCTTCCAAAATCATGACGTGAACCTAGGGTCCCTGTCCGATATGATCGATACTGGTACTCCATACAATCTCACTACCTCCGCTATGTATAGCTTTGCCAATTTTTGCAGAAAGTAATCAACCCGTACTGGTATGAAATGAGCAGACTTCGTCAAGCGATCAACAATCACTCAGACCGAATCTTTCTTAGTAGGTGTGAGAGGTAGCCCACTAACAAAGTCCATTGTGATCCTTTCCCACTTCCATTGTGGAATCTTCACCGCGCAATAACCTCGATGGTAATCGATGCTCGCCTTTACCGCCGATAGGTCAAACACTTACTCACCAATTCGATTACCTCTCGCTCAAGCCCGACCACAAGGCGATCCTACAAATCCCGATACATCTTACTCCTCCAGGTGCATAGCGATGGACTACCATGCGCTTCTTGTAAAATCCTACGCCTCAACTCCGGATCTTTTGGCATGCAAACTCTCCCTCGAAAACATAACAGTCCTTCCTTATTCACATTGAATTCTGTTGGCCCATCATTTGATATTAGCTGCAATTTCACCTTAAGCAACTCATCGGTCTGCTGCTTCTCCTTAACCTGACTAACCCAAGAGGGTTTCATTTGAAGTTCAGCTAATAAACTCCCACCATCGTATAAACTGAGGTGAGCAAACATTGCTCTCAAGTCAAAGATTACTTTACGACTTAGGGCATCCGCCACCATGTTAGCTTTACCCGGATAATACTCGATCGAACAGTCATAATCCTTTAACAACTCGATCCACCTCTTTTGCCTTAGATTCAACTCCTTATGGGTCATAAGGTATTTTAGACTCTTTTGATCAGTATAAATGACAGATTTCTCCCCATACAGATAATGTCTCCAAATCTTCAAGGCAAAAACCACCGCCGCCAATTCCAAATCATGCGTGGGATAATTTAATTTGTGCGGTCTTAACTATCGAGATACATACGCAACAACCTTTCCATCCTGCATCAATACGCATCCTAGTCCCGTGTGTGACGCATCACAGTAAATCACGAACTCCCTTCTAGCCTCTGGCTGAATCAACACCGGAGCCTCCATCAAAATCCTTTTTAACCTCTCGAAACTCTCTCGCTGCTTATCAGACCAAACAAATGAAACTCATTTACGTAACAACTTAGTCAATGGTGCCACAATTAAAGAAAATCCTTCCACAAACCTTCAATAGTACCCGACTAGACCAAGAAAACACTAAATTTCTGCCATAGACCCAGGCGGCTTCCAATCCAACACCGCTTCAATTTTTCGAGGGTCAACCCTAATCCCCTCTGCTGACACAACGTGGCCTAGAAAAGTAACTTCTCTTAGCCAAAATTTACAGTGACTGAATTTGGCATACAACTACTTCTCCCTCAGAATCTGCAAAACCACTAGCAGATGTGAATTATGCTCCTCTTCCAACCTTGAATAAACCAGGATATCATCTATAAATACCACAACAAATCGATCCAAGTAGGGTTGGAACACTCGGTTCATCATATCCATAAATGCTGCTGGTGCGTTAGTCAACCCAAATGGCATCACCATGAATTTGTAGTGACCATAGCAAGTCCTAAATGCCATCTTATGAATATCCGCCTCCTTGACTTTAAGTTGATAGTACCCTGATCTCAGATATATCTTCGAAAAGACTGAGGCCCTCTTCAACTGATCGAACAAGTCATTGATCCTCGGCAACGGGTATTTGTTCTTGATTGCTAACTTATTCAACTGACGATAGTCAATGCACATACGCATTGATCCATCTTTCTTCTTAACAAATAACACCGGTGCTCCCTAAGGCTCCACACTTGGTCGAATAAACCCTCTATCCAGTAACTCCTAAATCTGCACTTTCAATTCCACCAACTCCTTCGGCGCCATTCTATATAGAGCAATAGATACTGGCGCTGTTCCCAAAAGAAGATCGATACCAAATTCCACTTCACGATCCGGGGGTAATCTTGAAAGCTCTTCTGGAAAAATAGTAGGAAATTCTTTCACCGTCCTAACATCCCCGACAGTTAGTTCCTTGGCTTCTAGAGCCCGAACAAACATTAGAATTACCTCGTATCCTTTCCTCACCATCCTTTCTGCTCTTAGGGCAGTCACCACATTCGGAAAACAATTCTCCCTTTCATCTATCACCAACATTTTGCCACCCTCGGGGGTTTTTAACACCATACGCTTGGCTGCACAATCTACATTAGCTTGATACCTCACCAGCCAATCCATGCCTAGGATTAAATCAAACTCCCCGAACGGTAATTCCATCAGATCAGCCAGGAAAACTATTCCCTGAACTTCTAAAGGTACCTCCCGATAAAGCTTATTTACCACCACAGAGTGTTCTAACGGGCTAATTACCCTCTTGCATCAACACACACCCGAGACCATTTAACGATGCGTCACTGTAAACCACAAACTCTTTGCCTGACTCGGGTTACACTAAAATCAGTGCCTCTATTAACAACGTTTTCAATTTCTCGAAACTCTATTGATACTTCTCAGTCCACTCAAACTTAACATCCTTGTGCAACAGTTTCGTCATCGGGGTAGCAATCACGGAGAAACCCAAAAAGCTTTTGACTTCTGACACATTCTCGGCGGCTTCCACTCCACAATAGCCGAGATCTTTCTCGGATCAACTCTAATACCCTCACCGACACAATGTGTCCTAAGAATCCAACCTCTCGAAGCCAAAACTTGCTCTTATTAAATTTAGCATATAACTGCTTGTCTCTCAAAATTTGTAAGACAATCCTCAGATGCTCCGCATGATCACTTTCATCTTGGGAATAAATTAATATGTCATCAATAAAGACAACCACAAACTTTTTCAAAAATGGTTAGAAGACACGGTTCATTAAGTCCATAAAAATCATAGGAGCATTCGTTAAACCGAATGGCATGACCAGGAACTCATAATGGCCATACCTCATCTGAAATATCATTTTCGGTACATCTTGCTCTTTAACCCTCAACTAGTAATAACCGGACCTCAGGTCAATCTTGGAGAACACAGTAGCTCCCTTTAGTTGATCAAATAAGTCATCTATCCTTGGTAAAGGATACTTATTTTTCACTGTCACCTTGTTGAGTTGTCTGTAGTCTATACACAATCTCATCAACCCATCTTTCTTTTTCACAAATAATACCAGAGCACCCCACGTGAATAGCTCAGTCTTGCAAAACCCTTATCCGTCAACTATTGCAACTGAACCTTCAGTTCTTTCAACTCTCATGGAGCCATCCTATGCGGAGTAACGAAAATAGGTGCCGTTCCCGAAACTAACTCAATTCTAAACTCGACCTCTCTAATTGGAGGTAACCCAGGTAATTCTTCCGGGAATACATCCGGATACTCACATACAACCGGCACTGTTTCAATCTTCACTTTAGACTCTTGGGTGTTCAGTACAAAAGTGATATATGACTTACATCCTTTTCTCAAATATTTCTCAGCCACCAAGGAAGAGATCATCATCGGTAAATTATCTGACTCACCTGATTTTACTCAAACAACATCTCCATTTTCACATTTCAATTCAATGAATTTACTACCATAATTTACTAAAACACTATGGGTATTCAACCAATCCATACCAAGAATTAGATCAAAATCATCAAATGGCAACAACATAAGGTTTTCCGAAAATAATGACCCCTAATTGTCAAGGGACAGTTCCTACAAACCTTGTCCACTAACACATGTTTTCCTAACGGGTTGGACACCTTTTCCACAAATTTAGTAGACTCAATAGTCATAATCAAACTAGATGCCAATCTCATACAAATATAAGAATGGGTTGACCCCGGGTCAATCAAAGCAATAACAAAGGTGTCATGAAGAGAAAAAGAACTCGTTATTACATCTGGCGATGATGCCTCTTCTCGAGCTCGAATAGCATAGGTCATTGCTGGCACTCGGCCCTCTGACCTCACAGTAGAGTCTCCTGTTACACCTTTACCACTAGTCCCACCTCCCAGGTTCTTTTTTGGCCTACCTCTAGAGGATACATTGCTTGATCTCACCTCTTGCTTTTTCTCTTTATCATCTCTTTCAGGGTAGTTTCGGATGAAATGGCCGGGGGAACCACATTTGTAACAATTTTGATTGTTTTCCAAACACTCCCAGTGTGATGTCTGCCATAACTTGGGCACTCCGGTCTGGACTTTGGATTGCCCACACTTGCCATCGAGGTGGCCTAAACTCTTGAACCCGAGTAATTGTTGCCTCGCTCCCTTTGCGAATACTGACTGATGCAGTCATTCGAGGATTCACTTCCTTGGACCTCTTAGATTGAGCTTGGTAAGATTTACTCATCGGCCTCTTTCTTGCATCCCGAGCCTCACTCACAGCCTTATTTTTTTCCTTACTCAACTCCTCGACCTTACTAGCCTTATCCACCAATACCATGAATTATTTTAGTTCTAAAATTCCGAAAAAGAGTCTGACATCTTCATTCAACCCATCTTCAAATCTCTTGCATAAAATAGCTTCTGTGGACACACATTCTTGTGCGTACTTACTGAGCTGAACAAATTCACGCTCATATTCTGCCATAGTCATTTTTTCTTACTTCAACTCAAAAAATTCCTTCCGCTTCTGGTCTACAAATCGTTGACTTATACACTTCTTTCGGAACTCTTCCAAAAATAAGTCCTATGTTACCCTCTCCTTAGGAACCATTGAGGTCAATGTTTTCCACCAATGGTACGCTGAATCCTTCAACAAAGACACAGCGCACTTTAAGCTTTCCTCAAGTGTACAGGAGAGTTCATCAAAAACCCTCATTGAGTTCTCAAACCAGAACTCCGCTCACTCAGGGTCATCATCTACATTAGCTCAAAAATCTTCAGCCCCTTGTTTTCAAATTTTGTCTACCGGGGGCTTAGTTGTCCTCACCTTTTCAATACCTTAGGGAGCCCCAAGAACTGGCTGAGGTATAGGAGGAGGTGTAGGAGGTTGGGCATTGGGGTTTGCTCGAACATACTCAGTGTACCAGTTACTCATCATTTGGAGAAATGATTCCCGAGCCTCTTCTCCTTGACCCCTAGTCTCGGGTTCACTCTGCACAAGTGCGATCCCTCACGCAGAGCCGGCGCCAGACATTAGTCAAGGTCATTAGCAACTAACTGATTGGGATCCATATACTACATAGAACAAGTTTAAAAACATCAGAAACCACCATACTATCATTATACACTTACTCCCACACACGTTACGGTAGTCCTAGAACTGACTAAACCATGGCTCTGATACCACTAAATGTAACACCCCTTACCTGTAATCCCCACTGGAATCAGGCACGAGGCATTACCGTACAAAACTACTTGATTGCCAGTTAGGGTCAATGCGACTACACTCCTTATGTCACACAGCAACCTCATTTTTGACTTACGAGACCTCACTCGTACCTACGAGGGCTCTAGAGACTATATCTGAAACTCTTACTATTCATAAAATTTCTTTCCCATCTAAACAGGGACTACACGCCCGTGTTAAGTGATGCACACGCCCGTGTATGGTCACCCACGCCCATGTGCTCAAACCATGCCTAAGAACCCTAGCATTCTACTAAAGTCCCATGGCTAGGGCACAAGCCCATGTGCAATGGAACACACCCGTGTACCCTAAAGACATGCCCATGTTACCCACTCGTGGTCGACACTAACTAATCTCACACGGCCAGAACACACCTGTGTGGATAGTCCGTGGTCTATTCTGACTTAAAATGTGAACATGTAGGGGACACACGGCCAAGTTACACGCCCGTGGGCTAACCATGTGTCACACATGGCCTAGACACACGCCCGTGTGTCTATCCACATGGACAAGAACAAAGCCATATGACAAGTTCTATTCACTCCACTAGCATAAGACACATGCACTCATACAACACATCCATAATCAAGTCATATTGGAATGCAATCACACATGGGTAACTACATCTTTTTATATATTAAAATAGCCAACAACTATGGTAAATTTACAAAATAATTATCTTTACAAGAGCCAATGCACTTATAGCTAAAATAACAAAATAATCTAACTAGTCTAGCCCCTATACATGCCAATACAAAATCACTAAGTCTAAATATACCGAAGTGAGCAGACGGTGTGGGCGGTCTTCTGATTTTTAGCGTATCCCCGCTCGGCTCTTAAGCTCTATAAAACAAGGGAAAAAAAGAGGAGCAAGCTTTAAGCTTAGTAAGTTTACATGTAAATAATGTAACATCCTGATAATTAGGGGTTATGCATCTTTACTTAATTGAATGATGTTGCATGCTTAATTATGATTGAGTGTGTTTTGGAAGTTATTTTTGAACTTCATTAATTAAGTGAATGCTTAGTGAAACTTTTAATTTTTAATAATTAAGATGGAGCTAAGCAAGATAGGCTTTAAGAAATAATGACAAGAGGTTTTAAGCATAAGATGAGTAATTGGCAAGGTGGTTAGGATGCATGGATGTGTGCTTGAGGGGAGAGGTTCGAATCCCCTAGCTAGCAAATGGGAGGATTTTATTTTTGTTTCCTTCCCTATAGTGTCGGCCAAGACTCTTCTAGAATGGATGAGCATCTTTTTAATTTTGGTTATTTGACCATATGAAAAAGGTAAGCTAAAACTTATGGTATGGAATCAAGAAAGGATGGTAAGAAAGGGGGACAAAAGGCTTGAAGTAAGGGCATTGTCTTGGAAACTTTTTCATGGTCATTTGACCATGAATCTAGTCGATTTTAAGGGCTAAAGGGGATGGTTAATTGTAATAGCAATCTAAGGGTTGATGGGGAAGAAATGTGGAGGAAAAAGGGGGATTATGTTGGCAAGCTAGTTGGCCGAATTTGACTTGGGTTAGGGGGTGTTAGTTGGCCAAAAACTCTAGCATTTTGGTGCATCTTTTCTCATTTCTCCAAAAGCTCTCCTCCTAGCCGAATTTTGCTATTGACATTAGGTAAAAGCTTTAATTTGTTTTGGCTTTCATTTTCACCAATTTTCTCCAAAACCATTGTTCATAGCCGAATGCCTATCTACTCAAAAGAGAAGTTTTGTTTCTCTTCTTTTGGTCTTTTTGCAAATTACCATTCGGTTTGAGAAGCCTTTCTAATTCTTTTCTTCTAAGCATAACACCTTTCATTCTCTTGTAACCGAAAGTCTCAAAGGTTATAAACCTATTTTCTTCATTTCTCCCTCTTGGCCGAATGTGCATAGGTCCCTAAACCTATCTCTTTTCTTTTGAAATCACCTTCATCATCATCTTTTCTTCATCTTCTCTTTCTCTCTTCTTTCAATTTCATTTTCTTTCTTCCTTCTCTCAACCAAAACTACTTTCTACTAAAACCAAAAATCAACATTATTTTCATCTCTTTTGTCAACCGAATCATCTTCTATTTCGATTTTCTTTCTTCTTTTCTTTTATTGAAAACCAAACCATTTTAGCCATAAATCACTATCTTTTCTCTTTTCTTTTGTGTAAACCGAAATCACCAAATCTATTTTTTATTCTCTTCTTTTTGCTCAAGGTCAATCTTCAAGTGCTCAAGTAAGGTTTTTTCAATTATTTTCATTATCCCTTTTGCTATAGTCGATTTAGAAACATAATTCCTCTTATTTTTCTCTCCTAGGTAGAATCCTTGAAGGGATTTTAAGGATCTTTTCGAAACCAACATTTAAGAAGTAACCTTTCAAATCATCCAAGGTAAGAATATCACCTTGGTTATATCAATTTCTTTTAGATAGTTTATTAACTAACTTTATTTTAGGGGTGATTTTGAGACTAACAAGATAGGTAAGAAAAGAGCGAAGACGGGTGTTTGGAAGAGAGGAGGCCTTTGCTTTTACCATCGAACTTCAAACGAAGGGTTGTATTGGCGATAAGAGATTTTCCTTTGGGTTGTGGACCTCTCGCTAACTAAGATCGATTATTTGAAGTAGTGCGTACAACCAACCACTTTTCGTTGGTGGATTATCAGTGGGTTTTGATCCATCTAGCGGAGAAAAACCACAAATATCGGTTGTTCGAGAATCCGAGGGTAAGGATTTAGATCTCTCGTCAATAAGTATAATTTTATTAGTAATAGTATATTCTAACCAAGTATGATAATTAACTAGGTGTTGACGAGCGAGAAGGTATCGTTCTCACAGTCATAAGGTGTGTAACCTTACAATAAAATCTCATAGATCTATTTTTAAATGTGATTATATGACAATGTGTTTGAAAATGATTGTGGATACCATTCATGGGTATACAATATTCAGGTATGTTTACCCCAATATTTCGTTAATTTTGCTATATGCATAAATGTGAAATAAGTATGACTATATTATGATTTTGGGGTAAATGGCATGAAAAATAAATAATATGTATGTGCATGGGCATATGGGTGAATTTGATAAAGGGGAAGTATTCTGGTGGTTTTACGACAATATCCGGTGACTTGGTCACATATTTGAAATCCGTGACTTCGGTCACATATATGAATCTGGTGACTTGGTCACATATTTGAAATCCGTGACTTGGTCACAATTTTGTCTGTGGCCTTGCCACAAAATTATAAGGCGATGTGCATGTTGATCGCAAAGAAGCGCCTTCGATGGTGTGTAGCGGATGGAGGGTCGATTTAGTAATCCCCACGGTGTGTTTGGTTGGTACGGGTGGTGTGTAGTGGATGGATATTAGGTGGGCCGGGTTTGCATTTCGTTATATGTGTATATTCATGTGATTTAAATATTTATTATTTAATCGCTATGAAAATGGGCTTATGAGCTAAAAATGAATTAAATGGGCTTATGGCTATATGTGTATTTATTGGGCTTTAAGGCATATGATCAAATGGGCTTTTTAATGTATGTGTTACACATTGAGTTTATAACTCACCCCTTTTGTGGGATAACTTTTCAGATGATTCGTAGTGTGATGGATCGGGTCAGCAAGGATTTCGAGGTGGCCAACGCTCAAACAAAGTATCTTGGAAATTTTCCTACTTAAACTTATTAAGTTAATTTTTATTACTTAGACTTTATTATGGGTTTTTGCTATTTTTATGTAATAAGGCCACTATAAACTGTTTTTAAATTTTTGTGTTTGGGATTTATTTTTTTATTTATTTTGCCATGAATAATTATTAATTAAATAACTAAATGGTTTTGATAAATAATTTAAACTGCTTTGAAAACAAAATATATTTCCACAATATTAATAAATTCTTCATTAAAATTGGTTTTCTCAGAGATGCTAATTTACTTTACAATTTGATTTCACTCCGATCTTTAACTTAATCTATTTTATTCAAAATCTTCAAGTTTTTCTTAAATAAGTGAGAGTTTGCTAAAGTTTTACTCGAGGAACATATCAAATCCGGTCGGAGCTTTTTGGGTCGGGTTTGGGGTGTTTCAACTTGGTATCGAGCCAGCTTTTAAACTCTCGGCCTTGGGTTTTGAAGCCCACAACGCTTTCAAAATTTGACCCAAATGACTTTTGAAAGTTTTCTTAAGTTAAAATGGTTTTATAAGAGCATGGCTTTTCGAATTCTCTACCAGATCCATCGTAAGTACCCTTATTGATAAGTGATATGAATGTATGATAAGCCTAAGGAAACTATATTTTAGAGACATGGACCTTAGGTGTTTGTACACTACTACGGAAAAACCACTGAATATCATTGCATAAAACTTTCTCTTAATAAGAAGTGAAAAGACTCTAATGCATAAGACTTTTTCAGTAAAATAGATAAGACACGTAGTAGACATGAGTTCTAGGGGACGTGGTCGTCGTGGACGCGGAAGAGGAAGAATGGTCGTCGAACCAGTTAGATCTGGTCAAGGTTCCGAGAATGAAGCTCGCCACCCATTGTTGGGGTGGATTTTCAAGAGCAAAATGGAGGAGGTGACGCAGATCGAAGCGGTACTTGAGTATTGGAACGAGTAGCGAAGCTAATCTTTGAAATGGGTATCGAAAGTCGATGGTCGAGAGACTAAGATCAAATGGAGCTGAGGTTTTAGGGAGTATCTGGAGTAGCCCCAAATGTAGCGGATCTTGGTTAGAGGCGATCAAAAGGATTATGGATGATTTAGACTGCATCTGAAGAAAAGCGAAGGTGATATTTCACTACTCGTGATGAGGCCTACCGGTGGTGGCTCACTATCAAGGAAAGTACCCTCGGATCGAGTGGATTGGGGTATTTTAAAATTAAATTCAAGGAAAATACGTTGGAGCTAGCTACATCGACTCCCAGAGGAAGATATTTCTGAATTTGGTGCAAGGAAACAAGTCGATAATGAGTATGAAGCGAGTTTTTATGACTTAGCCATTATGCCGGAGGATAGTAGCTATCGAATATGAACGTGTGTCGATTTGAGGATGGACTTAGAGATGAATCTGCAGTGATGATTGCTCAAGACCGGAAAGAGATTTTGCAATCTTAGTAGAAAGAGCAAGAATAGCCGAAGAAGTTAAGCGGACTGAAAGACAGAACCGGGACAGAGGCCAGATTAAGAATAAGAGAAGCTTTGGGTCTTCAGGGTCAGCCGAGAATTTTCAGAAGAAACCAAGAAATGATGGGTCGCGAAGTCAGCAGACTGCTACGGGTGGACAAAATCGTGCTTGTGCTCAATGTAGGAAGATGCATCCGGGAGAGTGTTGGAAAAAGACCGGGGGATGTTTCAAGTGCGGATCTAAAGACCATATGATCAAGGATTGCCCGAAGAATTCAGATAAGAACCGCCCAGCAGGTCAGGGCATTAATCAGGCTGGCAGAGGTGAACAATGAATTGATAAGGGGCCGTGGTCCAAATGGAAGGGGTAATGGTCTCGGTAGAGGTCACGAAACTTCAGGCAGAGGCAATGGTAGCTCTGAGGCGAGACAGTCAGGTTTGGTATATGCAGTTCGTCAGCAGAAGACAAAGGACGCACTTTTGATGTTATCACTGCACGTTTTTGATTTCTGGGTTGCCCTTTATTGCTTTGATAGAAATAGGGTCAACTCACTCTTATATCGCTAGTGAAGTATCTGGAACTTTGCATGTGACTTCGAGATCGTACCTAGGAAGATGTCGTACTTAGTCCTTTAGGATGCATGTGAGTTATAGACAAACTTTTAAGGAAGTACCTTTAGAAGTTCAAGGGACGCAGCTTTTTACCGATTTAATGGAGTTGCCATTCGGGAATTTGACCGATCTTAGGCATGGACCGGCTTGTGAAGTATCGTGCAAATGTGGATTGTCTTTGCTAAGCGAATGTCCTAAGAACTCTTGATGACAAAGAAGTTATAGTGATGGGCGAGAGACGGAACTACTTATCTAATGTAGTATCTCGCTCTTAAGGCGTAAAAGATGGTTAGAAAGGGATGTGTAGCCTTCCTGATGTTGGTGAGTGCCTTGGAGGCTAAGGAAGCAAGCTGTTGAGGAGTCGGATCGTGAATGAATTTGTAGATGTTTTTCAGGAAGAACTTCCAAGATTGCCTCCGGATCGTGAGGTAGAATTCGGGATTGATTTATTGCCTGGAACGGCGCCAGTTTCTATTGCTCCATATAGAATGGCACCGAAGGAATTAGTTGAGCTTAAGGCTCAGATTCAGGAGTTGCTTGATCGTGGATTTATTCGACCTAGTGTGTCTCCATGGGGAGCACCGGTCCTATTTGTGAAGAAGAAGGACGTATCGATGAGGATGTGTATAGGCTACCGACAGTTGAATAAGCTGACTATCAAGAATAAGTATCCTTTGCCGAGGATCGACTACTTGTTCGATCAGCTCAAAGGAGTCGCGGTATTCTCAAAGATTGATTTAAGGTCGGGGTATCATCAGCTTAAGGTGAAAGAAGCGGATATCCATAAGACGGCTTTCCAAACTAGATATGGGCATTATGAATTTCTGGTAATGCCATTCGGATTGACGAACGCCCCAGCTGCGTTCATGGATTTGATGAATCGAATTTTCCAACCCTACTTGGATCAATTCGTCGTGGTGTTCATAGACGATATCCTGGTGTATTCTAAGTCCGAAATGGAACATGATGAGCATCTCCAGATTGTGTTGCGAGTTTTAAGAGAGAAGAAGCTTTATGCCAAATTCAAAGAAGTGTGAATTTTGGTGAAAGAAGTTGCATTTTTAGGCCATGTGGTGTCTGCGGAAGGGATAAGGGTGGATCCTCGGAAGATTGAGGTCAGACTAGATTGGAAACCACCTAAGTCCGTGAATCGAGGTTCGTAGTTTCTTGGGATTAGCGAGGCTACTACGTAAGATTCGTCAAGGATTTTCATCGATATTTGCACCTTTAATGAAATTATTGAGAAAGGAGGTACCTTTCGTGTGGATCGATAAGCGCGAAGAGAGCTTTGAGAAGTCAAGAGGGTTTTGATTGAAGCTCGATTTTGATTCAAACTGAGGGTGGAAGGATTTTGTCGTGTATTGTGACGCTTCTCACGGGATTAGGATGTGTTCGATGCAAGACGGGAAGGTAGTTGCGTATGTCGTCTCGGTAGTTGAGACCACACGAGGTTAATTACCCGACGATGACTTAGAGTTGGCGCAGAGTCTTTGCTCTTAAAGTTTGGAGACATTATTTATCTGGGAAAAGTCGGTGATATACACGAACCACAAAAGTCCGAAATATCTACCGACTCGTAAAGAAGCGAATTTGAGGCGTGAAGGTGGATAGAATTATTGAAAGACTACGATCGTTCTATCGAGTACCATCCGGCAAGGCGAACGTGGTGGCGGATGCTTTAAGTCGAAAGTGGTGTCGATTTAAGGCGATGTTTGCACATCTTAGTCTTTACGATGACGGAGCTTGTTGGTAGAATTACAAGTTGCTTCGACATGGTTGAGTCAAGTGAAAGAGAGACAATTGGTAGACGAAGATCTGAGTGTAAAGTTTTGGCAAGTGCAGAATGAGAAATTAGAAGATTATAGTATTAACCGTGATGGGGTATTATGTTTTAAAGGTAAAGTCTGTATGCCGAGGGATCAAGAATTGAGGCAAAAGATTCTTCAGGAGTCGCATAGTAGCCCTTATGCTATGCATCCTGGAGGAAGCAAGTTATATCGAGACTTGCGAGATCAGTTTTGGTGGCCTGGTCTTAAACGGGAAGTTACGGAGTTTGTAGGAAAGTGTTTAACGTGTCACAAGTCAATTTGAACATCAAGTACCTTCGGATTGCTTCACCGATAAAGATTCCACAGTGGAAGTGGAGAGAATCACCATGGACTTTGTTAGTGGGCTTCCTCTTACGCCTACTAAGAAAGACTCAGATGGGTGATAGTGGACCGATTAACGAAATCGCACATTTTATCTTAGTTCGGGTTGATTACTCTTTGCAGAAATTGGCGAAGTTATATGTGGCTGAGATTGTGAGATTGCATGGAGTGCCATTGTCGATTATTTCGGATAGGGATCCGAGGTTTACATCACAGTTTTGGAAAGCATTGCATCAGGCCTTGGGCACCAGATTGGATTTCAGTACGGCATTTCATCCACAGTCGACCGCCACCGAACGAGTAATCCAAATCTTAGAAGATATGTTAAGGGGATGTGTGATGGATTTCAGGGGAAGTTGGGAAGAGTTCTTACCGTTGGCAGAATTTACGTACAACAACAGTTACCAAGCCAGTATTCGGATGGCACCGTATAAAGCACTATATGGAAAAAAGTGTCGCACTCCTACGTGTTGGATGTAACTAGGGAACGTCATATTTTGGGTCCAGAATTAGTGGTGAATCCAAGAAAAGGTTAAGGTAATTCGGGCTCGGTTAAAGAAGCATCCGATGACAAAAGTCGTACGCAGATCTAAAGCGAAAGGAAATAGAGTTTGTTGTGGGAGATCAAGTATTCTAAAGGTTTCACCTTGGAAAAAGGTGATGAGATTTGGTCGCAAAGGAAAGTTAAGTCCTGTGTTCATTGGACCTTATCACGCTTTTGAAGCGGGTCTGGACTGTGGCATATCAGTTAGATTTGCCTTCGGAGTTGAAGCAAATGCACGATGTGTTCCATGTTTCAATGTTACGCCGTACACGGTCGGATCCATCTCATGTAGTGCCAGTTGAGGAGGTGGAATTAAGACCAGATTTGTCCTATGAAGAGGAGCCAATTCAAATTTCGAGCAAGATGTAAAAGTTTTACTGAGAAAATCGGTTCCTCTCGTCAAAGTATTATGGCGTAATCATGGATCGAAGAAGCTTCGTGGGAACCGGAGGAAGCGATGCGATAGCAATACCCTCACTTGTTCTAGCTGTAATTTGAGGACGAAATTATTTTAAGGGGGTAGAACTGTAACATCCTGATAATTAGGGGTTATGCATCTTTACTTAATTGAATGATGTTGCATGCTTAATTATGATTGAGTGTGTTTTGAAAGTTATTTTTGAACTTCATTAATTAAGTGAATGCTTAGTGAAACTTTTAATTTTTAATAATTAAGATGGAGCTAAGCAAGATAGGCTTTAAGAAATAAGGACAAGAGGTTTTAAGCATAAGATGAGTAATTGGCAAGGTGGTTAGGATGCATGGATGTGTGCTTGAGGGGAGAGGTTCGAATCCCCTAGCTAGCAAATGGGAGGATTTTATTTTTGTTTCCTTCCCTATAGTGTCGGCCAAGACTCTTCTAGAATGGATGAGCATCTTTTTAATTTTGGTTATTTGACCATATGAAAAAGGTAAGCTAAAACTTATGGTATGGAATCAAGAAAGGATGGTAAGAAAGGGGGACAAAAGGCTTGAAGTAAGGGCATTGTCTTGGAAAATGACCATGAATCTAGTCGGTTTTAAGGGCTAAAGGGGATGGTTAATTGTAATAGCAATCTAAGGGTTGATGGGAAGAAATGTGGAGGAAAAGGGGATTATGTTGGCAAGCTAGTTGGCGAATTTGACTTGGGTTAGGGGTGTTAGTTGGCCAAAAACTCTAGCATTTTGGTGCATCTTTTCTCATTTCTCCAATAGCTCTCCTCCTAGCGAATTTTGCTATTGACATTAGGTAAAAGCTTTACTTTGTTTTGGCTTTCATTTTCACCAATTTTCTCCAAAACCATTGTTCATAGCCGAATGCCTATCTACTCAAAAGAGAAGTTTTGTTTCTCTTCTTTTGGTCTTTTTGCAAATTACCATTCGGTTTGAGAAGCCTTTCTAATTCTTTTCTTCTAAGCATAACACCTTTCATTCTCTTGTAACCGAAAGTCTCAAAGGTCATAAACCTATTTTCTTCATTTCTCCCTCTTGGCCGAATGTGCATAGGTCCCTAAACCTATCTCTTTTCTTTTGAAATCACCTTCATCATCATCTTTTCTTCATCTTCTCTTTCTCTCTTCTTTCAATTTCATTTTCTTTCTTCCTTCTCTCAACCGAAACTACTTTCTACTAAAACCAAAAATCAACATTATTTTCATCTCTTTTGTCAACCGAATCATCTTCTATTTCGATTTTCTTTCTTCTTTTCTTTTATTGAAAACCAAAACCATTTTAGCCATAAATCACTATCTTTTTCTCTTTTCTTTTGTGCAAACCAAATCACCAAATCTATTTTTTATTCTCTTCTTTTTTGTTCAAGGTCGAATCTTCAAGTGCTCAAGTAAGGTTTTTGTCAATTGTTTTCATTATCCCTTTTTGCTATAGTCGATTTAGAAACATAATTCCTCTTATTTTTCTCTCCTACGCCGAATCCTTGGAAGGGATTTTAAGGATCTTTTGAAACCAACATTTAGAAGTAACCTTTCAAATCATCCAAGGTAAGAATATCACCTTCGGTTATATCAATTTCTTTTAGATAGTTTATTAACTAACTTTATTTTAGGGTGATTTTGAGACTACCAAGATAGGTAAGAAAGAGCAAGACGGAGTGTTTGGAAGAGAGGAGGCACTGCTTTTACCATCGAACTTCAAACGAAGGGTCAGATCGGCGATAAGAGATTTTCCACCGGGTTGTGGACCCTCCGCTAACGAAGATCGCTTATTTGAAGTAGTGCATACAACCGAACCACTTTTCGTTGGTGGATTATCGCCGGTTTTGATCCATCTAGCGGAGAAAACCACAAATATCGATTGTTCGAGAATCGAGGGTAAGGATTTAGATCTCTCGTCAATAAGTATAATTTTATTAGTAATAGTATATTCTAACCAAGTATGATAATTAACTAGGTGTTGTGAGCGAGAAGGTATTGTTCTCACGGTCATAAGGTGTGTAACCTTACAATAAAATCTCATAGATCTATTTTTAAATGTGATTATATGACAATGTGTTTGAAAATGATTGTGGATACCATTCATGGGTATACAATATTCAGTATGTTTACCCCAATATTTCGTTAATTTTGCTATATGCATAAATGTGAAATAAGTATGACTATATTATGATTTTGGGGTAAATGGCATGAAAATAAATAATATGTATGTGCATGGGCATATGGGTGAATTTGATAAAGGGGAAGTATTCTGGTGGTTTTACCATAATATCCGGTGACTTCGGTCACATATTTGAAATCCGGTGACTTCGGTCACATATATGAATCTGGTGACTTCGGTCACATATTTGAAATCCGGTGACTTCGGTCACAATTTTGTCTGGTGGCCTTGCCACAAAATTATAAGGGCGATGTGCATGTTGACTGCAGCAACTGCCTTCGATGGTGTGTAGCGGATGGAGGGTCGATTTAGTAATCCCCACGGTGTGTTTGGTTGGTACGGGTGGTGTGTAGCGGATGGATATTAGGTGGGCCGGGTTTGCATTTCATTATATGTGTATATTCATGTGATTTAAATGATTATTATTTAATCTGCTATGAAAATGGGCTTATGAGCTAAAAATGACTTAAATAGGCTTATGGCTATATGTGTATTTATTGGGCTTTAAGGCATATGATCAAATGGGCTTTTTAATGTATGTGTTACACATTGAGTTTATAACTCACCCCTTTTTGTGGGATAACTTTTCAGATGATTCGTAGTGTGATGGATCGGGTCAGCAAGGATTTCGAGGTGGCCAACACTCAAACAAAGTATCTTGGAAATTTTCCTACTTGAACTTATTAAGTTAATTTTTATTACGTAGACTTTATTATGGGTTTTGCTATTTTTATGTAATAAGGCCACTATAAACTGCTTTTTAAATTTTTGTGTTTGGGATTTATTTTTTATTTATTTTGCCATGAATAATTATTAATTAAATAACTAAATGGCTTTTGATAAATAATTTAAACTGTTTTGAAAACAAAATATATTTCCACAATATTAATAAATTCTTCATTAAATTTGGTTTTCAGAGATGCTAATTTACTTTACAATTTGATTTCAATCCGATCTTTAACTTAATCTATTTTATTCAAAATCTTCAAGTTTTTCTTAAATAAGTGAGAGTTTGCTAAAGTTTTACTCGAGGAACATATCAAATCCGGTCAGGCTTTTTGGGCCGGGTTTGGGGTGTTTCAAATAATATAACATTTTAACATGTATTCAACAATTTCATAGCTTTATATACTAAACAAGAAACAATCTACATTCATGATCATGCTTACTCATTTCCTCCATTCACACATTCCAACCATATCACTAGCATAATGCATACATTCATTAACAGGTTCCCCTGCACTTAGCATCACAATGTTACAATATACAACACCTCAAATCTCTTAGTCTATTACTTAGAGTCAATTTACTTAATGGTTCCGCACTTAGCCCACCATTAGTTTTTATTAGGGTGGTAACGCACTTAGCCCACCAAAAGGTTGGTTACGGTGGTATCGCACATAGCCCACCAAATGATAAGTAGACGATGGTATCGCACAAAGCCCATCGTAAATAAGCAATAAGGTGGTATCGCACTTAGCCCATAAAAAAATAGATGATGGTATCGCACAAAGCCCATCGTAATTGAGTAATAATGTGGTATCGCACTTAGCCCACCATCGAGTGTTGTCTTTACACTTTTATATGACTATTTCTTCATTCATACAATAATTATTCAATGACTACCACATTCAGTCCACTTGAATCATATATGTTCTCAATCATGTCATAAACCAATTAGCAGCACATTGTATATGAGTAAATTGTATTGTTTACACAAACTTACCACGATGCAAAACGTGTTAACTGGCGATTTACTCAATCACCTTGCCTTTCCCACGGTCAAGGTTGATTCTATGCTCTTCTTAATCTATAACAATTAATTCATTCATTTAGATCATTCTATGATCATAATACATCAATTTCTAGACTTGGGCAAAAATGACCATTTTGCCCTTGTACATTGGTAAAATTATGATTTTGCCCCTAGGCTCGTAATTTATTTTTGAACACATTTTCTCATTAAAAAAGCCTAGCTGAACATTTATTTCTCTTACAACTACTCAAAATTCCAACTATTTCATGCATTTATGACACAATCTCACGCTTTGCATTTAAGTCCTACTTAGGTGTTTTCATGCAAACATCTTTCACAAAATTTATTTCTCATTTCCCTAACTTTCATTTTCTTCCATAAAAACTCAGTTAAAATCATAAATACTCCCATGCCAAGTCCCTATACTTTCAACCATATTGCAAATTGGTCCCTCATTAGCTAGCTTAAGATTTGGGGACTCCAAAAATACAAAAATCATCAATTAAAATCACCTAAATCACTTACTAGAAAGGAGATAGCTTGGTGAAAGTTTAAACCCCAAAAATATCTATTTCTCTTCAATTTTTGGTGGGAAGAAGGAGGGTGAATAGTGAAAGATGATAACATATTTTACTCATCTTATTTTATTTATTAGCCACCTTACATCATCAAATTTGACCAAAATTTAATGCACTTGTCCCCCTAGCTTATATGGCAGGCCAAGACACATCTAATGGCCTAATTTCACTTTAAAATCCTCCAAATTACATTCTATAGCTATTAAGTACTCCTACCTTGAAAAATAGAATTTTTGCACTTTATGCGATTTCCTTGAAAAATAGAATTTTTGCACTTTATGCGATTTAGTCCTTTCTCACAATTAAGCATACTATTGTTAAAATTAAAGCACAAAAATTTCCATATAACCATATATTAATACCATAACACATAAATTAATACTAAAATAATTTTCCTCAACCTCGGATTAGTGGTCTCGAGACCACTGTTCTGATTAGTCCCAAAATTAGGCTGTTACATTACCCTAAATATGTGTTTTTGGATTTAATTGAATGATTTGGTGAATAAATGGATTAAATTTGAATGTGCATAGATCAAGAACCAAAGAAAATGGATTTAGATCGAGGAAATTCAAAAATAGTTGAATAGCCATTCGTTTTCGTTCTTCCCGTACGAGGTAAGTCTATATACAAATAAATGTATTTGTATTGATTTATATATGTTCATATGAAATTTCATTGTGATGAATGTGTACGAGATGATAAATACATGAAATACAAGGAAGTATCAATAATGTATCAATGTCCAAGAAGTCTCGTACGAACCTAGGAATAGATAGGATTACATATGTCATGACATAGGTTTTCGATATGTGATATCGTGTAAGACCATGCCTGGGACGTTGGCTTCAATTTGAGTTTACGTGTAAGACCATGTCTGGGACATTGGCATCGTATTTGATTCGTGTAAGACCCTATCTGAGACAGTGGCATCGACATTTGATTACATGTAAGACCACGTCTGGAACGTTGGCATTGTACAACTATTCTGAGTATTCCGAGTATCCTATTTGATTCGAATGGTTCAACTGGTAATTCCGAGAAACTAAAGACGATGTGAAATGTATAATCGTTTTAGGTATGTTTGATGTGTATGCTTTGTATAAGCATGAAAGGTGAGCAAATATGTACATAGATACAATGAATAAAAGGTGATATATGTATGTTTGAGATATGAGCAAAAGAAATGTTTGTGATATGATATGTTGGTAAGAAATGGCAAATCAATTGAGCCAAAGAGAAATATATGTGTTTGAAATGAAGATGTGTTTATGAATTTAAATTGCTATGTTTATAAATGATTATATGATAAGTTTATTTGTATATGGCTTACTAAGCTTTTGAAAGCTTACTTTGTGTGTGTTTGCTTTGTTTTATAGATCGTTAAAGCTACGAAAGGCTCGGGATCGTTGAGGATCGTCATCACACTACCTATTTTGGTACCTTTTGAAACTGTATATACTAAAGTATGGCATGTATAGGCTAGTCACTTTGAATTATGTTTGAGATATGTATATAGCCATGTGATATGGCTAGATAAATGGTTGTGATATGATTGAGTAGTCATGTTATATGATGCTTTGTTTGGTATAGTTTAATGACTAATGAAATGGTCAAAGTAATGGTAAACTTATTGATACAAAGTTTGATATATCAATGATGAGAAGATGTCTTATTATTATGGTAAGTTATGGATGAATCATGCCTGGATTTACTTGTGATTTAGTTGGGTTAATTGGCATATAAGATGTTGTGATGAAATGATCTTGAATGAGTAAAATAGATGGTCAATTTGGTATGTTTTTGGTTGCCATAAGTGTTGGAATGATGCTTGTATGTGCTTATAGGGATGACCCAAAGTGTAGGTGGCATTTTAGCCTTGCAAATGGTCTATAATTGCCTGCACGGTTGAGCACACGGGCATGTGGCTCGACCGTGTCCCTCGTGGTTGTATTTCAAAACAAGTCAGACTCGACCACGGGCATGTGACTGGCTGTGTGGTGCAAGTCAGTAGCGACCACAAGTGAGGCACACGGGCGTGTCCACAGCCGTGTGGACAAGTCAGTATGTATGCCCTGTTTTGACATGGCTTAGACACACGGGCGTGTCTGAGGCCGTGGGAGGCACACGGCCTACCCACAAGGGCGTGTGACCTTTGTAACTTAGAAAAATTTTTAAATTTCTATATGTGTTCGGTTTAGTCCCAGCCCTATTCTAAAGCATGTTTAAGGTCTCGTAGACCTATTCAAGGGACACTTTGATTTTATTCGTTGAATATTATTATGAAATGTTCGTAAAAGGTTCCGTTTTGTCCAGTAATGCCTTTAACCCTAGACCGAAAATGGTTACGGGTTAGGGGTGTTACATGAACAACTTCTAAAGATTCACTAACTTCTAAAATTTCAACATAAATCAAGTAGTATTTTGTTCTAGGATTCCAAAAACATCAAAATTACAAGAAAATGGGCTAAATTGACTTACCACTTAAGCTTGAAACCTTTAAACCCTAATTTTTCTTTTTCTTTTTCTCTCCCCTTTCTTTCTCCCTATTTCGTTCTCCCTATTCTGTTTATTCTTTCTCTTTCATTTCTTTTACTTTCTTTTATTTATTTGTTTTATGTTTATTATTTAATTACCATGATAATAATATATTATTATATTATCTACTTAAATATTAAGTATTCATTTATTATTATTTTATACTTATGTATAGTATTTATACATATGTATTTTACAATTACCACACACTTGTATTTTCTTTTTACCATACAAGTGTTACATATGGTTTATTTACTTATTTAGTCCCTTAACTTTTCTCTATTCTATAATTCAACTTTTACTCTTTATTCAATCTAGTCCTTATACCTAATTACTCTTAATTCAAGCTAATTCACCTAGCCAAAACCTAATTAACCATACAACTAACTTCGTAAATATTTTTAATAAATATTTACGAATCCGTTTTACGAAAATGGAGACCTGAAAATACACTTTCCAATAACCGTAAATTTCGGGTCATTACATTTCTCCCCCTTAATAAATTTCGTCCTCGAAATTTACCTGAAAAGAGGTAGGGGTACTGAGATTTCATTGTTTCTTCCAGTTCCCAAGTTGCTTCTTCAATACTATGACTTCGCCATAACACTTTTACCAACGGAACTCATTTATTACGTAATTCTTTTACCTCTTGAGCTAATATTTCAACCGGCTCTTCTTTATATGATAAATCGGGTCGAATTTCAATATCTTCTATCAAATAACATGAAAAGGATCCGATCTATATCTTCTGAGCATAAAAACATGAAAAACATCATAAATCTTCTGTAATTCTGAAGGCAAGGCTAACCAATAAGTAACTGGTCCAACTCTTTCTACAATCTCATATGGTCCAATAAAACAAGGACTCAATTTTTCCTTTCGACCAAATCTCAAAATTTTCTTCCAAGGCGAGACTTTGAGGAAACTTTATCGCCAACAGAGTACTCAATATCCTGACATTTCAAATCTGTAAATGACTTCTGTCTGTGGAAAGCTACCTTCAGTCTATCTCGAATCTTCTAAATAGTATCCTCCGTTTCTTGAATTAACTCCGGCCCAATCATTTTTCTTTCATTCAATTCCATCCAACAAACAGGGACCGACATTTACGACCATATAGAGCTTCATACGGAGCCATTTGAATACTTGATTGGAAATTATTATTGTATACAAATTCAGTTAACGGTAAATAACGTTCCCAACTTGATTCAAAATCAATAACACAAGTTCGGAGCATGTCTTCTAAAATCTGAATAACTCGCTCAGATTGTCCATCGGTTTGTGGATGAAAAGCTGTGCTAAAGTTGAGTTGAATACTAAGATATTCATGCAACTGTCTCCAAAATCTCGATGAACCGTGGATCCCGATCAGAGATTATCGACATAAGAATACCATGCAATCTCACAATTTCCCGAATATAAATTTCAGCAAGTTTTTGAAGTGACCAATCAATTTAGACTGCTATGAAATAAGCTAATTTCGTAAGCTGATCAACAATCACCCAAATAGCATTTTTCTTACTTATCGACAATGGTAACCTATTACAAAATCCATTGTAATACAATTCCATTTCCATTCAGGAATATTAATAAGCTGAAGTAGTCCAGTAGGAACCTAATGCTCTGCCTTTACTCATTGACAAGTCAAGCATTTAGCTACATATTGAACTATATCTCTTTTTATATCCAGCCACTAATAAGATTCTCGTAGATTATGATACATTTTGTTCCTCCCGGATGCAACGCAAAAGGACTCTCATGTGCTTCACGAAGTATCAACTCTTTCAGTTCTAAAACTTTCGAAGCACAAATTTGATTACGAAATCTCAAACAATCATGCTCATCAATGCTGAAATTTTCTATCATGCCATTCTAAACCATTTCTTTCTTCTTTACTAACTTGTCATCTTCTAATTGTGTTTACTTAATTTGATCGAACATCGCCGGTTTAATCTTTAACTCAGCCAATAAGTTTCCATCATCACTAATATTGAGCTATGCAAACATTGCTCGTAATTCAATTGTTGTTTTTCTATTGAATGCATCAGCTACAACATTGGCCTTTCCCGGGTGATAATCAATAACACAATCATAATCTTTTAAAAGTTCTATCCACCGACGTTGTCTCAAATTTAACTCCTTTTGAGATAAAAGATACTTGAGACTTTTATGATCGGTATAAATATAGCATTTCCCACCATACAAGTAATGTCTCCAGATCTTTAGTGCAAAAATCACAATAGCTAGTTCCAGATCATGTGTCAGATAATTATGTTCATGTGGTTTTAATTGTCGAGATGCATATGCTATCACCTTTCCATCTTGCATCAAAACACACCCGAGACCATTCCAAGAAGCATCACTATAAATAACAAAATCCTTTCCCCGACTCTGGCAATGTCAAAACTGGTGCTTCTGTCAACATTTGCTTCAATTTCTCAAAACTTTCTTAGCATTGATCATCCCATACAAACAGAACATTCTTTTGCAACAATTTTGTCATCGGCAAAGCTATTTTTGAAAATCCATTTACAAATCTTCGGTAATAACCAGCCAATTCTAGGAAACTACGTACCTCTGACACATTTCTTGGTGCTTTCCACTGAACAATTGTTTCAATCTTCTTTGGATCAACTCTAATTCCATCTGCTGAAACAACATGTCCCAAAAATACAACCTCTGATAACCAAAATTCACATTTGCTAAGCTTCCCGTATAACTATTTCCCCCATAATATTTGTAAAATAATTCTGAGATGCTACTCATGTTCAGATTCAGACTTTGAATAGATCAGAATATCATCAATAAAAATCACTACAAACTGATATAGGTACGGTTGAAAAATACGGTTCATAAGATCCATAAAAGTAGCTGGAGCATTTGTCAATCCAAAAGGCATTACTAAGAATTCATAATGACCATACCTTGTACGAAATATTATTTTCGGTACATCACTTTCTTTCACCTTTAACTAATAATATCTCGACCTTAAATCAATCTTTGGAAAGACAGAAGCTCCTTTCAACTGGTCAAATAAATCATCAATACGAGGTAACAGGTATCGGTTCTTGATCGTCACCTTATTCAATTTTCGATAATCAATACACAATCGCATTGAACCTGTCTTTCTTTTTGACAAACAGTACTGGAGCTCCCCAAGGTGAAATTCTAGGACGTATAATTCATCGATCCAATAAATCCTACAACTGTACTTTCAATTCTTTTAACTCTATAGGTGACATACGATATGGAGGTATTGATATTGGAGCTGTACTAGGATAAACTTCAATTGCAAACTCAACCTCCCGATCAGGTGGTAATCCCAGTAATTCTTCAGGAAATACATCAGGAAATTCACAAACAGTCTGGATTTTACTGCATTGGCTTTCAACAGAATCTGAATTAATAACATAAGTTAGAAAAGCTGCACAACCCTGATGAAGAAGTTTATTAGCCTGAATTGTTGAAATAATACGAGTCGGCCCACTGGTTCGAATACCAAAACACACCATTATGGCGCCCAATGCCTCATCTGATAATTCGAAGTAATAAGTTGACACACAGTGTCTCATCGGCCATGCCAAAGTAAGTTGGTACCCAATACCTCATCGAATTTATCAGAAGTAATAATGTGACACCCAGTGTCTCATCGACTCGAAGTCGAAGTATCCCTGAACTCTTCCAATCCTATGGCATGTCAACTATATTCGACTCAGTCCGATACAGTTAATAGGGTTTTCAATTCCAATTTCTCAATTCAATTTCAATCAAAATTTACACCAATCACAGATTCTCATAATTTCAATTCAACTATTCACATATGCTCATAAAATTCAATTCAATTCAATTCAATATCATAATAAAAATTACTTACCTCAATCTACTTACCATACACATTAAGTAATAAATTTAATAATTAATTATTAAATTTGGATAATAGAAATACAAACCGTAGTTTCCGAGCTAATCCTCGTTGACTTTGTCTTTTCCTTTCCTAGCCGAGATCTCCAACTCAACGTTAGCTACGAAATTAAAAAAATTTAAAATCATCAACACACACAATTTAACCTTGAATATTTTCAATTTATACACAACTTTTGCCTAAATTCCAATTTAATCCTTAATCAAATCTAACCTTATTTTCTTTACAATTTTATTCTTTATTTTCATTCAATTTCCACTTTAATCAAATTTCAACTCCCTAATTTCACCATAAAACCCTAATTTAAAAATTCTCTCAATTTAGTCCCTATTACTTAAAACTTATGATTTATTACAATTTAATTCATTTCTCAATTCTAACTTGAAATTCTATCAATTTAACCCCTAACACTTCAATTTATTCAACATGAACAACTTCTAAAAATTCACTAACTTCTAAAATTTCAACATAAATCAAATAGTATTTTGTTCTAGGATTCCAAAACATCAAAATTAAAAGAAAATAAACTAAATTAACTTACCACTTAAGCTTGAAACTTTTAAACCCTAATTTTTCTTTTTTTCTTTTCTTTCCCTTTCTTTCTCCATGTTTCATTCTCTCTATTCTGTTTATTCTTTCTCTTTCATTTCTTTTACTTTCTTTTATTTTTTTATGTTTATTATTTAATTATTATGGTAATAATATATTATTATATTATATACTTAAATATTAAGTATTCATTTATTATTATTTTATACTTATGTATAGTATTTATACATATGTATTTTATAATTATCACACACTTGTATTTTCTTTTTACTATTACATATGGTTTATTTACTTATTTAGTCCTTTAACTTTTCTCTATTCTATAATTCAACTTTTACTCTTTATTCAATCTAGTCTTTATACCTAATTACTCTTAATTCAAGCTAATTCACCTAGCCAAAACCTAATTAACCACACAACTAACCAAAAATATTTTTAATAAATATTTACGAATCCATTTTACGAAAACGAAGACCCAAAAATGCACTTTCTAATAACCGTAAATTTCAAATCGTTACGATAATCATAGATTTCATTAACGAATTTAGTGAATTAAAGTTATCATGTTAAGTATGTTATAGTGGGAGAGAGAATATAATAAAAACAAGTCTCATCTTCTTCATTCTTGATGACCGAACCATAAAAGATGTAAGAAAAGCTCTTTAGTTTCCTCTCCTTGTCAACGCCATAATCTATCATGACGTAGGTCATCTCGGATAAAGGAAAAGTTAAGATTGTTAGTGAGTAGTTATAATTCGAATTCATTAAATAATTATATATACACGTTTGACTTGTTAAATGAACGAAAATAGTAAACTGTCAATGTGAATGTGTTTGAAAGGTATATATATATATATCTTACTATGTGTTTTGTGATTATTGGTATGTTGCTTGAATATGTTATATGCTTTCTTGTTGATATATACTTATTAATAATGGATATTGCCCTTTTAACATTATCAGATAGAGTCATGGGTATAGTTAGCATGCTATAGGGTTCATTTGGATAGGTGGGAGATTCAGTGATATGTACGTATATATATTGTGATAGTTCTCTAATTCTCTGAGGGTCGAGAATATATCATCAGCTCAAATTTCTTGAGGGTATGAACATATTCTAGTGTGTTTAGTGAGGTCAATGCAATTATATCCAGTCAGCACTTCGGTGCATATACTAGTGTGTTGGTGGATTGATCCGAGTATCCATCCTTGAGTCTGATTTTATTAATAAGGATTAAAATGTGAAATTATATGTCAAACATTTGTATTATTGAAATATGATAATAATGGTAATATATTATACGAAATTGATATGGTAAAAATATATGCAAATATCCTGAAAGTGCATCAAGAAAATGTGATTTGCAAGTAAGCATAATGTAGATATGATCATGTTCGAATGATAAATGATTATGAATTTTTAAAGGAATAATGGTTTGTAGGTAGATATGATCATGTTCGAATGATAAATGATTATGAATTTTAAAGGAATAATGGTTTGTAGGTATATATGTATTAATGATGATGAATAATATGTTTAATCTTGATACTAAGCTTATTTCTTTGATTTAACTACTTTTATAATTGAATTCGAATTTATGTTACTATCATTGAGTATGCATTACTCAACACACAGTTATGTTTATTTCTATGCTCAAATCTCAATCGAGCAATGTAGTAAACTAGAGATTTTTAAGCATCCAATATGATAGTTTGACTCGGAAATCAACTTATGCCTATTTTGTATGTATGTATGTATGCATTTTGGTTAAATGGCATATATCTAAGTTGGTTTAAACTTGTTGTTTTAGTTAATGTTTTGGGAGGTTAGTTTATCTCTTAATTTAAAGGTAAGTATGCGTGTTTATAATTGATTGGTTGTGTAATTTGTTTAGTTATATGTCGATGAAATGAATACTAGGATTTGTTGGTGAATGAATATGTTTTAATACGTTAATTCGATGGTTTGCATTAGTATAGAGTTTAAATATGTTTAGGTATATCTTGGTTGAGTTTTCAATATTTGGAAATGTGTATTTTTGGTCATTTAGACATTGAGTCTCGAGACTGATAGAATAAAATTTACCTTATTGTTTAACTAAATGTTTCATGTTTCGAGACTTCTCAAGCTAGTCTCGAGATAACTCTATCTGAGTCTCGAGATAAGTGGAGCTGGTCTCAAGACAAAGTCACATTGAAGCTAAATTAGTTTTGCCCTATTCTAAGTTTCGACAATTTCCTCGAGACATCCAAACTTCGAAACTAAAATAAGGAAAAAAGAAAGTCTATCTCGAAACCAAATCTCAAGGCATGAGAGACTTTGTCTCAATACCTTGTCTCGAGATATGCTATCATCGAAGAACAATTGCCAAAATTTAAAATGAGATTATATCTAAAGACATACTAATAAAATTGATAAAAAAAGTTTGAATTTGAATCTTAATATTGTATTATGTTTTGCTTAAACTTTTATTGATTATATTATGATTGATATGTATTGATGTGATCCAATTATTTGTATTTTGCACATGTTTTGATATGAGTTGCTTTGGCAACGTAATGCGATGTCACATATTTGGATTCAATGATTGAGTCGGGTGTGAGGTGTTACAAATGAAATTTTTAATAAAATGACCAATTTGTTATTTGATCTAACGTATAAGGGCTAATTTATCCATTTTCTAAGTAGAAGAGACAAAATGTAATTTGACATCTAGTACAACCTCCCTTAGCTCACCACTGTGCCTATTCCAAATCCTCCCTCTTTCTAGTGATATTAGCTTCGGTAGTGGTCTTGACCTCGTTGGGGCAGCTTAACGACCTTCCTGTTACGCCGCCTCAACTTTTCAGGTCAGTGACTCGTCTCCGTAAGCTGGTCCAACTGCTCCTCCGATGGCTAGGGTGGCTGTAGGAAAGGTGGCAGAATGCGAGTATTGGTGTTGGGTCCTCCGAGAAGTCTAGAGTTAGGCATCATTAACGTAGCCAGTGGATGGATGGGTGAACGAGCATTAAGCTCGAAATGCTTGTCTGGTTCGAAGAGGTTTCGCTCGTCGATTCTTATTCATCCCAAGCGTGCTCATCGATTAGGTACATCTTTTTTATCCTTTTTCTTATTCCAATTTCTTAGATACAAGTAGAATTTTTAGTTACCTTATTTAATTATGATTTGAGTTTAAAAATTTGTGCTTTTGAAGTGGGATGGGATAAAACAATCTAAATTTGTGTTAAATAAGTATTTGATAAAAAATGTAATCATTGCTCCATATAAGTCAAAATTATATGATTTCTTTCTTCCTTTTGTGCGGTAAGTAGATTGGGATTTAACCATTTTGTAAAAATTATTACTCTAAAATTTTCATATTTAAAAAATTAAAATCAATATTAAATTACATAATACATAAATATTGAGGTTAAATTTATGTATAAACATAAAGTTAACGGTTTAATGACAAGAAAGACAAATGTACTTTGTTAAGTAATCATTTTATAATTTTAAGTAAAAAGTATATTTGGTCCCTCTCAATTTGATATTGAGTAAATTAATCCTCCAAAAAATCGGAACAATTTAATTCCTGCTGGTTCCCAAAATAAGCATTTCAAGGCAACTTATTACAACATTAATATTTTCATCAATTTTACATAATTTTAATTGGCATAATAGTAAACTTAACACTCAAAATTTTCAAATTTTTTTCAAATATCTTTAGAATTAGAATATGTAAATATTGATAACTCATATAAATCAGTATACTGATTACCCTTAACAGGATTAAATTATTTTTTAGAGAAATCAATTTAATTAATATGAGATAATTTTACATGATTTTTGTAGTCGTTTGTTACGATGATTATAACATGCCCACTTTGGGATAATAACATGATTAAAAACGATACTTCATAAAAACTAATAGGAAAATGAACAAGATATCTACGAAACAAAGAGTCATCATTGACTAATGGTATGCAAAATTATTAGAAAATGCCCACTTTGGATTATAACATGATTCAATATACAATATCATCATCATCAATCACTGTACCGTACAACAAACCTACCTATCATCTCTAACTTATTGAAAAAAAAATGAATGTGATTATTTGTATATGTATCTCAGTTGTTGCAGTGCCAAGCAGAAGCCGATATAAGGTTCCGATCCTTCCATCTCAACAACATAGCACCATCCTTCTCCACCAGTGTATAGTGTTTATAGTAGCACCTCAGTAGGCTTCTTATCACTGAATTCACATATGAGCTTAATGGGTATTGTCGGAATCCGGCCATTGTTAGCCTGGACTTCCATTTTCCCAACAGCTCGTGGCGTTCCACTCTCTCCTTTCCCTCGCAAGCAATGATATTCACAATATCCCTCGCTAGGCATTGCTGCTCTACGTTGATTCTTTCTTTTCTGTCCCTTGGAAGTGTCTCGTCGATGGACTCAAATATTGCTGAGTAGTACTCTAGAGTCTCGATGAACCTGGGGAGGAAAGGGGCCGTGTTTGTGTTTGATTCTTGCTCTACTAATGTGGTAACCTTGGGAGAAAGTGACTTCACCAGTCGTAGAATCCCGTCCCTAGGGTTGTTCACGTCAACGCTCTCGTCAGGGGTGTGATGGAGCTGCAGCGGGAAGTTGACAGCCAGAGCCTCCCCAGGCCTGAGACTAAGCATGTCCCTTGTGACATCTGGGGCGAAAACTGGCACTCCGTGAAACTCAACTGGAATATTGAACTTTTCAGATAGTGCTGACAAACGCCTATCAACAGCTTCCAATCCACCACCACGAGCGTATTTCGAGACAGGATCATCAATTCCTGTAATCCGGACACGAGGAGCTCCACCTGGTCTGGCTGCAAGTGCTTGCAAGAGAGTCACCCATTGTGTCCCCTGAGCAATCTGGAAATCAATAATGTGGATGTGCTCTTCATTTCTGCATGCTTCAGCAATGGCCCCATTGGCTGCCATGTAGCCGAACTTCAAGTACGGGCAAATTTCATACAGGATATGCATGTAGGAAAGCAACTCCTTGCCTTCAGGCTCTCTGCAACGAAGGGCATGATATATGTTAGATCCCGATGCTTCCTTCCTTGCAACCAACCCTTCTACCATGTAAGCACCAAGCCGTTGGATTGGTTCTCCAGCAATAGACACAGCATCCTTAGCCTTTGCAATCAACTCATCAAATTCATACATCTTGTTTTCGGAGAGTGCTTTAGCACATGCAATCAACAACTGCCTCAGATTGCCTGGCGGAATACCATGCAAAGACGAATCCTCTACCGCTTTCTGACGTTTCTCAACATGAACAGCTTCAGCTGTCTGCCGATGCCTAGAGACAAAGGATGTTTGAGGCTGAAGCACCAAAGAACCTTGGGACTCCTGACTCCATGTCCTAGACCGCGGGCCTGTTTCCCGTGGTCTACTAACACTTGGGGTTGTTACTTCTTTATCCCTGTCCGGCGCCCTGAGTGCGCTATCTAGTTCCTGCGAAGTGTATATCATTTGGTGGCTCAAGTTTGCATATTGTGTATAAGAACTTCCACCAGAATAGAGTGGTAAGCTTTCGCCCCTGCAGTTTAGAGAAGGACTCAAGGGATGGAAATAATTGTTAGACTCAAGTGAAGAGTTAGAAGAAGGGCTGAGTCCTGAGAGCTTATCTGTGGAACTATGCTGCTCTTGGCTGTCACTCGGTGTGGTGTAGGTATAACAATCAAATTTAGTCGAAAAGGGCGAATTGGGTGAGTTTCTTATGTCACATTTCGAAGAACTAAACAGTCTATTAGGTATTGAAGAAATAGTTGAATAACAGGTTGAGTAGGATAGGCCGAAAAGCTGGTGCGAATCCATGCTACGCGTTCGGCATCATCTTTCCAGTCATGGAAAATTTACAGGCATCTTAAGACAGGATTGTCAAGCACCTCTTGTCACAATGACCACAAGAAACTTCTAAACTGTTTTAGAAGTTATAGTGTTATACCTTGAGGAAAACAAATTTGACCTGCAAAAACAAGGCAAAAAACCATTAAGTTTTATGTGTTCGCAATTGCAGTTGACAAACTAAACCAGAAAGAGAAAGCGAAACAGAGAATCCAAGTCCTACTTTAGAATTAATTTATGATTTCTTGGCCAGCAAGCTAAAGGTAGCTTGATAAAAAATGTTGAAACTCTATCCAGTATATACATAAAACAGAAAACAATGGTATATATGTCCCATCACCACACAATTTACATAAAGGGATTACTTCCGAATAAACTGAAGCGAACCTAAAAGGTAAAGGAAAGACCTCTAAAATCGAAACTAACTGAACCAACATAAATCAGATACTCATGAAGTCATGATAACTCACAAAGTTATAAGACCCTATATCTGAAGAATTTTGTTGCAGAGTATTTTGTGTGGATGCCCATGATCATGAAGTGATGGTTACTTTTCTCTTTTTGTTAACAAAATCAAATTTTCAGTATTTGAATCCTAAGATTTCCAAATATCCACATATGCCATCTACTTGAGAAGCTACAACATTTAACCATTAATTACAAATTGACAATATATACAAAGTTAACAAATTTAAATCATGGCTCAACAACACCATATTACCAGCACTAAATTTCCTAATAGAATACATACATACATACATACATACATACATACATACATACATACTATAGAAGCTTAAAACAGTTGATCTCTTTATTCGTATGTATATGATTTGGCCGATAAAACAAGAGAGCTAAATTTAGAATTAAAAAACCCTGAAAGAGAAAATCTTTGATAATCTTTTCGAATGAACAAACCAAGTTTCCCAGAAAACAAACAGCTTCTAATTAGAAACAAACTAAAATATAAGCACTTAAACTAAAATTGTACAAAAGCACTAAAATTCAGCTACCTTTTTCATGTAATAGTAACCAAAATGAAAACCAAGAAAGCCAGTTGATAACCAAACAATTCAAAAGAAACACCAAGAAGGAAAAACACAATTTAACAGTAAATTTTGGGAGCTTACCTGGAAATTATTGTTTCTCAAGAAAAAAGAAATTCAAAGTTTGAAATCGAAAGACAAAGACAAAGCAGGCAAGAGATTCTTATATTTATAGGAGGGAAACGAGGAAGGCTGTAACGGAATTTTTTTGACGGAGAACTTAACGATAACTGTTTTTAAGCTGTTGAGGGAGTCCTTTTTGTACTGCGAAGATTAACGGCGTTAAAATAAAACTAACGGCCGCCGACAATGCGCCCACGTTCGACAACATTCTTCGTTATTTCCTTTCTTTTTGAGTTCTATTTATTTTGTTTTTGGTTTTACTTAAAAATGACGTGGCAAAAGACAACAGCTGTCCCACGCGCCTTTCTAGACTGTGTCAAATAAACTCCATCATCCCTTGCGTACTCAACAGGATTTTATCATTTTAAAAGTGATCCCGTTAATCGTGTTTTTCTAAACATCCATTAAAAATTATTTAAATTTTTATTTTTTTTGCAATGGAATATTTTTACATTATTCTTCAATTATAAAATTTAATTAAATTAATTCATACTATAATTTTTTTAAAATAAAATTCAACAAATAATCTTATTTAAATAAAAGATGATCTAGTAAGCACGTGACAGACACGTGACGTTTGGTGAGGAATTCGCTGTTTATGGAGGCGCTCGACAAGTGTCAGCACATAAAATAGGATTAGACACATGGCTAAAGGACACATGCTCTATTTGACTGTTTTGACCTGACGTGGCAATCTTGGATTTAATTGTACTTTCTTTTTGGCAAAAGGATTTAACTGTTTTTATAAACAGATTTAGTCATACTAAAATTTCAATCTTAGAATCAGTATTTAAATATATGTATAACATAAAATAATTAATAAAACAAAAGTTTGAAATTAACAATGAAATATAAAATAAAAATAAAAATTAGTTTAAATTATGAGTAAAAGAAATTTTAAATAGGTAAGTACTTTATATTAAGATTATTTAATGCACTTTAATCGTATATAACATCAATTCAATTAACGATATTATTAATATATAAAAATAATTTGTATATAAAATATATAAAAATTATATAAAATTATATAAAAATACTTTATAGATGCAAGTCATGAATTTAAATTTTAATATTTACAATTTTTATTGACATTTTAAAAAATTTAAAAAGACAAAAGTACAGAAAAAAAAAGCGATCCTTCTATTTTTTATTTAATTATTTAGAATACGTTGCCGAAAAAAAAAGAGTCCCGATAGAGTAAAGAAGTTTGATGGCTTGGATTTAATTTTCGCTTCAAACTTAATATTTTGTTTTTATTTAATTATATATTTTTGGATGTTGGAAAAAAAGTTTAAAGTGTAAAAATCTTTAAATTTTTAAAAAGTAATTTAATTTTTTCACTCAATTGAGCACTTAAACTTTTAAAATATATCAAAAGACCTCAAATTTTTTTAAAAATACAATTAAGCCCTTACTTTTTTTTACTCAATTGGGTACTTGAAATTTCAAAATGTATAAAAAGACCCCAATTTTTTCAAAAAAAGAACAATTAAGCTCATGCTCTTATTAGAAAAAATTATTACAAATAATAAATTTTATAAAAATTAAAATTATTACAAATAATAAATTATTACAAATAATAATTTTTAATAAAAATATAAAAAATTAAAATTTATTAAAATTAAAATTTTTTCATAAAAATCGTAAAAAATAAAAAAATTATAAAATTTTATAAAAGTTATACAAAAATTAACAACCCTAGTTTTTTCAAATTAAGTCATCACATGTCGAACACAACGTGACACGTGACTAAAATTGATAAAAAATAAAAATCAATAAAAGTTATAGAAAAATTATAAAATGTTGCTTTAGGTATGATAATTTTTATAAAAAATTTACAAAATTATATTTCTTTAAATTTTGTATAATTTTCTTAGGACTTAATAAAATTTTATAATTTTTTTATATTCCTATATTTTTATGATCTTTACAAAAGTTTACAATTTTTATATTTTTTACAATTTTATATTTTTAATAATTTTTATTAAAATTTAATAATATTTATAGCTTTTATTGATTTTATTTTTTATTTTTTCTAATTTTAATAAAATCTGGGCTTAATTATTATTTTAAAAAGTTTGAGGTCTTTTGATCCATTTTAAAAGTTTAAGTACTCATTGAGTGAAAAAAAATAGAGGCTTAATTATTTTTTTTTAAAAGGTTTGAAATTATTTTTAATATATTTTAAAATTTTAAGTACCTAAATGAGGGGTAAATTACCCAAAAATACCAAAAAAGTTAAAAATTTACGGAAATGGGCCAATTTTTAAAAATTTATGGAAAAGGGCCATGTAACACCCCAAACCCGGCCCAAACACTACAACCGGATCTGGTATGTCACTAAGGAAAATTTTAGTAAAACCAATCGTGTTGACGGAAAACCCAAATATAATTTATATAAAATATGCCTAATAATTAAAAGCCTAAAACTGAATTACATGTCTTGGTTTTAAAATAAACAAAAATAAACAATAAAGGCCCATAACAAAACAAAAAGGTGAACTAGTGGCCCATGGCCTTATTACATTGAAGTTTAAAATCCATTAATCAAAATACGATATAAAACAATTAACTTGAGTCTTTTTGCCAAATCCACATATTCTCCTGCATGGCCACCTTGCGTTCCTCTCCAGCCCGGTCCGGAGCACTAGGTATCACCTGAAATGTTAATTAAAAGGGTGAGTCGCGAGACTCAGTGTGCAACCCTCATGCACCACTAGATTTTTGGGCCTTTGGCCCGTTAGACAAAATAAACAATTTAATACTCATAATAAAAATTAACAACAAATAATATGCAAGGCCCAACCCGTTTGCCTAGGTTTCATCCGCTACACGCCTGCATCAACCGTTCACACCATTGGGGATTTCTACAATCGACCCACACCGCTACACACGCCAAGATGGCGTCATGTCGCTCATCCACATATGATGGTCAAACCCTTATAACATATAATGGCCAAGCTCAGATAACGATTCACGGCATTAGCCGCTACATCGATCACGATAAAAATCGCTACACATATAACGATAACTTCCTCCTTTCATCAACCCAACCCATGCAATCACATACAAGCATTTTACTTATAACATTTAAACAGATTATTTACTAACCTGGTGATCCGCTTTTACCCTCCTTTTCATCAATAAACCGAGATGTTGGCAATTGTCAAAACATATAAATCTTATGATCATGCATTTTATGATTAGATCTAGATGGTGGGGAAGTATTACACACCTGTTATCGCGAAAATCTATTATCCTTAACGTAGAGCCTTATTTGTCGAATCCCGAAATTCTCTAAGAAACGTCACCTCCCTACCTATATTCAGCCACCACCAAAACAAATATCAAACCAACCGATACACACAACCATCCTAACCCAAATAATATTCGGCCAAAGCAAAAAGAATCATGGAAGGCCATTCTACCAAAACTACCACCACCTACCTTCAACTTTTCCACCAAATCGGCTTTAATGGAACAAATTTGGCTTCGAGGAGTAAAAAGTATAATCGACGGGGCCTTGGAAACAATGATTTAGATTAGGAGTTGATCAAAACAAGGGAATCACAGAAAAGAAAAAAATCCCGAAACTCACCGGATTAAAGAGGAGTATACGGCTTACGGTGCACCTTCGGGAAAACAGAGATCTCACTTGTAGATTCGGCTATGGGAGATGAGGGTATGAACAAAGGAATTCGGCTCTTAGAAAAGAAAAGAGAAATTGTAGAAAAGGCTTGGAAATTTTGAGAGAATGAGAGAAGAATAGGGTTTCAAAATACCGAAATTGAAGAATACTACTCCCTATTTATAAAGAAATTTCGGCATACCCACACACACAGAGTTGGAATTTCGGCCAAGTCTCCCCTCCCAGAGTTGGATTTTCGCCCAACTCTTTGTCATCCGATAGCTTTTATCTTCCTTGTTATCTTAATCCCTTATCTCCCGAAAATAGCCCTCATCTTTCTCTTCATTATCTTCAGATTTATCAAGAAAATAAAAGAATTAAAATCCCTATTTTGTAGCTAGTGTGCCGTCCACTCCTAAGGCTTAAGTGCTGAATTTGACCCATTTCCTAAGGCTCAATCGGTCACCAGGCCCAAATTCCTCCTCCTTAAGGCTCCATCTTATGCCCACTTAATGCACTTTAATCCTTTGGGCCACAAGCCCACTTGTCACTTAATTAACCATCTTCTTAAATTATAAGCTAACACCATTTATTAGCCACCTAACCTGATTTTTAAAGCCCAATATTTCACTTTAAATTATCCAAAGCACTAACTTTAATCCTAATCCAAATATTTAATCAAAAAGTCATTAACCTTTACAATCCCAACTTAACATATTAGACTATCATATAAATGAGTAGGCCCACTTTGAGGATGTTACGCTTCTACCCCTTAAAGAAATTTCGTCCTCGAAATTTCTGACTAACTAGTAATCGTACTACCCAAGTCTCATCATTATGCTTTTGCAAGACTCTAATTCCAAAGCCAAATAAACACTTAGTATACTATGGTAGGATACGCACCATTATTCGCTTCTGGAGCGTCTTCGTCCCCTTGTATTAATACTACTGATTCGCGTTTATCTAATTAAGAATTTTATGAATTATTAGTTTTCTTCCACTGATTAACCACGAACAGTCTTATGAATAATAGTTTTAAAAGTAGTTCTTTGAATTCAAACCTATATACAGGTTTCAGTCTTCTTAATTCTAGGAACCATGCACATTCAACATCCATACACACCAACATACAAATAGCATCCATCACTTAAGGGTATTTTCGTCATTTCACTACCCAGAGGTATTTTTGTAATTTTAACCTATAGGGGTATTTTTGTAATTTTTAAAATATGGTTCCAAGTGATTTTACGAAATAAGGGTATTTTGGTAATTTTTAATTGGGGTATTTCGATAATTTTTCATATCGAGGGTATTTCGATAATTTTTCATACCGAGGGTATTTCGATAATTTTACAAGTCAAGAGTAATTTGGTCAATTTGCAAATCAGGGGTATTTTGGTCATTTTTCAAATCGAGAATTTTTTACGAATCAGGGGTACTTTAGTAATTTCAAAACCAAAGTTTACTTTAGGGTTGTACAAAACAAGGTATTTGGTCCTTTCGGGTTTTAGTTATAGGTTTTGGCACATCAACACGCCCTCATGGTTAGGGTGAACAATCACTATGCACTGTAGGATTCGGTGAAGAGGAGGTGAGTCACTAGGACTGCTTAAATACCAAGCTCTCCTTGTATCCACTCCTAGACATGCATATAGCCATTACCACACCCTAACATAGCTTAAGGTGAATAGTCACCACGCACCAAGTAGGATTCCAGTGAAGAGGAGGTGAGTCACTAGGATTGCTTAAATACCAAGCTCTCACCATATCCATTCCTAGACATGCGTATTCCTGTTGCCACACCTTAAGTCAGTGATCAGTTCACAGGATTTGTTTGGATAATTTAAGTCTTATGTAATTTAAGAAGTTGTTTAACCTATGCCTATAGTTCATCAAAGTCTAACTAATCTAACCTACGTCCCATAAAACCCATCAAGCCCATATTCATATATATATATCACAAGGAGTTCGAATCAGCGGACTTGGAATTTGAGACGCAGTGCCATTCCGAGAAAACAAACCCTGTACCATTTTTAAACATGTATGTTTCAAAAAAACCCATTTTTAAAAAACATTTTGAGCCCAAAACCCAAAGTCGAGTTTTGAACCGAGCTCTGATACCAATTTGTAACACCCCAAACCCGGCCCAAACACTACAACCGGATCTGGTATGTCACTAAGGAAAATTTTAGTAAAACCAATCGTGTTGACGGAAAGCCCAAATATAATTTATATAAAATATGCCTAATAATCAAAAGCCTAAAACTGAATTACATGTCTTGGTTTTAAAATAAATAAAAATAAACAATAAAGGCCCATAACAAAACAAAAAGGTGAACTAGTGGCCCATGGCCTTATTACATTGAAGTTTAAAATCCATTAATCAAAATACGATATAAAACAATTAACTTGAGTCTTTTTGCCAAATCCACATATTCTTCTACATGGCCACCTTGCGTTCCTCTCCAACCCGGTTCGAAGCACTAGGTATCACCTGAAATGTTAATTAAAAGGGTGAGTCATGAGACTCGATGTGCAACCCTCATGCACCACTAGATTTTTGGGCCTTAGGCTTGTTAGACAAAATAAGCAGTTTAATACTCATAATAAAATTAACAACAAATAGTATACAAGTCTCAACCCGCTTGCCTAGGTTTCCATCTCACACGCCCACATACCAACCATTCACACCATTGGGAATTTCTACAATCGACCCACACCGCTACACGCCAAGATGGCAGTCATGCTGCTCATCCACATATGATGGCCGAAGCCCTTATAACATATAATGGTCAAGCTCAGATAACGATTCACGGCATTAGCCGCTACATCAGATCACGGTAAAAACTGCTACACATATAACGAATAACTTCCTCCTTTCATCAACCCAACCCATGCAATCACATACAAGCATTTTTCTTATAACATTTAAACAGATTATTTACTAACCTGGTGATCTACTTTTACCCTCATTTTCATCAATAAACCGAGATGTAGGCAATTGTCAAAACATATAAATCTTATGATCATGCATTTTATGATTAGATCTAGATGGTGGGGAAGTATTACACACCTGTTATCGTGAAAATCTATTATCCTGAATGTAGAGTCTTATTTGTCGAATCCCAAAATTCGCTAAGAAACGTCACCTCCCTACCTATATTCGGCCACCACCAAAACAAATATCAAACCAACTGATACACACAACCATCCTAACCCAAATAATATTCGACCAAAGTAAAAAGAATCCTGGAAGGCCATTCAGCCAAACCTACCACCACCTACCTTCGGCTTTTCCACCAAATCGGCTTTAATGGAACAGATTGACCGAGGAGTAAAGAGTATAATCGATGGGGCCTTGAAACAATGATTTAGATTAGAGTTGATCAAAACAAGGGAATCACAGAAAGGAAAAATCCCAAACTCATTGGATTAAAGAGGAGTATACGACTTACGGTGCACCTTCTAAAAGCAGAGATCTCACTTGTAGATTCGACTATGGAAGATGAGGCTATGAACAAAGGAATCGGCTCTTAGAAAAAGAAAAAGAGAAACTGTAGAGAAAGCTTGGAAATTTCGGCAGAGAATGAGAGAAAAATAGGGTTTCAAAATACCGAAATTGAAGAATACTACTCCCTATTTATAGAGAAATTTCTGCATACCCACACACACAGAGTTGGAATTTCGGCCAACTTTCCCCTCCCAGAGTTGGATTTTCGGCCAACTCTGCTGTCATCTGATAGCTTTTATCTTCCTTGTTATCTTAATCCCTTATCTCCCTGAAAATAGCCCTCATCTTTCTCTTTATTATCTTCATATTTATCAAGAAAATAAAAGAATTAAAATCCCTATTTTGTAGCTAGTGTGCCGTCCACTCCTAAGGCTCCTAAGTGCCGAATTTGACCCATTTCTTAAGGCCTAATCGGTCATTCAGGGCCCAAATTTCTCCTCCCTTAAGGCGCCACCTTATGCCCATTTAATGCACTTTAATCCTTTGGGCCACAAGCCCAGCTTGTCACTTAATTAACCATCTTCTTAAATTATAAGCTAACACCATTTATTAGCTACCTAACCCAGATTTTTAAAGCCCAATATTTCACTTTAAATTATCCAGAGCACTAACTTTAATCCTAATCCAAATATTTAATCAAAAAGTCAGCCCAACCTTTACAATCTCAACTTAACATATTAGACTATCATATAAATGAGTAGGCCCACTTTGAGGATGTTACAGGCCATTTCCTATCAAAACGCGTCCACGTTAACGCGTTTTGAGGGGAAATGACAGAAAGCGCACCTCAAAGAACGGTCAAAAAAGGTTCAAAATTTTAAAATTTAATTTAAAAAATTAAACAAATTCTATTTTATAAAAGATATTAAAATTAAATTACAAAACATATAAGCAACTATTATTTTATTAAATATATTAAAACTAAATTACAAAAAATAAAAAACTTCTTATTTATTAAATATATTAAAACTAAATTACAATAAAATAAAATAAAAACTTGTTATTTATTAAATATATTAAAACTAAATTACAATAAAGTTAAAAATAAAAATAACTTCTTATTTTATTACATATATTAAAATTAAATTACAATTAAATAATTAAATAATTTCTATTTTATTAAATGTATTAAAATTAAATTACAATAAAAATAAACAATTATTATTTTATTAAATATATTAAAACTAAATTACAAAAATAAAAATAGCTTTTTATTTTATTAAAAATTCAAATTAAATTACATACAAAAAATAAACAATTTCTATTTTAGTGAAGATATTAAAATTAAACTACAAACACAAATAAAAAATAAATTTTTTTATTAAAAAAATAAAAAAATTTATTACAATTTAAAAAATAAAAAAGCTCATCCGAATCAATGTTGATGCAGGTCGGAATCAGTGCCACACGAGGGCGGTCGAAGGTTACGCGCTGGATTCCTCCTTCTTCTAGCTTTAAGCGGAGGTCGTGGAACCTCGGGCGGGGAATCCGGTTCCTCCGACAGTGGGTCTGGTTGTGAGTGTTGCGAGGATGACCCACATTGATAAAATAACGACCCTAGAGGTGTTGCATAAACCACGACGGGGGTGTCTGAATCCTGTATGGCGAAGGAGGCTGGAAGAAAGAAGTGCTCCCCGACGGCGCCTCCTGTGATCCCTCACGCGACGACGGCCTCAAGATTGGCTGGCCAGCCGGAGTAGTCAGGAACGGACTCAAACCCGACCATGCATTTTAACTGGTGGGATCGAAAAGGAAACATATATGGGTTAGGATACATATAAGGGGTAGGTACCTTTGGCATAAAGGGTAAAGGTTGTGATGTCGGTGTCGTTACCGAATCGATGGGCCGATGGATGTGTGTCGACCGTTGATGGTCCCGTCTCATCACCCTTTCTCCTTGAATTTAAGGGGCCCCAACGTTCCCTTTGTTGACGAAGTTACCATCGCCTCTCTTTTCCGATAATAAATACGGCTTACCATAGATCCTAAACCATATTCCGGCACGCACGCTAAGCATGTATTTCGACACGCACGCTAACTCCGAAACGACGATCGATTCCCGATTAGGTAAATAGTCATACTGGTTCTCCCACGTCTCGATATGTGCTGACCAAAATCTTGACTAATCCATGTGCAACTGCCGTAAGTCCGCTTTGTGCTCATCATCGAGCACCTCAAGTGGCACGGGAACCGGTTGCCAGAATCCAAATTATCGCAAAACCCGATCTAACTGATGCATCTCCACGGTCGCATAGGTGATCAATGGGACCTTCCCGTGCCAACTGCTCGGATTTTGCAAAAACTCTAAAATTACTGCTCGAATTTTCGGATCCTCGTACGATGTCCATTGAAACTATATTAACATTACCAAAATATTAGTTATATACATAATACTAGATGCTAAATACGAAATACTAAATTATAAATACAAAATTTGAAACTTACTTGTGATTCCGACCGTTGGTCCAATAGAAGTATATCTTCAAGCAAGGTAGGTATTCCAAAGATGACTCATGAATGGTTCCACCTAATTAAATAAATTTTAGCATACAATTATACTATAAATTTACGTAATAATTGTAAAATATAACATTAAATTTACCTCGTTATCGGTGGAAATGACTATGGGTGATCGAGTCGAGGATGTAAAATGGAAATCGAAACCACGCCCATGATCTGCAGAGTGATAGGCAACCTCCGATTTTCACTTTACTCGTCACGACGCCACGCACATCTCCGATACAACCTCGATAACACGGCAGACTCTCAACTCAATTCACCGGCTGCTCTAAAATCAATAAGTTTCAGCAGCCATCTCAAGTGTACGAGGTTTCTAGAAAGGTTCGGCATCAGATAGCCTCCAATTATCTGAAGAATGTATGCCCGAGCATATCGTATTCGCCCTATTTCGGTCGAACCCTCATTCGGCTCCGAGAATGTGTCTTGTAACCAGGCCATCTCGATCCAACCTCCTTGAATTTTATCCGGAATGGCACCTAGAAGCTCGTAGCATACGGGAACCGATTGCCAGAATCCAAATTATCGCAAAACCCGATCTGACTGGTGCATCTCCACGGTCGCATAGGTGATCAATGGGACCTTCCGCGCTAACCGCCGCCGGATTTTGCAAAAACTCTAAAATTATCGTCAATTTTCGGATCCTCGTACGATGTCCATTGAAACTATATTAACATTACCAAAATATTAGTTATATACATAATACTAGATGCTAAATACGAAATACTAAATTATAAATACAAAATTTGAAACTTACTTGTGATTCCGACCGTTGGTCCAATAGAAGTATATCTTCAAGCAAGGTAGGTATTCCAGCATGACTCGCCGAATGGTTCCACCTAATTAAATAAATTTTTAGCATACAATTATACTATAAATTTACGTAATAATTGTAAAATATAACATTAAATTTACCTCGTTATCAGTGGAAATGACTATGGGTGATCGAGTCGAGGATGTAAAAATGGAAATCGAAACCACGCCCATGACTGCAGTAGTGATAGGCAACCTCCGATTTTCACTTTACTCGGCCGCGACGCCACGCACATCTCCCGATACAACCTCGATAGCACGGCAGACTCCCAACTCAATTCACCGGCTGCTCTAAAATCAATAAGTTTCAGCAGCCATCTCAAGTGTACGAGGTTTCTAGAAAGGTTCTGAGATCGATAGCCTCCAATTATCTCAAGAATGTATGCCCGAGCATATCGATTCGCCTATTTTGATCGAACCTCATTCGGCTCGAGAATGTGTCTTGTAACCGAGCCATCTCGATCCAACCTCCTTGAATTTTATCCGTAATGGCACCTAGAAGCTCGTAGCATACGGCCATCCAATCACCGAAGAAGTTGCGGACGGTGACTCTGGGCCGGCCCACCAAGAATCCCAATCAGAATCGCACATCTTCCAAAGTGATAGTACACTTTCCGCATGGAAGATGGAAAGTGTGCGTCTTGGGTCTCCACCTCTCTATCAACGCATTGATCAAATGCGACTCAACTTGAACCCCTACTATCGTGGCCACGTGCCAAAACCCGCTTCCGCAGTAATTCTCGATCAACGGCGATGGGGACCATGCATATTATGAATATAACATTGCAACACCGATCTACGACTGTTTAAAAATTATAAAATAAAATTAATTAAAATTACATAGACCTAAAAAATATTAAAGAATATTAAAAATTAAAATTAAAACTTACCATTTGCATTTGCTCGACGGATATGTGCTTATTGTCTAGATTTAAGTAATCCTCCGGCCATTGTAATACGATCGAAAATTTTAAAATTTTCCAAAAAAATATATATTAAAAAATTTAAAAATGGCTTTTTTGTAACTAGTAAAGGATTATGTTGAAATTTCAAAGGAAGTTTGAAAGACTTAAAGAGAATTTTGAGAGGAATTTGAGAGAAGAATGAGTAAGGATTAAAATGTGAAAAAAATAAAAGGAGTGGGGGGTTTTTTATAGTTTTTTTTTTTACCGTTGGGCCCCCAACGGTCAAAAAAATTTGACCCTTTTTTTTATCGTTGGAGGCTAAAGCGCTCCCCTGGAGACACGCTTTCCTGCCATTTCCCCTCAAAATGTGCTGACGTGGACGCGTTTTGAAGAGAAATGACTTTTTTCCATAAATTTTCAAGAAATGGCCCAATTTCATAATTTTTTTTATTTTTTTGGTATATTTGAGTATTTTATCCCGAGTGTAAAAAAATGAGGACTTATTTTTTTTTTAAATCTAAAGGCTTTTTTTGCACCTTTAACCCAAAAAAAAATTTATTCATGGTACCGTGTTTGCTTAAAATGTAAATAGGAATAGGATGAAAACCACAATCCATTTTGTTCACCATGCGTCGCCTTTGGTGAAACAGACCCAAATATTTACCTAGAAAAAACTTTATGGTTTCCAATTAGTTATGATTAGTGAGATGAAAATTGGGACATTAGTTGCGTGAGATTGGGGAATATTATCCCAAATTACACGAAAATGCTAATAATAATTAAATGCTCTATTCTTTTTTAAAGTTTGGATTGGGAAAGCTTATCCTATATCACTAATTAATGTGATTTACTGTCTAATCACATTTATTATTATAACATTTAAACGAAAAACATAATTATTACTAAATTATGGCTCTGGATAAAAAAATAAAATTATATAATAAATACATTTAAAAATATTGATATAAATAACAAATGAGGTTTTGCTTGAATGGTAAAGTATAAAGGTAAAAATCATAAAAGTTTATTTCTAAATTTTATTATATGTAATTGTTAATAAAGTAGAGTAACTGTGTCTTTTGACATGCTTTTTTCTCTTGCTTGTTAGCACGTCTTTTTTTTTTTATTTCGTTTCTTTTTTCTACCTAGTCTCATGATTAGGTTTTCGTGATAGTTTAGATAATGGAGGATTAATTACCAAGCTTATCTTTAGAGGATGTAGAGGAAGAATCTATTCAACTAGGGGTCGCAACTGCAAATAATGTAACATCTTATGCGCATTGTTTGGTGGGAACTTTCCTCACTTCAAATGTAGTGCATTTCCAAGCAATGAGATTTGACTTTGGCAAACATGTGGCATCCTGTTGGTGGAGTATCCATCTCAAATCTAGAAAATGGGAGATTTATGTTCCAATTTTATTTTGAAGTAGATGTGGATCGAGTTATGAAGAATGGACCGTGGAATTTTAATTCCCATCTGCTGATACTGCACCAGTTGAAGGAAGGGGAAAATCCTCTGTCAATACAATTATCGGCAGTTGGTTTTTGGATTCTTATAAATGACCTTCCTCATGGTTTTATGAAAGAAACAGTTGCAAGACAGTTGGGAAATTTTATTAGGGTCATATTGGAGTATAATACCTCGGCCGTCCAAATGGAATACAAAGGAAATATGCGAGTAAGAGTACGAGTTGATGTTAGCCAGCCACTGAAAACAAAGAAGAGACTTACACTCTTTAATGGTACATTGGTTTACTTCATTTTTGCTTATGAAAAACTAACTCTTTTTTGCTTTCTATGTGGCAAGTTAGGACATGGTGAAAGCTACTGCTCGATTCAAGCCCTTAATCTTCAATAGGAGTATATTTTTTAGTGGGATATACCCCTTCAATCACAAACAAGGAGGAGTGTGACGTGGAGGAGCAGGTGGTTGGTGGATGACAGTGGTGGGAAAAATTCCAGTTATGGAAATCCCAAAGACAGACATGAAATGAGGGATATAAGGGAATCTCAATCTGTCTCCCTGTTTCAAGGGAATAATCTGGTATTTCTTTCAAAAATCCAAGAATTGGTAAAAGGAAAGTCGATTATTTCTTTGGCTACTAGGCCATTAAATGCAGCTGAGTTGGGCTTGCACATGAATAAAATTCTGGGTGGATTTGATGAGGTGATGACAATAGCCGGAGAGAAAAATAGCCCATTAAGTTAGACTGATGAACTTAAACGATCTCGGGTCTAGGCTTTGGCTTTAGGCGTTTCCCCAAATGGAGATTCAAATAAAGCTTCAGGTGTTTTGTCGCAGGTACCCAATCAACTTATATAGGCAGGCCTTGGCAAAGAGGCCAGCCGAACATAATAAAACTCGTAAGTTGGAATGTTTGGGGTTTGGGGAGGCACTGGATAGTTTGTTGTCTCCAGCATACGTTGAGAGACTCAAATCCCTTTGGTTTTCTTGATTGAAACTAAACTACAGGGTTCTCGTATGGATAAGATCAGAAGTAAATGTCGTTATCAAAATGGAATTGATGTTGATTTAGATAGAAGAAGTGGGGGTTTGTCTATGGGATGGAAAGGAGGTTGTAAGGTTTCGTTTTGGTCATATTCCCGAAAACATATTGACATAATAATTGACGAATATGAGGATGGAATGAAATGGAGATGTACTGGTTTCTACGAAGCTCCTGAAGAGAGTCAAAGGGCAGCCTCTTGGGATTTATTGCGTTCTCTAAATGATTGTCCTCGTATCCTTTGGCTGGTCATAGGGGATTTTAACGAGATTGCATATTCTTTTAAAAAATAAGGAGGTTTAGTTCAACATGAGAATCAAATGCGAAAGTTTGGAGATATGCTTTCTAATTTCAAATGTGGGTTTTACAGAGCAATGGTTTACATGAGAAAATGGCCGAACTCATTCAAATAATATTCATGAACGATTGGATCATGGTGTCGCAAATAATGATTGGTGGAGTGTATTTCCATATTACAGAATGTATCATTTGACTCATTTTATCTCGGACTATTGTCCTCTTTTACTTAACACGAAGGTAGATAACATCCAAGTAAAAAATGACATTTTCGTTTTGAAGTTTCCTGGCTTTTAGAGGATACATGTAAAATGGAAGTGAAGAAACTGTGGGCTGAATGTTTGGGATCAGTTCCCACAAGATTAAGGAAGGTTGGTGAGAGGCTTGAGGCTTGGTTTGAAAGGATTAAAAATGAAAGATCACTGACCAAAAAGGATCTTGAAAAACACAGACAGTTGAATGCGTCGTATCCGAATGATGAAGTATTGGGGGACATCATTGACACAAAATTAGCCCTTAGTATGGAAGTCGATAAAGAGGAATGATACTGGGAACAGCGTGCTAGAGCCAATTGGTTGAAGAACAGTGACCGAAACACGATTTTATTCCATAAAGCTGCTACGGAAAGGCAACGAAGAAACTGGGTTGAGAAACTATAGGATTCAAATGGTAGAGGTTACGAATAGAACGAAGATTTACTGGCGCTTTCCACAAACTATTTCGACGTCCTTTTTACATCAAAAGGAGTAGAAAATACCGAAAAGATTTTGGATGATGTTGCGCCTTGGATTACCCACGAGATGAATGATGAGCTCTTTAGGGTGTTCTCCTATGAAGAAGTGTGTTTGGCACTAAAAAACATGGCCCCGTTGATGGCCTCTGGGGAGGATGGTTTGGGTGCAGTGTTTTATCAAAGATTTTGGCATATCCTCGAGAAGGAGGTAGCAGATTATTGTATTGATATTTTAAATGGCACTCATGATATCGCAAAAATAAATTAGACTCAAATTGTTTTAATCCTAAAGGTTAGTAATCCTCGTTTCATGACTGAATTCAAGTCAATTAGTCTTTGTAACATTCTGTATAAAATTGCGGCACAAATGTTAGTAAATAGATTTCAGAATGTTCTCCACTTGTGCATTGATGAAGCCCAAAGTGCATTCGTGCCAGGAAGGCTTATTTCCGAGAATATATTGGCAGCCTATGAAATACTTCACTCCATGTCAAAGAGAGGGTATGGCAAAACCGGATCTTTTGTGTTGAAACTCGACATGAGTAAGGCATATGGCAGAGTGGAATGGCCTTTTCTAAGGCCAATACTTCGAAGAATAGGTTTTTTTGAAGTATGGGTCCAAAAAATTATGCGATATGTTGAAATCGTCTCTCATTATGTTGTTCTAAATGGGGAGTTAGGAGACATATTTACACCTCGAGGGCTTAGATAGGGCGATTTGTTTAGCCCTTACCTTTTCCTCATCTGTAGTGAAGGTCTATCAGTTCTCTTAAAGAGTGCATATGTTAATGGTAGTGTAACGACCTGATAGTCAGAGGTGTCGAAAAGTGTATTTTCGAGATTCAGTAAACTGGACCTGTAAATATTTTTTAAATATTTTAAAAAATATTTACGAGGTTAGTTTAGTAGCTAATTAAATTTTTTGATTAGTAAATTTCGTGAAATTAGGAGTTATTAAAGTACAGAGACTAAATCGCGTAAGAGTTAAAAATTGAATTATATATTGAAATAAATTAAAAGGACTAAAGAAGCAATTATGCCCTTATTTCATTTAAAGTGGACGGTTATAATGAACATTTATGACATGTATATATATTATATATTATGTTAATATAATATGTATATACGTTATAATAAATAAATTGTATAAAATGTATGTATATTATATAATAAGAAATAATAATAGTTATAATAATAAAAACAAAAGAAAGAGAAGATTCATTCTCTATTACATACAATTAGAAAAAAAAAAAGAAAAAGAAAAGAAGAAGACTCACGCACTGCTAGGAAATTTGGGGTTCAAGCTTAAATTGGTTAGTGCAATTTAGTCCCTATATTTGTAATTTTTACGTTTTTTGGAATCCCGATACTTAGAGCTACTCGACCCATATTGTAATTTTTAGTATTGTTCAAGATTTTAGATGTCAACATTGTTGAATAGTTTAAGTACTAGGGATTAAATAGTTAGATTTTTAAGTTAGAAGTTGAAAAAGATTAAATTGTGGAATTAATTGTTAATTTTGAGCAAAAGGGACTAAATTGTGAAAAATTTAAAATTAAGGGGTCAAATTAGAAAATAGGAAGCTAAATGTGGTCTACAGAAAAATTAGTATAAAAATATGAAGTTAATTGTGAAGGTTAAAATTAGTCTCGATTTAGGGACTAAATTAAAGAATAAGCAAAATATAATTTGAAAATTGAAATTTAATATGAAGTTGAAATGTGTAATATTAATGTGATTTAATTGTTTTATTCCGTAGCTAACGTCGTACAGGAATCCTCAAGTAAAAAAGGGAAGGATAAAATCAATATCTAATAGCTCGGAATTCACGATTTGTGTTTTTACAATCCAAATTAAATAGTTGATTATTGCATATATAATTGTTTACATATGGTAAGCATTTGAGGTGAGTACTTTGGTAATTGGGTATTGAATTAAATTTATAACTGAAATGAAATGAATTGATTTTGTATATTATGAAATATATTGATTATGAATATATGTATATTGAGAAAAATGTGATTTTTATCAAATTGAATATATGCTTATATGTGATGATATACATTCATGAAATTGAGACATTGGTTGTATTGAAAAGTGAAATGAATCCCTATTAACTATATCGGGCTAAGTCGAATATAGATGGCATGCCATAGGATTAGAAGAGTTCAGGGATTACTTCAACCTTGAGTGGATGAGGCACTAGGTGCCAATTTGCTTCAGTTTAACCAATGAGACACTGGATGTCAATTTATATAGAGCTGGGCGCAGTTATTACTTCGGATTTATCCAATGAGGCATTGGGTGCCAAATTGGTGTGTTGGTTAAATCCGTGTATCCGTCTGAGTCCATGTCGTGTTAATAGGGGAAAGTAAAATAATAATTTATGTGGTTGTTATTGAAATGGCAAAGATGAGAAATGAATATGAAATGAGAGAATATTCAAATGGAAAATATGAGAAACGATTATGAGATGAGAAATGAGATATGAAATAATGAATTGAGATGTGAAACTTGAATGAATTCAAGTACTAATCAAAGATATGAATCATGCCATTGAATGAGATGATGTATTCAAATGTTAAATGAAATGCCATTGATATATATATTTGGATATGTGAAATCTTAGTAGATGTGAATAAGGAAAGAGTAAGAATTATATTATTGAATTGAAACTTTTAAACATAGCTTACTTGTTGCATATTGCATGTTAAATACTTATATCAAGTTTATATTATTCGGATTATAGAAATATCACTAAGTTTTACTCAGCGTGTGATTTTGTTTTATGTGTGCAGGCTAGGTACAGTTTGAATTATTGCTGACTCAGCATCAAATTACAAATCTCGAGTTCAAGTATGGTGATACTTCATTTTGTAATGGCATGTACCTAGGAGTCTTTTGTTGATATTGTTTATAAGATGTTGTTAACTTAGTTGCTAGTGAAATGATGGTTAAATGTGTACATGGTTGTGGTTGAGGCTATGTTAGTATGTTAGCCTAGTTTATATTTTGGTATGTGATAGTTTAAAGTTTGGTAATTTAGCATAATGTTTGGTATGTGTTTAACTTCATATTTGGTAACTTTAGGAGTTGAAAGCTAGTTCAAATATGGTAAATGTGATATGAAAGAAAGTCTTGAATGTTTGATGTGTTGTTGATGTATGTAAACATATAAAATGTGGTACCAATGAGGGTACATTGGTTAGGCATATTAGGTGATGAATTTGGTGTATTTTGGACATGTTTAATCGTGGTTTGAATAGGTTAAATGATTGGTAATTGAGTTTCTTAGTGCCCAAGTAAGTAGGAAATGGTAAACTTGAGTTTTAAGGTACTTTTGGGTGCACACTGCTTGGCCACACCGGCATGTGTCACACACGAGCAACACAGACGGGCATATGTCACACACGAGCAACACACATGGGCGTATGACCCAAGTCAGAGAGTTACACAGCCTAGCCACATGGGTGTGTGACCCTGAAATCAAAATTTTTGTAATTATTTCCTAAACTTTCAGAATTGTTTCAAATTACTCCATGCCTATTTTTAAACTACTTTTAAAGTCCCGTAGATTCGAAATAGGGGTTGTAAGAGTAATTTTTATTCTATATTGGGGTGGATCAACAAACATAAATTAAGTGCATTCCACTACATCATCGAAGATAAATTAAAAAGATAATCATAGACGGAGTATGGACCAATACTCTGATGCTAATAATTAGAATAATCTTGTATGTATCCGAATTCTGACATTCAATAAGGGATAAATAGTGATAAGAATGTAAACAGTGGAAGACTAAGTTTAGTAATGTAAAATAGTGATAAGAGTGTAGACAGTGAAAGACCAAGTTTAGCATTGCATAGCATAGATCATTATTAGATTGTATAATATTCTAGTATGATATGATTTGATTGTTTGTAACTTGCCCCTGTATATTTTATTGTTAATGGCTAGTATATATAAGTGTAATTATGACTAATTAATTGTATGACGTGTTAGTAATGCCCGTGACCCTAATCCGACAACAAAAAGGGGTTAGAGGTGTTACAGGTAGTCTCAAAGTTGTTCATATAAATCGGTATGCTCCGCTTATCACCCACCTGCTGCTTAAGAATGATAGTCTCATATTTAGAGACGCAACATTGGAAGGAGCTCAGGTTCTAAAGGAGATTCTGGAAATATATGCTAGCAGTTTAGGCCAGCTAATAAACTATGACAAATTGGGTACGTTTTTCAGCGCCAATGTGAATCAGGAAAATATAACAAATGTGTGTAGAACTTTGGTGGTTAACTCAAGCATCAATCCCAAAAGATATCTAGGCCTTCCTTCAATTGTGGGTAGAAATAAAACGGTAGCGTTTAAAGATCTGAAAGAGAATATGATTAAATGGGTGTCAAGTTAGAGTTCACGAATGTTGTCTATCGGGGGTAAGGAAGTTCTAATTAAAGCAGTTTTGCAAGTTATTCCTATCTACGCAATGTATTGCTTTCTATTGCCTAATTCTTTTTACAACGAATTAGAAGCAGTGATTGCTAGGTTCTGGTGACAGAAAAAAGCTAGCAAAGCTGGTTTACATTGGTGCTCGTGGAAAGATCTATGTGTGCCAAAGAATGATGGAGGGATGGGCTTTAGGGATCTATCAAAATTCAACATTGCATTATTAGCGAAGCAAGGATAGAGATCGATGGAAAATCCTACCTTTTTAACAACAAGACTAATCCGTGCAAAGTATTATCGGGATTCAAATTTTCTTGAGGCTTCACTGGGCTCAAACCCATCTCTAATATGACGTAGTATTTGGTGCACTAAAGCCCTGTTATAATCGGCCCTTCAATGGAGAATTGGATCAGGACTTTCTGTTTCAATTTGGTAGGACTACTGGTTACCGGGGGATCGAAACAAAAAGATCATCACAACTTCAGTGGCAGAGTTGAATCGGGTTAGTGACTTGCGATTACCAGGGTCCAAATTGTGGAATAATGATTTAATTTGTGGGATTTTTAATGATGATAAAGCGCGTCGAATTGTAACTTTGTAAGTATTCCTATTCCTCTAAATGATCAACATGATAAGTTGATTCGGTTTCACGAAAAATCAGGGACAATCAAGAGTGGCTACATAACCTTCATTGATCTCAAAACGTTGATGTGTTAGAGTGAAAGTTGTATAAATAGATTTCGAGTTTACAATGTCTAGCAAAACTCAAGATTTTAATGTGGGAATTTGTTCAAAATTTCATTCCAAATTTTGAGAATTTGCCCTTCCAAAAATTATAGTCGATAATCGTTGTTTACATTGTCGTGATTACAATGAATCTAAGATCCATTTAGCTCATGATTGTTCTTTAGCTAAACAAGTGTGGATGAAATTAAACTGTTAGTGTCCGATTTTAGTTGCAAATTTCAGTTTTAATGAGTGGTTAAATATGCTCTTTAAAAATCCAGCCAGTAGCAGCAGAGAAGAAATTGTAATGTTCATTTAGACTATTTGGTACTCTCGTAACAAACTTGCACATTAGAAAATAACAGAGAGTGTGGACGAAGTAGTTACCTTCATCAGGGGTTTCGGTAAGGAATATCGAGAGCTGTCATCGAACTTCAACATCCCAGACCTAGGGATATGATCTACAGGAACCCCCTTCATCGGGTTGAGTAAAAGTAAACATTGATGCTAGTTTCTCGGCTGCAAGACAGAAGGCAGTATCGGGTTTTATCATCAGAAATGAAGAGGGTAATATCATGGGTTTAGACTTTTGAGTCCATCACCTCGTACGGTCCGTGGCTTTGGCTGAAGAAACCGCTCTGTTACACAGTGTCCAGTTTGCGTCAGAGATGGGCTTCAGATATGTTATCGTCGTGCGTGAGGGCAACTCCGTGGCGCATGCAATGGCGGAGGAAAGTATGCAGAGGCTAGAAGACTTTTTTTGGGTAGAGGATGCACCGGTGAAAGCTTCTGATTTAGCAACTTCTAATTGTCGCTCCCACCGACCGCCATAGTCAACAGCTTTTGCTTTTTGTTTTCGGATTGAGGACTTTACGATTTGTCTGGCAAAGCAGGCCTCAATCTCCTTCTCAGCGATTTCGCTGAAGGGGAAGGTTTCATCGCTGTTTAGTCTTCTCTTTGGTTATTCTGGAACGAGTCTATTTGGTGAAGATTTTAGAGTGTTTTTTATTTTGTGTTTTATTTTTTCAGATATTTTCTGTTTTGCTTTGCTTTATTTCGGTTTTGTTGGTTTGTTTTGTTTTGGACCAGACCTCATATGTTTTGGTTCTGGATGTTTTTTGTTTTCTGGCCCATTTCTATTAAACCAAACGGATTACTTTTCAAAAAAAATATTTATTATATGAATAGATTTTTTTTTAATTTTTATATAAAACGATAAAAATATTTTCAAAATAATATAATTTACTTTATAAAGTATTAATATTTTAGCCATTATCCAACTGAGTTTATATCTGGTTGACTTGTGATCTGAACTTAATTAAGTACTTAATATATAATATAGATAATTTAGTGTCTAATGATATTAATTATTGTAATATTAAAAGGAAAAACATAAATAACATATCTCTTGAATTTAATGAAAAATCATATTAAGTATTAAAAACTTCTTAAAGTAACAATTAAAGGATTAGTATTTGGTACATTGGTAATATATTCTTTTTTTATTTCAAAAGTAGCCTTAAAAATTGACATGTGTTTCCTTTTTTAAAATATTTATTATTTAAAATTTTACTATATTCCTAAAAACACTTATTAGCCTCTAACCCTACTTGTGAAATCTAAAACTTCACTACTATACTAAATAATTTCATAATTAAATAGCTTTTATTAACTTATTGAGACGAAAAGTATTCTAAATAAATTGTATAAAGCATTAATCATATTAGTTAGAAATAAATTATAAATTAATTAATTAAGTCATTCTCTCATCACTTGTTATGATGCATGAACTTGCAAAACCAACTTTCTAAAAGCAATTTCTCTCAAAGAAAAAAATCATATAGATTCAATACAAAGTAGAAAGGAAAAAATCATAATTAAAATTAGATTTAATTTAAATTACAAAGAATTGAAAGGAGAAATATATTTTAACTTTCATCAAAATAAATATCGATGGCGACAGTTGTGTGACTCAAATCTCATTTGATCAAATTTAAAAAGTTTGAGGTGTAACTCACTTGTTAAAAAAAATAAAATAGAGAGGCAAAATAGGGAATCTCACTGTACAAACCACACCACACAAGTTGAATCTGTATATTTCTTCTATTAGATATTAATTAAAACAGAATTGTTTAACCCTTAAATTGTATAGTCAAAAACCTCTTGTATTGTTGTTTACACATCCACACAAAGTACTGTTTTTATAATATAATATTATATTTTATAAATGAAATTCTTTTTAAATTTATAATATATTTTTAACTATTAAAGTTTACTACAAATCTATGTATCATAGTATAAAGTTCATTGTAATCCATCTACTATTAAAAGAAATAAATTAATCTTTATACATTGGAAAATTTTACATTTTAGTCTCTACACGTTAACTTTACTACTATTGAAATTACAAGGTGTAACACCCCAAACCCGGCCCATGAGCCTCAACCGGATCTGGTATGTCACAGAGTAAAACGTTTTGAAAGATTCTGATTAACTGGTGAAAATCTAAAAAAAAAAATGTTGTTAAGGTTATAAAACGGTGTCTTGATAAAAACTTCAGGTGGGATTGATTTTACAAATATGGTTGAGTTGAAAACCTTTGAAAACATTTGATCATTTGAATTTTAAAATCATCAGAGTTATTGTTAACTTGGTGAACTTTGCTACCCGATGGTAACATCCTTGAAAACTCGTAAAGATTTCCATTTTGAAAACATCATATTTAACCGATTTATTTAAACAATTTATTAATTCATGAGTAATATAGTAGAAATGAAGTAAAACAACTACTTAAACATCCAAAATAATAACTAGCGGCCTTATTACAACCCAAATCAAAAATTTAGTAAATAATAAACTTAAACTGTGCTAAATAAAATTTTAAATCCAAGGAATCAAGCATGGCCGCCTCGAGTCCTCTCCGGCTCCATCTCCGCGATCTACTCATCTGCAAAATGGTATGGGAAGGGGTGAGTCACCAAGACTCAGTGTATAAATCCCCAACCCGGAAGTGCAAACTCATACACAAAATATTAGTAAGACATGCAAAACATGCAACCCAAAACTAGCCATCCATACTCCTTTAACTACCCCGTGTGGTCAAAACCACTGGTGGTCAAAACCACTGGTGACCGGAGTCACAAATCAAGTGATGGGGCCAACCCATCGTGTGGTCAAAACCACTGATGACCATAGGTCACAATTATCAATATGTGGTCAAAACCACTGGTGGTACCAAACCACTGGGACTTAGTCACAATTTATATCAACGGTGTGGTCAAAACCATTGGTGACCGAAGTCACAATTAAACTGATGGGGCCAACCCATCTTGTGGTCAAAACCACTGGTGACAGTCCATAGAGAATAATCCCCCTCCTCTCTTCAATCCCGATACCAACATGCTCATAACATGCTTAACATATTATCATAGATCATGCATATAAGTCATGGCATAGCATCTTACTCATCATATCATTCATATGACATATTTAAAATCGCAAGCGACTTACCCGGGATCCATGCACAAGCCCACAAGGCAAATCACTATCAAAATAGTTAAGTGTAACATAATAAGCAATGCCAACTAATAAGTGTGTAAGAGTTTTACACACTGCTTAACCGAAGATCTAAAGAGAAATCCCGAATCTATGCGTTATCACAAAATCTCAAACATATTCCAGATTGCCCTACATTCGCCACTATAGGTTAGTATCCAAAAGCCTTATTCGGCTAAATCTAATAATCCCGAAAGACTAATCGCGCCCATAACCAAAATATGGCCCTAGGCCGAATCTTTATTATCACTTACCAAAGCAAATTGAAATCCCAGAAGCCTCTGTTTTCCTTTGCCGATTAGCCCCTAAAACCATAGTGCACATTCGGTTATATATAGATACCAAAAATGGCCTTTGGCCAAATATGCCTAACCACTTACCAATCTTACCGAAATCCCAAAATTGTCACTTGTCTTGTCGAGATCCCTACCAAAACATTTGTTAGAATCGGCTTGCACACTTTTATCCATAATCAAGGCCCTTGGCCGAATAGTATATATGCCTTACCTTGAAGAATCAAATCCCGATAGGCTCCTTCAATGCACCTTAACGTTAACTACACACAAAACGTACACTATTAAGACACTTATACATGTTCGGTCACCCATACCAAGGCTTATTTCTCAAGCTTTCGGCACACCATAAAAGAAGAGAAGAAAACCCGATTCTAAAAGGAACACTTACCTCTATTGTTTCCTTGAAGAGACTAAAAGTGAAGAGATTTCGACTATGGCTCCCAAGTGTTGATGAAGATATTCGGCTAACACCAAATGGAAGATGAAATTTTGAGTAGAATGGGGGTGATAGGTTCGGCCAAGTAGAACAAAAGAAGAGAAGGATTTGAAGAATTTTGAGCAATGGGGCTAGAGAGAATTCGGCCAAGAACAAATTGGGGAGAAAAAGAAAAACCAATTAGATGAATTTCGGCACCTCCCTGCTATACTCAAAACCGATTGTGGATGGCCCTAAGGAGTCTTACATTCGGCCATTGCTCCCTAATGTGATAAATCTTATCTTTCGATTATCACCCATTTAATTAAATTAAAAACAATACCTATCTTCTATCCCCTCCTTTATCACCTCTTCAAATAAAAAATAAAATAAAATAATAATAATACTTACTCTTCCAGCCGAATTTAAAAGCAAACATTAAGCTTATCCTCATCCATTTGAGAGCCCATGTGCAGACCACTACCTCTTCTCCTGGACGCCAAAAATAAAAATAAAATCCATCCATGTTGCTGCCCCTAGGTTTCGAACCCAAGACCTGCTGGAGACATCCCACGCTTCCAGCCACTCTGCTATGGCATCTTCTTATGACTTAAACTCGCCACAAATTCTTTTAAGACCTCTTTCATTAGCTTCCCCTTGTTTTAACGCCAGAACAAAAATAAAACGTACCTTGTGCTTCCATCGTGACTCGAACTCAAGACCTGCGCCAAGCGTCATTCCAGGCCCTTAAGTGGCGCATGAAAGCCACTTTACCAAGGCCATCTTTGTGTCTAAAAGCGCCTATAACATCTCTTAACCCCTCTCTTCACCTAGCTCCCACCTCTTAGGCACTAAAAGAAATTTCCAGCCCTAAGTCAGACCTAGCCCGGGGTTATGACTAGACCCTAGAATATGTCAAGCAATCAAGCATACATATTTCTTCAAGCACACACATGGGAAAAAATAATTAAATTGCAAACAACCCCTAATTCAGGATGTTACACAAGACTTAACGAAGAATAATGTGACATTAAATCAAAATTAAAAAGGGTTAAAAAACAATTTTGAAGAATGAGTAGAGGTAAGAAACTGATTTTGCTTTACCTCCAAATTAATTTAGATTCTTTTTTTTTTACATAATTGTTCTATTTAATTTAATTTTTTTTTTGTACTTTGGTCTACATCAACTATAATTAAGTCACGTAATTTCATATGTTTTCAAGATTAATAATCTTTTAATTTAATTTAATGTCACATCAACTACTGTTAAACCACACTATTTCATTAATGACAAAACTAATGCGCAAGGAGTAAAATATCAAGTTTTCAAATGTAAGATTAAAATATTCCTTATAAAGATAAAAGAAGTAAATGAAGATTTTGATATGATATAAGGACATGTCGTGAACATTAATTTATCTTATGTGGAATGATTTAAAAAAATTCATCATATATATACAATAATTTGGGGGTAAAAAAATTAGTTAATATTGAATTAAATTTGAACAAAACCTAGGTGGGTGTTCACTCTAGGAATCAACTAATGGAAGAGTAAAAAAAATCATGTGAAGCTTATGAAACTAATTTATATTATTGGCAGATGGATGAGGAAAAGTGAAAAGAAGTGATGGGTTTCTCCAAATCTTTAAGTTAGGTACATGGTTCTGGAAGATTTAGTGGAATTTGTTTTATATATAAAACAATATAATCTGTAAAAAGGAAAATGTCTTACTCACTATCTTTTGAATTCTATATAAATTGAAGATGTATGTAGTAAATGGGTTCTTACAATAAATACCAATGGATACCTTGATGTTTTAAAGTGTAGATTAAAACTCCCGCTGATCAGAAACAAAGATATCTTCATTTAATCCAATGTTTTTGCAACTAAAAATATAAATATATAATTCTTCTACATATAAAACAATTATTAAATTTTGAATATCCCATTATATGAAAATCACTGAACTAAAATTACCTACAAGCATCAGGATATATATTTATACAATTTCAGATTATTTATTTCAGATTTAAACATTGAATTCTTGGATTAATATTATTTATTGCTTAATTTAAATTTTTATTAATTTTATCACATTTTAAAAATTAAAATAAAATTTTATTTTTTTATGTTTTAATTTTGTACTTAGATTATTAGTCATGTTAAGGGGAGTTGGGTCTCGAAACCTTAATTGAATGAATTGTTCAGTAGGGCATTTTGTATCCCTACTTTGAGAAGAACCCGAAGGGTTCACAAAATTAGGGGGTGTCTCGATTGATGTAGATATAACTTGCAAGCTTATGGGAGAGGTGTTAGTGTCGTTAGAAATTTAATTATGCAAAGTATGAGAGGGATTGAATCATCAACCAAGGCTTAAATGCCTTACCTTAACATACCTAGTCCCGGCCAGCCGCCCAGGGCTCAGGGTTGGAAGGAGCCCAAAAAGGGTAATTTACCAGAAAATACCCATTTTTTAAAATTTATGGAAAAGGACCTACTAATTAATTATTTATCGAAAAGGACCATTTTCCCCGAAAATGATTCCACGTTAGTGCGTTTTCAAGGGATGCAGCAGGAAAACGCGTCCACGAAAGAGCATTTTTGCCACATCAGCCAAAATCGCGTCCTTGAGGGTGCGCTTTGCTGATGTGGCAAAAACGCTCCCTCGGGGACGCGTTTTGCCTACTTCCAACGGTCATATTTTTTTTACCATTGGCCTCCAACGGTCAAAAAAAATTATAAAATCCCCACCCTTTCATTTTTTTTCACACAAAGGTCCTTACTCAATTTTCTCTCAAATTCTTCTCAAATTCCTTTAAAGTTCATCTCATATTTCACAATAGTCCTTTAATTTTTACAAAAAAAGCCCTGTTTAAAAGTTTTTTAAATTTTTTGTTAAATTTGAAAATATTCGATCGTATTAGCAATGGCCGGAGAATTAATTCATCTCGACAATAAACACATCTCCGTCGATCAAATGTCAATGGTAAGTTATAATTTTAATTTTTCAATACTATTTAATATTTTTTAGGTTTATACAATTTTAATTAATTTTTATTTTATAATTTTTAAACAGTCTGTAGATCGAGTGTTGCAATGCTATATTTGCAAATGGCTGGTCCACCATCGCCGTTGATCGAGAATTACTGCGTAAAGCGGGTTTTTGGCACGTGACCACGATAGGCCAGGAGTGCAAGTTGGACCCGAAGATAATCAGTGCGTTGATAGAGAGGTGGAGACCTGAGACGCACACTTTCCATCTTCTATGGGGAGAGTGTACTATCACTCTGGAAGACTTGCATTTGCAATTGGGATTGCTGGTGGATGGGTACGTAGTCACCGGGTCCGCAACTTCTGGTGATTGGGGAGCCGTATGCTACGAGCTTTTGGGTGCTATTCCAGATAACATTTACGGAGGTCGGATCGAGATGGGCTGGTTACGAGATACATTCCCGGAGCCGGATAATGATTCGACCGAAATAGAAAGAATACGGTATGCTTGGGCATACATTCTTGAGATGATTGAAGGCTATCTGATGCCGAACTTGTCAAGAAACCTCGTACATCTGAGATGGCTGCTGAAACTTGTTGATTTTAGAGCAGCCGGTGAATTGAGTTGGGGGTCTATCGTGCTAGCAAAATTGTATCAGGAGATGTGCGGGGCAACGCAGCCTTATAAAGCGAAAATCGGAGGTTGCCTATCACTACTGCAATCATGGGCACGATCTTCCTTTCCATTTTTAAGTCCTCGAGTGGACCACCCATATACATTCTCACTCATAACGAGGTAAATTTAATATCATATTTTACAATTATTACGTAGATTTAAAATATAATTGTATGCTAAAAATTTATTTAATTAGGTGAAACCATTCGGTGAGTTATGTTGGAATACCTATCTCGCTTGAAGATATACGGCTTCTATTAGAGCAACGGTCGGAAGCACAAGTAAGTATTAAATAAAATATATTTTCGTAATAAAATAGTCGTTTAGTATTTAGTATTTAGTATTTATATTTAACTAATATTTTTTATCATGTTAATATAGTTTGAATGGACACCATACGAGGATCCGTCAATTGATGATAATTTGGAAGAGTTTTTCAAAATCAACATTTGGCATGTGAAGGTGCCATTGGTCAACTATGCCACTGTGGAGATGCACCAGTCAGATCGGGTTTTGCGTCAACTTGGATTCAGACAACCGATTCCCATGGCACCTGAGGTGCTCGATGATGAGCACAAAGTCGACTTATGGCAGTTGCATACGGATTGGCCAAGATTTTGGTCAGGGTATATCGAAATTTGGGGAAAATCGGTATGATTATATACCTACTCGGGAACCGATCATCGTTCATGAGTTAGCGTGCATGCCGGAATACATGCCATAGTTTAGGATCCATGGCAAGCCATATTTATTGTCAAAAAAGGAGAGGCGACGGCAACTTCGTGCACAAAGGAAAAGACGGGCCCTTTAAATCCAAGGAGAAGGGATGATGGGATAGGCCCGTTAACAGCGTCGACACAATCACCGGGCCCATCAACAGAGCCCACACAGTCACCGGGCCCAACACTTTAACCAACAACACCCACATCATAGCCTTTTTCAATTATGCCAGGTGCATATCTTAGCCCTTATATGTATCCTAACCCCTATATGTTTCCTTTTCCAAGTCCAATGGCAGGTTGAAATGCATGGCCCAGTTCGAGTCTATTCCCGAGTACTCCGACTGGCCAGCCAATCTGTAGGTCGCCGTCACATGAGGGATCGCACTAGGCGCCGTCGGGGAGCTCTTTTTTTACCAATCTCCTTTGCCTTATGGGATTCAGACACCTCCGTCATGGGTGATGCAAACACCTCCGCAGTCAAATTTTTCAAGGTGGGTCATCCTCCCAACACCCACAACTAGACCCCCTGCCGGAGGAACCAGAATCGCCGTCTGAGCAACCACAACCCCGCCGAAAGCTAGAACAAGGAGGAATCCAGTAGCAGAATCGCTTACCACCCCTACGTGGCTTGATTCAATGGCACCAACATTGATGTTTTTAATATATTTGTATAAAATTTTTTATATTGTTTCTTTTAATAAAATAAATGTTGTTTTTAATATTTCAATTGTAATTTAATTTTATATTTTAAAAATAATATTTTTTATTTTTTATTGTAATTTATTTTTTGTTTCATTTAATAAAATAAATTTTGTTTTTAATATTTCAATTGTAATTTAATTTTATATTTTTAAAAAATAAAAGTTGTTTTTATTTTTCATTGTAATTTTTATAAAATAAATGTTATTTTTAATATTTCAATTGTAATTTAATTTTTATATTTTTAAAAAAATAAAAGTTTTTTATTTTTATTGTAATTAATTTTTTGTTTCATTTAATAAAATAAATGTTATTTTTTTAGTTCAATTGTAATTTAATTTTTGTATTTTAAAAAATAAAAGTTGTTTTTTATTTTTAATTGTAATTTATTTTTTTATAAAATAAATGTTGTTTTTAATATCCTAATTGTATTGGTTCAAGTAAGGACTAAATCGAAAATGTGAGAAAAGTTTTTCGGGATCAATAGTAAATATTCAAAATTTGACGGGTTAAAATGTATATATGAAAAAAACCTTGAAGGGCCAATGGTGTAAATATTTTAAGGGTGGACCGATCTAGAAACTAATAAGAAATGGATGAATTAGGACTAAATTGAATAAGCGAAAAAGTATGAGAGGTTAATTTGTAATTTTATCAAGATGGATGTTGATCCAATGTATGAATTTTGAAAGATTGTAAGAGGCAAAATAATCATTTAGCAAGAAAGATAATTTTGAAAAATAATGATGATGGTGATATTTTAGATTAATTGAATAACTTTTTTTTTTGTTTTGCAACTTAGTTCTTCTACAAAAGTTCACCATTTTCATCAAGAAATTAAATGAATTTTCATAGCCACCAAGAGACAAAAATGATAAGGAGACTATTAACTATTCCGATTTGGACACGAGCTAGATGTATGACCTGGGTTCCTACACCATCCGCATAACTTCCGTTGGTTGGCCGTTTCTCGGATATCCATATTGTTGTGTATTCTAGTCGAGCAAGGTCCACCATTTGGTTTGCGACGCAGTTCTCTATCCGGTAATAGCTTATACGGAGCAAGTGATACAGACAGCCACTTACGTTCATCTGGGACTGGTGGGAATACGTGTCTCCACACGTTGTACATGTATTTTATTTTATACACTTCGTCGACATAGCTCATGGGATCCAGACGGAGATTCTGACAAGCCGCAATTACATGAGTGCATGGATAACGAAGTGCATCAAATATCCCACAGTCGCAGGTCCTATTTCTCAAGTGTATACGATATTGTCCGCTAACAATTCCTTAGTTCGATCTGTCAAACTCCATCACACGAAACTATAGGTTGTTACTATCGTGACACACTGCGTGCATAGTGTTGGCCCGTGCCATTGCCTTGTTAATTTCTCGCAATACCTTCGCGCACCATACATGGCCTCCCTGCATTTGGCCTTTATAAAATTACAACACTAAATAAATCATTATGCTAAATATAATTGAATTGATTTTATAGCTAAGAATTTCATTAAATTTTTGGTTGGGCTTCAGAATTGAGGTGTGTGATAATAGGTGGACTCAAAAGTCTTGAACGGTCAACGGAATCAACAGAGGGAAAATGCAATTAATTTTTTCCAGATTCACGCAAAGGGAATGGAGTATCGTAAGCCTTGTTAAGGCCTTTTCGATAATTTTGTGTTTGGTGTTCTATAAAATCTTTAGCATCTACAAAAGTGTAGAGACGTTTAAATTGAAAACTGTGTAAAAGTTAAGTTTCCAAAAAACCTAGTTAAAGTTTTCCATCATATTCCCTCGTTTTCTCGAGTAGGAAAAAAAAAAGACATTTGCTCGCATTTGGTAATCAAGGATTGCTTTATTAGGAAACATAATTGAGCTTTGAAATAAAAAGGTAATCGAATTTTAAACGGGAAAAAATTTTATTCATCGGATTTGCATGAAGGTAACTCCATACTTAAGCATGGAAATCACGATACTGTCATGAGTCTTTTATTTCTTTTTTACTTTTTTTTTTCAAGTTAGCTGGGGTTTTAGTTTGAACCGTATAGGATTTTATTGAAATAACTAAACTTGTGTATAACTGGTGATAACAATGTTTATTGACTGTATTGGTGGCTTGAGTTAGGTTTTTTAGGGTTTAGAGCTGTGGCATTGTGCAGATTGTGATGTTATTTGACACTGTTTGCATATATGGTTGCTTTCTTGTTCATGAGAATTTATGCAAATATTATTGAATAATAATTTATAGCGATAAATTATCTCTTTATTTTGTCCACAACTAGGCTTTTTTAGATGTGAATTAATTGTGTTCTCTATGCATTGTTTTAAGATTCTTTTTGTTCATTTTGAAGGCACGACGCTTGCTATTAGGTCTAGTAAAGCTAAGGGTGGTGAAGATGGTGATTCCAAAGTCAAACTGGTGGAAAAACATCAGTGAATTGTAGCACTCGAAAGTCAGAGCGATTTGAGAAGCAGATAAAAAATTTCAATTCAATGACTTCCCCAGTTAAGAGGAAATCTGAGCAAATTAAAAAGCAGAAGAATTTGAGTCCTCTGAGAAGGTCTGAGAGGGATAAGATGCTCTCCTCATATGGTTCTTTGGGATCAAAAAAGTCTGATATGAGTCCTGGGTCCTTGGATAGAAAAAGGAAGAAAGAGAAAGAAGAGAACAGTGTGAAACCATTGACTACGCAAAGTGTAGAAGTTAAACACAATGAGCAAGAAGATGGGTAAGGTGAGGCACAGAAGCAAAGGATAGATGCTCGTGCCTACAGAGTATTGTTAAGGAAAACACCTCAGTAAGCTGTTAGAGCTGGTAGCTTCTTTTCATTCTTCCTCCCTCATTTTTCAGATTATAATTGCTCGTAAGTGTAACTCTGACAGTCTATCCATGTACCTCTAATTTGCTTATTTCATCTGTATATGAACCTCCTTTTCTAGGACATATTATGTTGATCTAAAATATGTGTTACTCTTCTTTCAATGGTTTTATTTGATTAAATATATTATTCTTATGCTTGCCTGCTTGTGTTGTAGATCATTGTGGTGATCTGAACAGAACTAATTGTGGAAACAGAGAGGTGGAACTTTTAGAAAAACTCACCGAGAGAACTCGTGAAAGGTCTGTGGTGGCAAGTACAAATCAATCTGTAAAGGAAGCATTTGAAAAAAATGACAAGCATAAATCATTTTCTACTTGCCAAAAGGATAGTTGCAAGGATATTGTCGGAACCATTTTTAAACGTTGATTAAAAAACGGGGGTCGACTTTAAAAAAAAAAAAAAAAGGGAGTCGCCACCAATCATTTTTTACTTAGGTGTGATTGGATCACCTTATGAAACGTTTTATTTCAAAACATTGATTTTGGTCCACGAAATACAAGAAAATGGGTTCGGGAGTCAGTTACGTACGAGGAAGGGTTAGCACCCTCGTAACGCCCAAAATTTGGTACCTAATTGATAATCTTATGTCCTAGTGTCGAAATTTTGAAAAATCTAAAATATGATCCTTTTATTTGAAAGAAAACCATATCTCAAAGAAATAAAATGCTATACCCAATAAGTGAGGATGCAACATCTCATGACTTCGAAACTAGGCTCATCTTTATTTATAGAAAATTCTTACCTCAAGACACAAAACATCATATCCAATAAGTTAGAAGACAACATTTTGAATTCCCGAGAATAAGTTTTACTTTGAAGTTAATGAGTATTAATTTGAAGTTTATGAGTTTTAATTTCGAAAGAAAAGTGATACTTAATATTTTAAGTTCAACGGGTAAAATCGAAACCCAGTAAGTTAAGGCACAATTTTTCTCGAAGCCCTCAAATATTATGTATCACCGTATTTAAAATATTTGAATAAAATGCAACAATTTAAAAGGTGTTTATATAAAAAAGTGTAACACCCCAAACCCGGCCCAAACGCTACAACTGGATCCGGTATGTCACTTAAGGGATTTTACAAAACATGTCGCATATTGGAAAATAATTACTAGGTTTAAACCTTTATTCCGAAAGCTTAAGAATTCATTAAAGTGTAAAATATTAAGTTATAAATTATCTTGGTGGATTTTAAATAAAAACTGAAGTTTCGTACATGTCTTAACTTAATTGGAAATATAAAACTTAAAAGCCCAACATAAAACCCAAAACAAAAATAATAGTCTAGTGGCCCGTGGCCTTATTACAACCATTTTTAAAAATCCGCAAAATATAACAATAACAAACTTAAGTCTTTTAGCTGAATCCAATTGCTCTTTTGCATGGCCACCTCGCGTTCCTTTCCAGCCCGGTCCGATGCACTAGGTGTCACCTGAAATTGTTAAATTAAAAGGGTGGGTCGCGAGACTCAGTGTGCAACCCTCGGGCACCATTAGATTTGGGCTTTAGCCCCATAAAATAGAATATCAAAAAAAATAATATACATAACAAAAATTATGCAAAGCCCAACCCAAATCCTAGGTTTCCATCCGCTACACGCCCCGTACCAGCCTTTCACACCGTTGGGGATTTCTACAATCAACCCACACCGCTACATGCCTTGATGGCAGTCGTGCTGCTCATCATCAGATCATGGCCGTAGCCACTACAACAGATCACGGCGAAAGCCGCTACAACAGATCACGGTAAGGAACCGCTACAACAGATCACGGTAAAAATCGCTACAACATATAACTTCCTCCTTTCATCAAACCCAACCCATGCAATCACATAAAATCAATATTCTTATATCATTTAATCAAGACATTCACTAACCTGGTGATTTGCCTTTACCCTCTTTGGGTTTCCGTCATCATGCCGGGATTTCGGCATATATCAAAACATATAAGACTTATAATCATATATTAATCAAACAGATCTAGATGGTGTGGAGAATTACACACCTGATATCGCGAAATCCAATATTCTTAGTCGATGTCCTTGCTATCCGGATCTATTATCCTCAATCTATAGTCTTGCTCAAAAGCCGGAAAATAGACAAAGATTTAGCCCCTTCAACAATTGGCCAAGGTTAAATAAGTCCCAAATCACACGTTTAAACTAATAGATCTCTTACCTTAGAATCCCGAAAATAATCACGACTCAAAGGTTACTGAATCCTTGACTTTAAAGATCTAGGCGTTGGACTCCTCTTCAGATCCCAAAATACCGAAAAATAAGAAAAACCTTTGATTAGTCACTTGAATAGCTATTCGATTAGAGACTTTGAAAAGCCGGAGAAATATTGGAAACTCAAAATCGACACTTACCTTAGCATAGAAGATTTGGCTAGCACTAAGAAGAGGATTCGGCAATGCCAATAGAAGATTTAAATGCCGGAAGTATAGAACTAATTCTCAAATAAGATGAATAAAAGAGAATACTATGGATGCTTCGGCTTTTTAGAGAAATCGGCACAAGGAGGAAAAAGTGGAGAAGAGTTTCGGCTTTTGAAGAAATTGGAGAAAAGAAATTGGAGAGGGAGAAGCTAGGGAAATTCGGCACAATAGGAGATGAATTTAGGGTTTTCAGTGTCAGAATCAAGGAGCTAGCCCCTCCTATTTATAGATATTTCGGCACCCATATATATTCTAAAATAAATAAATAAATAAATAAAATAAACTTACACTCCCTAATCAACTCAAACTTATTAGCAATTAAATTCCTTTATTATCTCCAAAATTTATCCTCATTCTCATCCCAAAAATTCCTTTTATTTAGCCAAAAATTCAATTTAAATTACATTCAAATAGCTTCCCTAACAATGACCATCTTTTGGCATTTTGGTCCACTTCAAATACCTTCCCGTCAAGACAAAATAACATATTATTGTGCATAAGGCAACTCGAAACCAAGACCTCTAAGCACCCCTACACGCTTCTCGCCACTGCACCATAACCGTTCTTGTGATATATTCCATTCTCAACTTGTTTTAAAGCATATTTTCTAGGGACCGAATTTTCCAAAGAAATCTAAAAATATTAGCCAACACCCAGATTCAAACCTCCAACCTCTTCCCTATGATACGCGCCCTTTGCCACTGCATCGCCTACTTTATTTGAGTCATATTTCCTCCCTAATTAATTATAACCATTTCTGCCATGCTCCAGGTTTACTAAAAAAAAAAAAAAAACCCAACATTTACGCTCGCCGCGACTAGAACCTTGCTCCCCCTCCTGCTCCTAATGCCTTTGCCATTGAGCCAACTGTTTCTTTGTGTTGTAAATCAGCAACAACTAATTATAAGGCCGAAACTCTAGCCTTCATACTAACTTATGCGCAATAAAAAAAATTATTACCAAGTCCAAGACTTGAACCTTTGACCACCAGCTTATTCAAAACGTTCCAAGCCACCATATCACCTACTTCCTTGTGCTATCATTTAACCCAAAAATATTTTAAAAGCCTTTTTACTAAAAACACCAACCTCTCTTAAGGGTAAAAAAATTTTTTGCTAAAGCCTTAGATCGAGCCTAGGACTTTTCCAACACTACCAACCCTTCCTAAATCACCTAAAAATTAAACTAAACATGCAATCATATTTTTTTTTTTCAATCGACAAAAATCCATTCTCTGGACACACGAAACCCATTTATTCTAGGCCCAAATTCGGGATGTTACAAAAAGGGTTTGAGTAAGACATTGCATGAATACATTACAACATACATGCCAAATAACAAATTATCATAACTACAAATCATGTTGACAATTACTACTAATAGATAAATTAAAGAAAGAATAACATAAACAATAAGTGATACAAATAGTAAAATAATTATACTAAAGCATACAAATGATAAAAAAAAAAAAAAAAACGAATATGAGATATAATGCATTAAATAACCAAAGATAAAAATAAATATAAAATTTACTTGTATGTAAGATAAAATAACAATATAGAATGAATTATAGTAGATATTATAAATTAAAACATATGGCTTTACATAAAATGATGTAGAATAATAAGAATTATGAATTATATAAAAATGAATTAATATGCAATAAAATGATGTGGAATAATCAAAATAAATATATATATATATATATATAAGTAAAATATCTTGTTAAATAAATAAATAATATATAACTTTAAATAAAATTATATTTATAATATAATAATCTAATACATATATATATATAAAACTACATATTTAAGAGTAAATAATATAAATAATATATCGAATACCAAATTATATACAATATAAAATAATTTAAAAGTTACATATAAAATATATGTAACGCCCCGAATTTGGGCCTAGAAGTATTGGGCCTATTGGGCTTTGGGCTTTGGGTCTCAGGAAAAATTTTAAGTGAGCGAGAAAATGACATTTGGCATGTGGGCTTTGATGGTTAATGAATTTGGAGTGTCTAAGGGTGTTGGATATGTCCTGGGATCAAGTAAGGGTATAGGAAAAATTTTTATTTTAGCTCTAGGGAATAGTGCCTCCAGTTAGTAGGCCCTTTTAAGTAAATGAAGAGAGAATAAGACACAAATGGGCTTGTGGTCCAGTGGAAGGTGGCATCACTTGGGAGCTATAAGGTGGCGTGTGTGTGAGCTGAAGAGGTCCAAGGTTCAAGCATTAGGAGTGTATTTTAGGAGTGTTTTATTTTGCATAGGTGGGTGGCAAGAGCTGTGCTGATCTTGAACTCTTGCCGTGGAGAGTTTGAGGTAAGCAGGTGATATGGATGAGGAGGAAATTTTGGATAAGATTAAGGTGTTATCAGGGAGAAAAATAGGAGATGAGGAAAGGGAGGAGTTGGTGCCGAATGGGACTTTGGGAGATGGCATGTTCGGCTTGTGGCTATAAGAGGGAGGGGGCCGAATGCTTGAAGGTTCTTAAAGCATTCTTTAATTTTTCTTTCTCCCCTCAATCGGTTTCTCCTATAGCCAAATTTTTCCACTTGCCGAAAAGAAACCCATCAGTATTTTTACCGAAAATTCCTATCAAAGTTTTGTTCTGTTTCTTTCCCTAAAAGCCTGATACACCTTCTTATCATTTAGCTTCACTTGTGTCGATTCTTTGTTGGTTTTCCTTCATCACAATTATTTGCTACCCACTTTTAGTCAAGCCGAATCTTGTTCAGAAGCGATCTAGGTCGTAGGATCAAAGGAGAATTTCGATAAGTGCTTAGTTGAACTTTTTAGTGTATTTTGTTAAAAGTCGAAAGGCTATCTAACCCCTCCTTGTCGTTAACTTGTATTAACAAGGGTAAGGCTCAAAGATCGCAAGCGTGGTAGGTAAGGATCGTTAGCAATGTGGTAAGTGTTCTCGACTCTGTTATGGATTAGTGAATGGCTGAATCTAATGTGGCTCATAGGGGTGACTTATGTACAATATGGGTCATTTGGTTTTGATGATATAGGTGTTTGGTTGCAGATTTAGAGGATAATCACAATAGTAGCAAAGGAAGGGCTACTAGAACGTGAGGCTACACGGTAAGGATACGGTGAGGTTTCGGTTTTTGATAAGTATGTGTTAAGCCATGGTTAATCATTAGTGTGGTCGATTGTAGGTTCTTGATTAAGGGGTTTGCAACACGCGAGGTTACTAGGTGTGTACAAACACTACACACACATGATATCGACAATGTCGAAAAGCCGAAAAGTCGAAAGTGGCTAAATGGGCCCGGTGGGCCCTGAGGCTAAGTTTGATGGAATTGATTGATTTGATTATATGAACTGAGTTAGGCATGTATGTTATATGATCTGGAATTGTTTTGGGCCTAACAGGCCATAAGGATGTGATTTGGGCCTAATGGGCCGTAAGGATGTAATTTGGGTTTGATGGGCTTTATGGGGACGTAAACAAGTATGCTAGGGTTTATGGACTTTAGGCCTAGTTTGAACAACTCTTAAATGTCATAAGACTTAATCTAACTAAACATATCTGTGAACAAGTCGCTAGGTTGGAGTGTGGCAACGGGCATAAGCATGTCTAGGATTGGATCTAGGGAGAGCTTGGTACTTAAGCGATCCTAGTGGTCCACCTCCTCTTCTCTGGAATCCTACCTGGTGCGTAGTATCTATTCACTTTAGTCGCGAGGACTTGTTGATGGGCCAAAGTTCATAACTAAAACCCAAGAGGGACTAAAATACCCTTATATTTGTAAAATAATCGAAACTCTGTTTTACAAAAGTACCAAGATACCCCTGTTTTACAAAATTACCAAGATACCCCTATTTTGCCAAACTACCAAAATACCCCCATAGGGTAGAATAACGAAAGTACCCCTGGGTAGTGAAATGAAGAAAATACCCCTATGTGACGAATATGAGTTTGTGGATGTTACTCATATGTTTGATGCATTCATATGATAATTTGCTTAGGATGCATATGGGTGGGATTTATGGTACGGAGGAAGATTTGAGGATCGCATAGTCGTATGGCCATGGATCCACCGGAGGCTTTAAGCCCATTACATGTTTAGAAGCTTTGCTGTAACGTTAGGTAGTACCGTAATCGGGCTACCTTTGGTGTGTAGCGGAGGGGTGGGTCGAGCTAGAATTCCCCACAGGTGTATAAGGTTGGGAGGGAAATGGTGTGTGTAGCGAATGGATTGTTAGGGTGGGTTTTGCATTACCTTGTTTTGCATATGATATGATATGATATGATGTCATTGTGGGCTAAGACTCAAGACCACCGATTTCGATAGGGCTTAGGCCCAATATGAATATTTGTATGTTGATTTGATTGCCAAGGGTTGTACACACTGAGTTTCGAAACTCATACCCTTTAATTTATTGTTTCAGGTAATCCTGAATAGACGACTCGATGTGGAAGAAGACTCGGAGATGGCCATGTAACTCCTAATTGACTTTAGATTTTGGGTTATTATTATTGTTTCAACTATCTGCATAATAGATTTCATAAAATTTCTAAAGTTAGAATGGTTTCCGAGATAACTCAACATATGATTGTTTTCTTAAAATTTGAGTTTTTCCTCTTAACTTAACAAGATATATTTTGATTTTGGGCTTTTGGGCCTTAAATTGTTAAAATATAAAATCGTTTTGGATTGTGCCTTTAATGTGACATTCCGGACTCAGGCCTAACTTCTAGGCCGGGTTTGGGGTGTTACAATATAATATGATAATGTGTGATATATAAGATAAAAACATAATATGATAATTAATGTAAAAATAATATGTAATATTAAAGAAATATTAAACTTAATAAAATAAATTAATTATGAATAATGACTAGTAATAATCTAATATATTTATAAAAATAATATGTATATAAAATAAACAATCCATAAAAAATTATTATTAATAAATTAATGTATATAAAATATATATATAATAGTAATTAAAATAATTTTTTTATAAAATGAAATAATCAATATAATGTTAGAATAATTTAAGAATGAAATAAAATAAAAATAAAAAGGGTTAAAAAATAAACAAATAAATAGGGGTTAAATAGTAATAAAATAGATATAAAAGGACTAAATCAAAACGCGCATTAAATCACAGGGACTTATTATGCCTTCGTTCTAAAACGACGCCTTTCTGATTTTGTCCTTTAAGCAGCCCGAGGACTCAATTGAAACAAAAGAAATAATTTTAGGGCTAATTTAATAAGAAATAAAAAATTTAAATTGGTCTAAATTAAAAATGCTAAAATTGCGGAAGGACTAAAATGGTAAATTTCCCTTTTATAAAAAACGCGCGGATCCTCCCCGGGTTTTCAGGTCAACGCGTGGATCCCAGCCCTGAACAGCGTCGTTTTGTGCTTATCAGCTTAAGCAAAAACGGCGTCATTTTCTCATTGCTATATAAGTTAAAAAACGGTCAAAAAAATCATTTTAACACTCTATTAAAAAAAAACAAATGAGAGCTCCAAAAAAATTCTCTCCCCCTTGCGATCTGAGGCCAAAATCCGGCCTAGGTTCCTGGCAACGGACCACCACACGCGCCACCACACGCGCCGTCTCAGAACGGCGGTCGAAAAGCCAGGCATCTCCATTTTTAACGCCGATCAATAGGAAGCTCCTTTTCTTTATTTTTAGTAGTATATATAATAAAAATATTGCACAAATCGAAAGAAAAATAAAAATAAGAAAATCGAAACCGTCTAATCGAAGAAAATCACCTTTGCTTTATTGATTTTTTTGTCCTAATCTCTTTGTATACTTTTCTCTGTCTCTATTGTGTGTGTATTCTCTTGTATCTGTGTATGTCCCTATTTTACAGAATTTTGGGGGTTTTATATAACCCGAAAAATATAAAAAAGGAAGGAAATACATATTCTGCCATTTTTACTGCCTTTTTCTTTCCTTTTTGCAAGTCATCGGCGCAGAACGTGGCGGCGGTAGGGTGATTCGCGCAAACTACGGCGCGACTGGTGGCTTGGGCGCAGGGAAGGGCTTGCGGCGCTGGAAAGGGGCTGTTTGCGGTGCCTAGGGTTTCAGAAACCCTAGTTCTTTTGTTCCTGTTTAGTCATTGGGCCATTTGGGTGTGTGTGTTTGCATTGTAAAGGGGGTAATGTTTTGGGTCTGTTAGGTTAATTAAGTTTGGGTTGTAATGGGCTTCGGGTTTTAGGTATTGGGTCAAAGGTTGTAAATGGACTATTTTAAAAATCTGGACTTTGGTTTATTATTTTTTATTATTTTTATTATCTCTAGTTTGTTTTCAAGCCCGAGCAAAATGGGCCTCTTACAGATATGTCTTCAACGAAGGATGTTCCACAAATTGTTAAGAATCGTTTGGTAGATGGAAAAGTTAATGATGATGCTGGAAAGGCCATGCAGGAAAATCTGCGAAGTCCAAAGTTGGTAACTTCCATCCCGTCAATGGTCCTTGATCGTGATATTATACTTTTTTAAAAAATTCCCTAAAGTCCTACCAAATTAGATCTTTTTGCTAGTCATTCTAGTTTTTTTCTTCTTTTTTTTAATATGTAGGTTGAGGTCCTTAAGCTTGAGATTAATTTTGAATGTGATGGCATGATGTACATCTTGGAGAGGATATAAGCTAGAGTTTTTGTCATTGCGAGGCTTATTTACGAGCAAAAGGAAATGATTGCATCTGTTTCTATGTTTAGTTTATAAGATAAAGGGAATATTTGGTGTTGAAATATGATATATGTAAATGCTTAGTTAAAGTTTGTTGGTGTTTATGATGGGTGTAGGTAGACATACTAAGAATAATAGTGCTAGGATGCTTATTTAGGTTCTAATTGGTCATGGTGCATTTTGGCCTTTGTTAAATACAAAAATAGGAGAGTAAACTTGATTATGATGTATGTTGTTTTTGATGTTAGCATTTCAATAGATATCGTGACTCACCGAGATACTCTCGTAAAAAAACAAATAATTTTTATATTGCTGATATATTTTTTCAAAACCCTAAACTTAAAATTATTTTAATTAATTAACCCTAAAATCTAGTACATTAATTTTTCCTAACCACCCTAAATCCTAAAACCCTAAAAAATCCTAGACTATAGCACTAAAACCCTAAAAACTCATATCCTAACCCTAAAAATAGCTGAAAACCTTATAGGGAAAAGATAAAAACGCGTCCCTGATGGGCATTTTTGCCACATCAGCAAAGCGCGCCCTCAAGGACGCGATTTTGGTTGATGTGGCAGAAAACGCTCCCTCGGGGACGCGTTTTCCTACTGCATCCTCTGAAAACGCGTTGACGTGACGCGTTTTAGGGGGAAATGACCCTTTCTAGTAAATAATTACAAAACAAGTCCTTTTCCATAAATTTTGTAAAAAAATGATATTTTTTGGTAATTTGCCTACCCAAAAAAATATTTTTTCAGCTTTTATTGTAAGAAAAAAATTCAGATTAGAATAAATTAATTAAATGCTTAGAGATTTCAATTTTCACCATAAATGCTTCATCTTTTAGGGCCCTGAAAATTTTTCAGCTTTTATTGTATTAAATTTTATAATTTTTTTAAAAGAGGCGCAATTTATTGTTTCGCCTTGGGCCCCAAAAATGTTAAGAACGGGCCTGAACATACCAGTACCACTTGGTTAGCACAAGCTTGTAGGTCGTATCTACATCAATCGAGATGCTTCCTAACTCTATGAACCCTTCGAGCTCTTATTACAGTAGAGAGACAAAACCCTGAGTGAAACAATACCTTCCGTTGAGGATTCGAGACCCAGCTCACCTCAACAATCAAATATTAAAATGAAAAAAAAAACTATGAAAAAAAAAACTAGTATATATAAATGAGATACATGACAATCTTTTAACTCTCTAATTATATATCAATAAAAAAATTACACTATCCTTCGATGTGTTTTCTTACGTTTAATTTTAATCGTTAATCCTAATAATTAACATCACTTTAATTAATTGTCTTAACTTATATAAAGAAGTGATTAAAGTTTCTATTAGATATTTATTTGGCACAAATTCAAACTCTGTTACACCATCTCCACCTTTAATATTGTATAATAAAAAATAAAACATCAATTCCATGCCATTTTTATTTTTGTAATCCTTGTAACTGTTGAGTCGGCAACTCCACGTCTTACTGAGTGAGGTTAATTTCTCAAAGACTTGGTCATAGAATGTGGAGAAAAGCCCACTATTCGCTTCATTTCTTGAAATGCAGTAAGGGTTCGGCTGTTTTCCATTTTTGGCCGCAACAAATTTCATTGGTTTCAAAGGGTTCTGCTAATGGCTACTTATAATTATTTAACTACAAATATGATCTCTTGATTGACTTTTAATATTTATAAAATAGAATGTTTTTATTGATTTTATTTTTATAAAATTTTGTTTTTCAAATTTGATGTTTTGGTTAAACATTCTTAGATACAATAACAACTAAATATGATTTTGGTTAAAATAAAAAATTGAATTATTAAAAGTTATAATTTTTTTTTTGCAAATTCCATAACGTGCAAATAATATTTTAAATTTTATATGAAAATATAAAATTACCCTCAAAATAATATTTATTGCTTTGTAATAATAACTAGTAAACTCTCCATTGAGTTGAGACTCAATCAAAGACGGAAATCTTAAATATTAGTATAAATCAATATTAAAATAGTTATAAAATATGTTATAATTAAAAGCATAATATATTTTAATGTATAGTACTAAACTTTAGATGAAAATTTTGTCTCTTTTATTTAAGTCCTTTCCTGATATAAACCAAAAGGTTTTGTTAAATGCTAAATTGTATATACTAGATTAAAACTTTTAAGGGATAAATCTCAAAATTATACATGAACTTTGGTCTAATGTGTAATTTTATATATAAATTTTGATTTTGTACAATCTTATACATAAATTTATATTTGACCCAATTCTCATAAATGATTAACACGGTTTTGATATATCATTTTATGTTTATATATTACATAAAAAATAATTATATTTATCTAATATAAAAATAATATGATGTATTTATTTCTTTAAAATGTGCATAATTGAATCAAAATGAAAGTTTCAAGTATATAATTGAACCTCAATCAAAGTTTCATATATATAATTGCACCAAATTAAAATTTATGTATCACATTATACATTAAACCAAAATTCATGTATAATTTTAAAATTTATCTCAATTTTAAATGATTTAATGTGAATTAGCTATAAAATATATTTTTAATGTGAAGGTGAGATTTATTTATCTATAAATATATATGTACATAATAAATTTAAAATTAAAATTATAAATCTGATTTTAAAATATTTAAAAATATGAAGAAAATATTGAGCCCAATTTTTTTTTGCTTCTCTATTCTTCGTTGCTCTTTCGTTTCGAGTTTGCTTCTGTTTTGTTTCGGTGCCTTAAAGAGTTTATGAGAGAATTTACACTTTTTCGAATGTTAGGCTAACTTAGACAAATCCAGAAAAAAAAAATTACTTAAAATTGCATGATTTACGAGACTAAAATTTTAATACTGGGACATAAGAACCAAAAAATTTCAATAATAAGTAACTTAACAAAATTTAAATCAATCCACAATTACCATTTCTATCTCATCTTACATGGGACCCAAAACATTAAGGAATAATGATTTTTTGGTCCTCTAATTTTACAAAAAAAAAATTATTTTAGTCTTTCATTTAATTTTTTGTCTCTTTTTAGCCCTTAAAATTGTATTGTTTATTTATGTGTAACTACAATATATTTTTAATAAAATTGAAGGATAAAATAAGTGATTATTTGGAATATTAATTATAGCAGCTTACCAAATGAAGGGTTAAAACTGAGAAAGAAGAATAGGCATGAATTACCCATTTCAAAGGAAGGGAAGCCCATATAATATTTGGCTAATTGACCAACCCTATATCCAAAACTTCTGGGTTTGAATGTTGTAAGGTTTAAACTAAAAATGTTAATATATTTGGTTAAAGGAGTAATTAGTTAAATTTTGCAAGGTTCCAATTGTCAACACCCTGCAATTTAGTTTTTATCCCTTCATTTTAGATGGATATAAATAGTAAAACCTTTTCTAATTTATTCTTCTCATAAAAAAACAAACACAAGCAGCATGTATGCTCCCTCAAATTGAGCTAAAAATCAAAATACCTTACCATTTATTTTTTTTAGAAGAACAAATTAAATGCACATGCACCCATATGTGCAAATCACATGCTATCCTTGGACCCAACCCTTTAGTGGCCAAAGCCATTGCTTTGCTTCACTCTCACAAACAAGAAAATGGTAACATATTATTACAATTTAAAACATTAAATAGTATAAAAATATAATGGATATATGAATTCCTTTAAATTTATTAACATCACAAGATGTTATTAAATATAATTATAATACAAAAATACATGAAATCATGGCCTCTAAGTAACGTGAGAGCAATCAATTGGAAACAAAGAATGGAATTGAACATGATGCTTGGCGATCCACTCATAGGACTTGGAACCTTAAAAGGATATTTGAAATATATGTTTTTTTATGACTGTCATATGGTTGGGGGAGAATATGGTACGTAGACAATATATCATTTTTTTTGCAACCAAGATTAGAGGGCATTCATGATTTTGCCTCCAAATTAGATAGCAAAAGTTTTTATTAAGGAAAATAATAATATTTTTAAAAAATTAGGATAGAATTTTTATATTATTTTGAAAAGATAGAGAGAAATGGTGATAATCATGGTTATGAATGATGAAGATCTTTCTTGTTTGATTGGTGTAATATGTGTAAGTAGTATCTATTTTTGGAATGGTAAGTACATCATTTAATTAAGAGTAGTTAAAATTAAGCATCAAAATAAGATAAATGCAGTTTTCAAACACATGTTTAACTTAATGTTAAAGCAAGTTATGATAGAGATAATGGGAGAAATGAGGTGAATTTTTATTAGTTGATGATTTGAGTGGCCAATGCTAACTACCACATCTTCCACACAAAATCTCCTAACTATAAGTTAACAAATTCAGGTTTGTTGATGTCAAAACCATCTTATTTCTATCTTGAAAAATAGGAGTCGGTTTAAAAACGAAAATGGAGTCGCTACCTATCTTTTTTGCTTAGGTGTGATTAGATCACCTATAAAAATATTTTATTATGTTTAAAAGAAATTAATTTTGGTCTACGAATTCCAAGAAAAATGGGTTCGGGAATCGGTTACGCACGAGGAAGTATTAGCACCCTCACAACACCCAAAATTTGTACCTAATTGATTAATTAATGTCTTAATGCCAAAAGTTTGAAACGATTTTAAGATACAATTCCGTTTTAAAAAATTTTAAAAAGCTCAAATTAGATATTGAGATTCTCCTATTCCGAAGGAATAAAATACCACATCCAGCAGGATAGGATATGACGTTTCAAACCCTCGATGCCAAGATCCTCTCATGATTTCCAAAGTTCATGCATTGAGATTTTTATAAGGATGTTCAATTATTTGGATAAACGAGAAACCGAAGCCCAACACGATAGGGTACGATTTTTCGGATTTCCAAACACGAAACATTGCCTTGTTTTGAAAACATGGGCAAAATTTTAAAATGATATTTGGTTATTTGGTCAAACAGAAAACCGAAACCCAGCACGATAGGGCACGATTCCTCGAATTTCCAAACACACAAATATTGCTTTATTTTGAAAAATTTTCAAATACGCAATTTTAAAATTGACTAAAATGCATTTTATTTGGGTATACACGTAATAAAAATGAAACATTTAGTAAAGGCTCGAATACATTAGAATTTGAGACATAAAACAATAACAAGTAGCACAAGCATAGCATTAAGCATGAAGTAATATACAAACTCAACAATATAAGAATAAGCGTAATTATAGAAATAATTTAACGCACAAATATACAATAATAATAACCGCATGGTTAAAAGGACATAATAACAATCAAGAATAATTCTACACGATTTATGATGGCAAATTAATATAAAACAAAATTTGGAATGCTAACAAATGTGTTTAACATAAATAAAGAAAGTGGATTTTGAAATCAACAATTTATGAAATTATTTAAAATGGAATAATTTGTGCAAAAATCTTATTATTATATGTTTGTATGTACAAAGTAATAGCATATAATTGTATTTTAAATCAAATATTATATAAATCATCAAAGAAATACATAATGTATGGTTTGAAATTAAATATTTATACAATAAATATAAGCGAAATACATATAAATGTAAAATAAAACAAGTTAGGACATTGTAGAAAGCGATTTCAAAACAATTTTATTAAAATAGCTTGAATAATAAATAAATTTAATATTATAAAAAGGTTACAAGAATTATAAGCGAGAAAATAAAACTTAATCGAAATGAAAATAAAATTGGAAGGCTATTTCATAAATAAACAATCGAAGATCAGATCAAAAATCATATAAATATTGAGGGATTAAACTAGCAAATATTCTGATATTCAAAATGCAGCACATTGATAGGATTAGATTGAAATGACGCATAAATGATAGGGGTTAAAAAAACAAAGAAATGTATAACGGGTTTAATCAAATAGCAGCACGAAACAAAGGGACTAAACGCGCAGATTATCCATTCACAATGAAAACACGCGGATCTCAAGGGAATCGGGTCGGATCGGATCGAGGCTGTGAAACGACACCATTTTCACGCCAATTCTTACGGCTTAAACGACGTCGTTTTAATCATATATATGAAAAAGAATTTGCCCTAATCTTTATTTCGCACATTATTCTCTCCAAAATAGACTTCAAAACCCCCTCTTTTTTAAATCTTTCAGCCTCTCCGTCTTCTCAGTTAACCCATGGGTTTCATCAGCGCACAGTACACCTCCACCATCGTCGTGATTTCAACCAGATCTACAAGGATCCGTTGATCGTTTGGACCGAGGCTTGGCTAAATCGACACCAAAAACAGATAAGAAAAACCTTCTTCTTTTTTTGTAAATTTTATTGAAAACAAAAACGAAACGAAAAAGAAATATCAAAATAGAAAGCAACATTTTTCTTTTTCTTCAAATCTGTTCTTTTGTATTTCGTATTGATCTCTTTTTTTGTGTTTGTAAAAACCTCTTTTTTTTATAGATTTTCATTCGGCTTTATAAAAGCGAAAATCAAAAGAAAATCAAAAAACAAAAAAATCATTTTTTGTTTTTTTCTGTTATTCCCTATTTGTTATTGCTTGGTTGTTTGTCCTTTGCAAGTACGGAGGCCAGCCTGGTACATGGACGTGGCAAGGGTGGAGGTTGATCGCGTGGGGTGACGTGGTGGGCTGAACGCAAGCGCGCGTGGGGTGCATGATGGCTAGAGGCTTGCGGCGCTAGTCTTGCTGGCTAGGGTTTCTGCCTAGGTTTTTGTTTTTAGATTTTGGGCTTAGTGGGCTAGGTTTAGTTGGATTTGGGCTGCTGTAATTTGTTATTGGGCTTGTAATTTTGTAATGGACTGTTTTTATTGGACTTATTATTATGGGTTTTTTATTTTCTGTTTCCCCTTGGTTTGGTTTGGTTTAAATGGGCCCGGGCATAAATTGGGTCCTACAGCTGCCCCTCTTTACTCATTGTCGTGTAACGAGAATGAAGCAAAGTCTTTAAAAGGGCCAATTTTGCCAGGTCTTGTCTATTCTTGACTTCATTCGGTGCTTTTCTTCTTTGAGTATCTTCATTTCATCCCACTGCATCTTTAGGGGCCCGACAACTAGCACTTCGATCTAACTCAAGGAAATTAGACTTGTAGCCTCAATCTGCTCCACCGTAACTTCGAGGAGATAAGATTTGTTATATTCAGTCTGCTCCACTGTAAACTCAGGGAGACAAGATCTGATGTCTTCGATCTACTCCTGTAACTTTAGGAATGTCAGATCTGCTATTTTCAATCTGCTTCACTACAAACTCAGGGAGACAAGATCTGATATCTTCGATCTGCTCCTGCAACTTCAGTAATGCCAGATCTGCTATCTTCAATCTGCTCCACTGCAAACTCAGGGAGACAAGATCTGATGTCTTCGATCTTTTCCTGCAACTTCAGGAATGCTAGATCTATTATCTTCAATCTGTTTCACTACAAACTCAAGGAGACAAGATCTGATATCTTCGATCTGCTCCTGCAACTTCAGGAATGCCAGGTCTGCTATCTTCAATCTGCTCCACTGCAAACTCAGGGAGACAAGATCTGATGTCTTCGATCTTTTCCTGCAACTTCAAGAATGCCAGATCTGCTATCTTCAATCTGCTCCATTGCAAACTTAGGGAGACAAGATCTGATGTCTTTGATCTGCTCCTACAACTTTAGGAATGTCAGATCTGCTATCTTCAATCTGCTTCACTGTAAACTCAGGGAGACAAGATTTGATGTCTTCCATCTGCTCCTGCAACTTCAAGAATGCCAGATCTGCTATCTTCAATCTGCTCCACTGCAAACTCAAGGAGACAAGATCTGATGTCTTCGATCTACTCCTGCAACTTTAGGAATGCCAGATCTGCTATCTTCAATATGCTCCACTGCAAACTCAGGGAGACAAGATCTGATATTTTCGATCTGCTCCTGCAACTTCAGGAATGCCAGATCTGCCATCTTCAATCTGCTCCACTGCAAACTCATGGAGACAAGATCTGATGTCTTCGATCTACTTCTTGCAACTTTAGGAATGCCAGATCTTCTATCTTCAATCTGCTCTACTACAAACTCAGGGAGACAAGATCTGATGTCTTCGATCTGCTCCTGCAACTTCAGGAATGCTAGATCTACTATCTTCAATCTACCTTACTACACTATCCTCTTGAAGACATAACCAGTAGAATAGGTACATGCTTATGCCTAATAATTAGATGCTATGATCAAAATGAGTCAAATGCTCCTATTTAGACATGCTATGATATAAATGAGAAAATGTTATAAGAATGATTTCTATTTCAGCTGTCATCACTCATTGTTGATCAGGGCTTTATCATTGATGTATTGTGCTGTCATCTTCTTCGGCTGGTATTCTCAACAGAAAACACGAGAAAATAATTATATTTTATTTAATAGATTTGCCCCACTATAACTTCAGAGTTCATCTCATGGTGACTTAGGGATACAAGATCTGAATCTTTTCCCATCTATCCCAATATAGGATTTTTTTCTTCTTCAATCCATCCAATTTCTATTCAAAGGTATAAGATCTGTATCAACTTTAATCCACCCCCTTTGTAATTCAAGAATATAGGGTTTGTTTCATCTTCAATCTATCCCACTGCAACTCAAGGGTAGAGGACTGTAACTTGTTCAAATCAACTGATCGCTCCCCAGGTGACCTAAGCAAATGTGTATGCATGATATTTGCATGGATGCAGAATATCATTTTTTCTTGCGAATGATTCTCCTTTTACACTTGGGTTAACTTTGCCCATTTCTCGTCAAAATTGTATTATGATCGTTGTTTTGTCGAGTTTTAAAATTTATAATGAATGAGATTGAACCTGGAAACTAACTCTGACAACGATTAAAGGCAAGTGTACCTATCGAACAGTAGTATAGCTTAGGCAAGACCGGATTATAGAACCCAAAGGAACTAAAAGTACTAATACTAACTTTCTTTTTATTATTTTGCCTAAAATAAGTGAAGTTACTTTAATCTAAATTAACGACTACTAAACTAAAGATGCAAAGGCAAAAAGAACGAATTGGGAAATAACTTGAAGAGAAACTCAGTTGATCACAACGATACCCTCAGGAAGAATCCACCTAGACTTCACTTGTTATTTAACACTGAACCATATGATTTATTCACTTAGTTTGATCCGTAAAACTCCCTAACGTATATTAAACCCTCTCTCGAGGCGAATAACGTCTAACCCTAGGTTAATTAACGAAAATCTCTTTCTCAAATAATAACCCCCTAGAATAGCAGTAAATCGATCTATGGACTCCCATATTAGGTTTCACCCTAATCTGATAAAATCTTGTCACCCTATCTCTAGGCGTGCGATCAGCTCCGCTTAATTATGCTAGATCTACTCTTAAGCAGGGTCTATTCCTCCTCCACCTAAGCACATCAAATTTGGATTAAGCACATATAATTAAGAACAAGCTAAGTATTTATCTTATAATTTAGAAAACAATAACAAGATTCATCTAGGTTTCATCCCCTTCAGGTATCTGAAGGGTTTAGTTCATAATGTATAAAGAAAATACCTCAAGGGAAAAGATAAAACAAAACATAAGAAATCCCCAAAACCTGCTGAAGGAATTGAAGGAGAAATCCGCCGTCTTGAGTAGAATTTCGGCTCCTTGAGATGGATCAACTGGTTATCTTCAAGTAATTCCCACAAATCTAACCCTCTGGCTCAGTTCATTGGCCTAGCTAAGCGCCTCCTAAAGGTTGGCCTCTAGGTTCTTTATATAGGCTTTTGAGATGTTTTTACTTGGCTTTTAAGTACCCTCATTCAAGTATACTTCCTATTCGGTGTTTGAATAGGCTTTGGAATGTGTTTCTTTGCCTCAAAGTATCCAAATCTGAGTGAAATTGCTCTTTCCCGCGGCAGGGGTACGTCCATGGTACACGCCCATGTAAATCATCTTCAGGCCGTGTCTCGATTCTGTCAATTGGGGCACGGCCGTATAAATCGTGGCATGACTGTGTCTTAGTTAATTGTCGAGGCACGATCGTGTGGCTTGAAGTCCAGGCCGTGTCGATTTTCACTTTGGTCCAAATTGGCCCGTTTTAAGGTCGTATCTCGTTTTTTCGTCCCTAGGTGCTTTCCTGAGTATAAAACATTAAAAGAAAGGATTAAGAGCACTTTTTTACATAAATCAAGGGCTAAATCATCCAAAAGAATGCTAAATATAGGGTTAAAATATATTACTTTTACGGTTTATCAAATACCCCCACACTTAAGCTTTTGGTTGTCCTCAAGCAAAATTCTCAACTTATAATTAAAATGAACTTTCCGTAATTCACAATTCCTATCAATAATGCCTCATCATAATTCACAGATAATTTATACATGGATAATTTAACTCAAAGACTCTTAAAGATTCAAACAATATAAATCATATATTTATAGCACGAAAACATAGGTGTCTCCCCTTATCTAAATAATTACCTTTAATTTAAAATCGACAAGGATTGACATCCTCACTAAAGATTCACTCAAAGCACTCGAAGTGTTTAAGGTTCAAGAATAAGCACTCATAAGTCGAACCCAAAAAGTTAATCCCATAGGCTTGCCTGAAAATCAAATCTCCACCACTGTAATATGAGATGATACACAAATCAAAAGGTCATCGACAGGGTTGTAACGGGCTCAGGTCAAAGGTGTGGATAAAGGCTGAATTAGAAGTTTAGAATCGAGATTGAATTGATAAGTTACCTAACTTTTAGAAAAATAATTGAACTAATAGTCTAAATAATTACATCACAGGAAAATACTAATAATACTAGCTTCTTCTTCAAGATGTTGAATTTAAACGTACAAGCTCTTAGAACATAGAACTAATAATGAATGTACTTTGTTTTTTTAAGAACAAATCAAATAAATACATAATATAAGAAATAAATATATCAACTGAAATAAAGTAATTAGGCAACTGATCAAATTGATTCTCGATAGAAGGGTAGTCAAAAGAATGGTGGTAACAAATACAAAGGGTTTTGGGTTAATATTAGCAGCTGAATCAATAAAAAGGGTTGTTAGGATCAAATGGGCTCGCTAAGGGTTAATCTGTGAAGGTAGGCTTTTTAGTAGAGTGAATGGGTTAAAACCTAGGTGCCTTTATCATCTCAGTATATCAAATCAATTAATGTGGTCTCTACATGTATAATCAAGGCAAATTCTAGAATAACAATTCAGTGTTGACACACTCATAATCAATAAAGTGAGCACGAAAAAGAATATATGCTCTATAAGGCTCAAAATCTCACAAAAATTATGGGAATTTGATATCAATCCCTGTAAATTTCAAACTTCAAGGTAATATTTAAATTCAGTTTAACAACCTAGGAAATTTTTTATTCTTGAAAAATAGACTTATCATGCTTGATTCTCTAGTATTCTTCAAATTTAATCATCAATGCACAATTATCAATGAATTACTCAAAAACATATAAATAAAAATCATAAATCATTAGAAATTTCACCTTAATTGATAATATGAGAAAATCACTTAGGATAAAGACTAAAATTCAGGATTTAGAATAATGCAAAAAGTTAGGTACTTTTACCCCCCACACTTAAGATGTACATTGTCCTCAATGTACAAAGATAGATAAACAACCATGTAATAATAAAATCAAAAGAAAAGGGGAGAAGTAACACTTCCTAAATTTTTGGATGGCTTAGAGAGCAGGCAGAGGTCGTGGTGGAAGATGACTTATGTAGTAGTGAAGTACTCCTAGTGATTTGTTCGTCTATGTGGAGTGTGTGATTGAAACTGCAATGTCATCAGTTAGATATTTCGGCGGTGTAAATAAATATATGTTAGGCATACTCGAAGATTAGATAACCAATGATAAACATAATAAAAGTTTGCAATGAAGAAAAGTTTCATATTACGACAAATAAAGGAAATTAAAATAAAGGAAAAATAAAAATAGAAATAGAATAGAACTAAAAATGAGAAAATAAAATTTAGATAATCAAAAGGACTCAGAGGTCCTCATCATCGGTCGGGTCTTGTGGTGGTGTTGGTGATGATATATGGAAGCGATGGCATATTTGCTGGAGTGTGGCCTCAATCCCATCAAAATGTCGAGCGGTGTCGATGAAGCTTCCGAGTCTGATCTTGCGAATCGGGTGAGGTGTGCAGATATCTTCCATCAAGGCTACTGGATGGGATGGCTGCTGGCTCGGGACTGGTGGGACATCATCAGTAATGTCCTCGGACACCTCCTCATCTGTAGCTAGTCGGTACTAAGGGGGTCGGTCCCACGACGATATTTGATCATCCTCATGTGTAGCATTGTTTGTATTCCCTAAAGCACCATCTGGCCGATCATTGTCAATGAGGAGATCTGAGCCTCGGTGTCGAGGAGGCCAAAGTGTTGAGCTAACCGAGTGATGTATGGCCCCATCGATAAAATTCCCTTCTTATGCGGTTCGTTTGGTGTTGAATTGCACAGGCGATGAAGTAGGCAAGGTCGAACACGTGCCCTTCTGACATGCATGATAGATAGTAGACATCGTGCTTATTTACCACGCTGGTGCTTTCACATCGACCGGTGATAGTATGAGCTAAAATGGCGTGGATATACCGCAGGGTTGGTCCAAGGGCTGTCGCCTTAGAGCGACTGGGGTCGTAGACTCCCGTAGTGGGGGCTACAGCTGCGCCAGCAGTTGAGTGGAGTGTGATGAGTTGACGGTCTAACTCGGAGAGAGGATTTTCTGCTATAAACTCCTCCGTATAGAGTTCGTGTACTGTGCCAAATTGCGGTACACTTAGTCGACGTACCTGCCCCCTAAATGGAATTGGACTGTGCTTGGATCATTATATCGGGTCATCACGATCTGAAAGGAGAAAGTGGTGCAGAACTCGAGTGTGAGTTCCAAATATGTGGGCTCGATTATAGAGAAAAATTGCTCCCATGGCTCGATTGATATGAGGGCTCGAATATCGACCGCTAGTCGACTTGTTCGATGGCATTCCAGTCAATGCACCTTCTAGTGCCAAGAGGTCTTTTTCGAAATGCCTGGTATCATTCTTCCTGGGCTTCCTGAGAGAATTGGAGGAAGTGGTCGTATTTAAAGGAAGCACTGGCTGAAGACGAGCTGGGTCATTTTCGCTTTTTCGAGCTCGGGGCTGTTGATCTCTTTCCGCGAGATGACGACGTTGTACCAAAATCACTAATCAAATATAAAGCAAGTTCTTTTTTATCAAACCTCAATAAAAATATAGCAAAAATATTCCACAGTAAATCAAATGAAATTAAAATTTTGAGAAGTTAGAATACTAAAACTAACTTAAGCATGTTAATCACCAGAAATTATTTTGACAGCAGTGATTATTTCAAACAAAGAAATGTATCAATCATATTAGTTCTAAAATGCAAGAATTTATTCCTAGATATTTAAAAGTAGAAAGAAACTAAATCATGAAAATGAAACAATGGTTAAAGCAGTGAATTAATGGAGAGTGACTAGTAGTATTTTGAGATGGGGTGACGTGAATGGACAGTGCACGGTCGTGGAGTGGTGGCATCAGTGGTGTCATGATTTTTTTGTAGCCTGCGGCATGTGCGAGGCGTGGGCTCTACTGACCCGGTGGTGGTGAGGGCGTGGAGTGCGTTTTGTAAGGTTTTCTTGGCGAAAAGTGAAGGTTGAGAAGTTTTTAGGGGATTGAGGGCATGGGTGTGGCCGGAATGGGGGAGAAGAAGGCTAAAAAAGTTTTTTAGGGTTAATTTTGGGGGGATGAACGGTTTAAGTTTCTTAAATAGGGGTGAGAGCACTGGAAGGGCCCACGTCCGTGCTCAGTTTTTATGTGCCTGGGCTTTTCGTGATTTTAAATTTTGGGCGCGTTCAGGTATTAAGCCATGGCCGTGGGTATTTGTGGCACGCCCGTGTTTTATTCACACGGTTCTATAGAATGGGCATATTTCGCCCGTGTTCGATAAGTCAGTATGTTGGCACGGTGAGGTAACACGGCCGTGTGTAGCCCGTGTGTGGCAAGTCAGTATCTTCTCACGGTCGTCAGGCACGGGTGTGTCTCGCCCGTGCTTGACAAGTCAGTAACCTCACACGGGTAGTCGGCACAGGCGTGGTTTCTTATCGTAAGTCGTGTTGGGAAAACAAATTCTTCTTTGTCGTGCACGGCTATTGGACCACCCATGGTTTGTCTCCTAGCTCCCACACGGCCATGGGCACGCACGTGTATAAGGCCGTGTGGTTTAAAACCTGCACTTTATTAGATTAGTTAGATGCTGAACAGTTAAAAGTATGATGTTAGGGAAGTTAGTACTCGAGTTGCCTCTCGAGAAGCACTTGTTTATATTTTTAAGCTAGACTTTCCCTATTTTCGGTTCTAAAAGAAGGTTTATGGAGCAGAAACTCCTCTCTTATATCTCCAAAATCTACACAATTATAAATTTTGAGTCGGTGACCATTTACCTTGAATGTGCCCTTAGTGGGGTGAGTTACCTCGATTGTGCCATATGGAAAAATTGTTTTGATCATGAATGGGCCTGACCATCTTGATTTCAGCTTCCCAGGGGAATAATTTGAGCCTTGAGTTGTATAGTAGGACCAAGTCCCCTACTTCAAATTGTTTTGACTTCTTTAGACGAGAATCATGGCTTCGCTTTGTTGCCTCTTTGTATAGTTTTGAGCTCGTAGGCCTCAGCTCTCCATTCGTCTAGCTCGTTCATCTGCATCATTCTTTTCTTTCCTGCAGTTCTAAGATCAAAATTTAAAAACTTTATGGCCCAAAAAGCTTTGTGTTCTAACTTGAATGGTAGATGACAGCTTTTCCCGTATACAAGTTTGTATAGGGATATCCCTAAAGGTGTTTTAAATGTTGTTCTATAGGCCCATAAGGCATCATCTACTTTTAATGTTCAATCTTTTCTATTTGATTCAACCGTTTTTTTAGGATGCGCTTAAGTTCTCGGTTTGCTACTTCAACTTGCCCACTGGTTTGAGGTGATATGGGGTAACTGTCTTGTGGTGTATTCCATATTTCTTTAGAACTTTTCCAAATTGAGTATTACAGAAATGAGTACTCCTATCACTAATGATAGCTCTAGGTGTCCCAAATCGAGAAAATAATTTCTTGAGAAATTTAACTACTACCCTAGCATCATTGGTAGGTAAAGCTTCCGTTTCTACCCATTTTGACATGTAATCAACTGCCACTAGGATGTATTTATTTCCAAATGAACTAGGGAATGGTCCCATAAAATTAATACCCCATACATCAAATAATTCACATGATATCATATATGTTTGAGGCATTTCATCACGTTTAGAAATATTACCTGTTCTTTGGCATTTATCACATGAGGTAACATACCTGTTGGCATCTTTAAATAGAGTGGGCCAATATGCGGAAAAGAAAAGGAACTTCCCAAAAATAGTTTTTCACATCAGCAAAAAATCGCTTCTTTTGGTGAAGTGTTAGTCTTTTTGGCAAGATGTTAGCTGCTAAATAATTTGCAATATTTGCAAACCATGGTACCTCATAATGTGTTATAGAAAAGAGTTGTTCTTCAGGAAATGAATCATTTATCTCATTTTTATCGAGCTCCCTGATATGTGGATTCTCAAGTCTGGAAAGGTGATCTGCCGCAAGATTCTCAGCTCCCTTTTTATCTTGTATTTCCAAGTCAAATTCCTGTAAGAGTAAAATCCATCGTATGAGTCGAGGTTTTACATCAGGTTTGTTTAAGAGATAACGAAGAGCTGAATGGTCAGTGTAAACGAAAACTTTAAACAATATTAGATACTGCCTAAATTTGTCAAAAGAAAAACCTACAACTAGTAATTCTTTCTCTGTGGTGGTGTAGTTCTCTTGTGCGGGTGTTAATGTTCTGCTAGCGTAGTAAATTGGCTGAAAATGCTTGTCTCTTCGTTGTCCCAAAACTGCACCTACTACAAAATCACTTGTATCATACATTAGTTAAAAGGGTAAGTTCCAATCAGGTGAAATTATAATCGGAGCATTTATTAATTTATCCTTAAGGATATTAAATGCATCTAAACATTCCTGATTGAAATTGAAAGGAACATTTTTTTCTAGTAATTTTGTCAAAGGCTTAGCTATTTTAGAAAAATCTTTAATAAATCTTCTATAGAACCCTGCATGTCCTAAAAAGCTTCTAATAGCCTTAACTGAACTAGGGGGAGGTAATTTTTCTATGGTTTCAACCTTTGCTTTATCTACTTCAATCCCTTTACTAGAAATCTTATGTCCTAATACAATCCCTTCTCTAACCATAAAGTGGCATTTTTCCCAATTCAAAACAAGGTTTATTTCCTCACATCTCATTAGAACTCGTTTTAAAATTTTAAAACAAAGATGGAAAGAATTACCAAATACCGAGAAATCATCCATAAATACCTCCATGATGTCTTCCACGAGTTCGTCAAAGATTGTCAACATGCAACGCTGAAAAGTAGCAGGAGCATTACATAATCCAAAAGGCATTCTATGATAAGCAAACGTGCCATATGGGCATGTAAATGTTGTCTTCTCTTGATCTTCAAGAGCGATGGGGATTTGGAAGTAGCCAGAGAGTCCATCCAAGAAGCAGTAGTACATATGCCTGGATAGTCTTTCTAACATTTGATCTATGAAGGGTAGAGAGAAGTGATCTTTTCTGGTGGCATCGTTGAGCTTTCTATAGTCTATACAGACTCTCCAACCTGTAACTATTCTTGTGGGAATTAATTCATTCTTTTCATTGGGCACCACCGTTATACCTCCTTTCTTTGGAACTACCTGTACAGGACTTGCCCAAGTGCTGTTAGAAATAGGATAAATTATTCCTGCATCTAGAAGTTTAATTACCTCAGCTTTGACCACTTCTTTCATGTTGGGGTTTAGCCGTCTCTGGGGCTACACACATGGCTTGTATTCTTCTTCCATTAAAATTTTGTGGGTGCAGAACGAGGGGCTTATACCCTTGATGTCAGAGATTTTTCAAGCTCTAGTTTTTTTATGTTCTCTTAGTACTTTTATCAACTCCTCTTTTTCCTTGGGTTCTAGTTCTGAAGAGATAATTACTGGTAGCGTAGATTTGTCCCCGAGGAATGCATATTCTAAGTGTTTTGGCAACTGTTTCAATTCAGACTGGGTGGCTCATTAATGGAGGATTTCTATTTTATTTCGTCATCGTTTTCAATGATTTCTTCTTTTATTTGTTTGAATGACGATGTATTCAAATTCATCTCATCGCTTTCATCTTCTTCCCCCTCTTCTTGAGTCAAACACAGTTCCATCGTGTCATCATGTATGATTTCCTGTAATAAATTTTGAATGATATGATCAGTAGTATCAACAAAATAACAGGAATCATCTTGCTCTTTGGAATATCGCATGGCATCATAAATTTGAAAAATAATTTCTTCATCATCTATCCTTAATGCAAGTTTACCGTCACCTACATCAATAACAGCCCTAGTAGTGGCTAAAAAAGGACGCCCTAAAATTAAGGGAACATTAATGTCTTCATCCATGTCTAACACAATAAAATCAACAGGGAAAATAAATTTATCAATTTTCACCAAGACATCTTCGATAACTCCTGTAGGATATTTAATGGATCTATCGGCTAACTGAATACTCATCCTAGTGGGTTTTGGTTCCCCAAGATCTAATTGTTTAAACATTTTGTAAGGCATTAAATTAATATTGGCACCTAGATCAGTTAATGCTTTCTTAATATTTAAGCTACCAATTAAACAAGGAATAGTAAAACTTCCTGGGCTTTTTTATTTGGTTGGTAACTTGTTTTGGAGGATGGTTGAGCATTCTTCATTAAGTTCCACCGTCGATACTTCTTCAAGCTTTCTTTTATTCGTCAGGAGTTCTTTTAAGAATTTTGCATACTTCGGCATCTGTGAAATAGCTTCAACAAAAGGTAAGTTAATATGTATTTGTTTAAAAAGTTCAAGAAACTTGCCGTATTGGGCATCTAATCGTTCCTTCTTTAACTTTGCTGGATATGGGATTGGTGGTTTACTTTCTTTACGTACTGGATTTACATCTTCAACTCCCTCATCTCTTGCTTTGTTATCTTCGTGTGGGATTTGTTTTTTTGGTTCAACTAATTCCTTTCCACTTCTTAATGTAAGCGCTTTTACATTACATTTCTTTAGAAAAGTCTCTGCCGTATTTCACGAGATCATCTCAGTAAGTAGTCCAATCGACTTAGTGAGCTCTCCGAATGACTCAGTAAGTTTTTCAACTGACGCTAGTTGATCTTTAAGTGTTCTCTCAGTATCTTGGAAACGGTTTTCTATGTCTACCATGAATTTTGTTAGCATCTCTTTGAGGTTTGGCTTCTTCTCTTACGGATATGGCTGATTTTGGAAAATTTGAGGAGGTTGTTATCTTTGATTTCCTTGGTTTCCTTGGCCTCCCCATGAAAAATTTGGGTGGTTCCTCCAACCTGGATTGTAGTTATTACTATAAGGATTATTATTGGATCTGAAATTATTACCCATATAGTTATCTATTCGCTCTCTGCGTCCGGTTAGTAGGGTGGGTACCCAGGATTCGCCACAGTTCCACTTGCGTTGCACTGCATGACTGGATGTACCTGCGAAAAACACAAACTATCAAGCTTTTTATTCATCATCTCTACCTGTGCTGATAGCATGGTTAATGCATCGAGGTTGTAAACTCTGACTGATTTTATCGGTTTTGTCCTTGTAACTTGCCACTAATAGTTATTCAGTGACATCTCTTCAATGAACTCATAGGCTGCTTCAGGAGTTCTATTGTTCAGGGTTCCACCTGCGGCTGAATCAATTAGTTGCCTTGTTGAGGGATTCACACCGTTATAAAAAGTTTGGACTTGTAGCCACAAGGGTAAACCATGGTGTGGACACCTTATTAAGAGATCTGTGTATCTCTCCCATGCGTCGTATAATGTCTCTAAATCCATCTGCACAAAAGAAGAGATATCATTCGTAATTTGGCCATTTTAGTCGGTGGGAAATATTTTAATAAAAATTTTTCAGTCATTTGGTCCCATGTAGTGATTGACCCTCGTGGTAACGAGTATAACCACTGTTTGGCTTTATTCCTTAATGAAAAGAGAAATAACCGAAGACTAATGGCATCATCAGAAATGCCATTTATTTTGAAAGTATCACAAAACTATAAAAAATTAGCTATATGAATGTTCGGGTCTTTGTCCTGTAAACCATCAAATTGAACAAATTGTTGAATCATTTGTATTGTTAGGCTTTAATTCAAAATTATTAGCAGCTATAGCAGGCTTAATAATACTAGATTTAGCTCCTGTTAAATGAGATTTAGCATAATCATACATAGTACGCGAAACATTATTTTCTGCCACATCTCGTGGTGGATTATTCTCGTCCATCCCTTTAGTAGGATTGGATCTGCCTTCTCGCTCTTCTGCTATGTAATTTAGGGCTTGCCTAATTTCTCTACTATTCCTACGAGTGGTAGCTTCAATATCACTATCGTATACTAGAGGTCCTGTAGGGTTCCTTCTAGTCATAAACTAGAGGTACCTGCTAGGAAAGGAAGGAAATAAAATTAATAAAATAATTTGCAAAAATAAAAATAATGACTAAAGTAATAAAAATAGAGCTTTTTTAATATTTTAGTTCCCTGGCAACGGCGCCAAAAACTTGGTAGTTGTTTTGTCGAGTTTTAAAATTTATAATGAATGAGATCGAACCTGGAAACTAACTCTGACAATGATTAAAGGCAAGTGTACCTATCGAACAGTAGTATAGCTTAGGCGAGACCGGATTATCGAACCCAAATGAACTAAAAGTACTAATACTAACTTTTTTTTATTATTTAGCCTAAAATAAGTGAAGTTGCTTTAATCTAAATTAACGACTACTAAACTAAAGATGCAAAGACAAAAAGAACGAATTGGGAAATAACTTGAAGAGAAACTCGGTTGATCATGGCGATACCCTCAGAAGAATCCACCTAGACTTCACTTGTTATTTAACCTTTGAACCATACGATTTATTCACTTAGTTTGATCCGTAAGACTCTCTAACGTATATTAAACCCTCTCTCGATGCGAATAACGTCTAACCCTAGGTTAATTAACGGAAATCTCTTTCTCGAATAATAACCCCCTAGAATAGCAGTAAATCGATCTATGGACTCCCATATTAGGTTTCACCCTAATCCGGCAAAATCTCGTCACCCTATCTCTAGGCGTGCGATCAATTCCGCTTAATTATGCTAGATCTACTCTTAAGCAGGGTCTATTCCTCCTCCACCTAAGCACATCAAATTTGGATTAAGCACACATAATTAAGAACAAATTAAGTATTTATCATATAATTCAGAAAACAATAACAAGATTCATCTAGGTTTCATCCCCTTCAGGTATCTGAAGGGTTTAGTTCATAATAAATAAAGAAAACATCTCAAGAGAAAAGATAAAACAAAACATAAGAAATCCCTAAAACCCCCTGAAGGAATTGAAGAAGAAATTCACCGTCTTGAGTAGAATTCCGGCTCCTTGAGATGGATCAACTGGCTATATTCGAGTAATTCCCACAAATCTGACCTTCTGGCTCGGCTCCTTGGCCTAACTAATGACCCTCCTAAAGGTTGGCCTCTAGGTTCTTTATATAGGCTTTTGAGATGCTTTTACTTGGCCTCTAAGTGCCCTAATTCAAGTATACTTCCTACTCGGTGTTTGAATAGGTTTTGGAATGTGTTTCTTTGCCTCAAAGTATCCAAATCCGAGTGAAATTGCTCTTTCCTGCAGCAGGGGCATGGCCATGGTACACGCCCGTGTAAATCGTCTTTAGGCCGTGTCTCGATTCTGTTGATTGGGGCACGGCCGTGTAAATCATGGCATGGCAATGTCTTAGTTAATTTTCGAGGCACGATCGTGTGGCTTGAAGTCCAGGCCATGTCGATTTCCACTTTGGCCCAAATTGGCCCGTTTTAATCTAGTTTCTAGTTCTTTTCGTCCCTAGGTGCTTTCCTGAGTATAAAACATGAAAAAAAAGGATTAAGAGCACCTTTTTACATAAATCAAGGGCTAAATCATCCAAAAGCATGCTAAATATGGGGTTAAAATATGTTACTTTTACGGTTTATCATATTACTGACGCAATATCTTGTCATTTGTTCAACCACTATTTTTGACAAAAATCCGAAGAGATAGTTTCAGTTTAGACTCAAATATTTCCAACCCTTAAGCTTGGTAAGTTCTAAACAATAGTCCTGTTTCAGGTTCTTAAATTATTTAGAAACTTCTAGAGTAATATGCGAAACTGCTTTCATGAAAGTATTATTAGTCCATTAATCGTTATTTCAATGCAAAATGCCTGAAAAACATCATAACAATGGAGAAAAAGGAAATTAATTAGGAGCATAGCTCGAAACAAATAATTCAAGTCAAGATAGCAAATGCAAAGAAATTTTATTGGGAGCACTTTTTAAAAATAATAAGATAATCCAACTAAAAAATTTAAAATGGGTAAAATGAAAACTAGGTGCCCCGATATCGCAGCCTAAGCTTCTCTGTTCGAACTTCTTGAGGACCATTTTAAGCTCAATATGTGTTTGGGGGATCCAAAATACTTTGTTGATGCCGAAGACGTAACATACTTCCGTATTGTTAATTCAAGTATAGCAAGACTACTGTATGCCTCACTTTCAATCAAAAATTTAAGTTGCCCTTTTTGGGTTTTCAACTCAAATCCCCTTTGGTCTCAAAGCGCCCTTTGCGGGTTTTCACCTTGTCCTCTCCTTTTTCTTCTTTTTTCTTTCTTTTCCTTTTTGTGTTTTTTTGAAATCTTTTTATTGAATCTGAATTCACCGGATTGGGCAGGTCCTTGCCATCTATCAATATCCATGGTTTCCTAGAACAGGCCTTCTTTGCTGCATAAGATCCTTTCCAGTTTGGCATCCACTTTCTTCTGAAGTCCCTTTTGCATGGGAAAAATCTTCTTCAAAGCCCTATCATGAAATTTTCTAGGGCGAACCTTTTTTGTTGTAAGCTCTCATCAATTCTTCAAATTCAACTGATCATATCGGGATTAAATCCATTCTACCTCTTCCAATCTTGAGTTCTGACAACACTCGAAAAGAATGTCGACTTCAATAGACAAAACGCTTTTATTCCATAAACTAAGACATTGCCCCTGCGAAGGTCTTGGCCAATGTTTGATAAGCATGGAAGGTAAATGTGGCTTCTTTATGCCAATATTTACAAGTCTAGGTCATCTTCCTAATAATCCTTGTTTCAATGCTTTTTTTTCCTCACTAGCTGTCTTTGCTGCACTGTGATGTGGCACCTGATCTTTGAACAGACCGCAAACTTTTGACATTGTGCGGTTAAATATGATCTTTTCGACATTTTTTTTTGGCATTCTTTCTTTCTTTTTCTCTTTTTTGTTTTGATAACTATCGACTTTGTAATATTGGCATATGAAGCGACTTTTACCATCTTAATGAAGTAACCGACATCCACGAAAATGAATCGATGTTGGCCAGAAGCTTTTGATGAGACTGGCTTGATAACATCCATGCCCCACATATAGGAAATCTTATTTCTGCATTGAGCTAGGCTTTGATCTTCATCTCCTTCCTTGGCTCGCGACGTAGGATCTGTTTTTCATCTAATTCTATCATCCTTAACAAATCAGAAGATAGGTTACAATTTCTGTCATCTTCAAAGTCCTGAGATCCCTTAGACCCATATTTCATTCAAAAAGGGAATCAGTAATAACGTCGTTCATGTCGTTGATATCTGGGTACCTAGGTACGAAGGCAATCCAAAGAATAAATTATTCTAAATATGATTATTTGTATGACACGGTTATGAATAAAGAATGAAAGAACAAAAAATGTACAATATGAAATGTAAAGAATGAAAATATTTACTTAGAAAGATGCATTTTATTGAAATAAAAATTCTGGACACAAGCCTATTTCACAAAAGGAATCTTATTGCTTCTAGGCTTAAAGCAACAAGTGTGTTTTATACATTACTCCGAGTAAGCTCTAAATACTACTGGAATTTCTTCCGCAATCTAATTGTCCAAAACGCTCCTAGGTTCATATTTTTACATTTGGCGCGTCATCTAACTTCACAATACCCATGTTAATGAATTTTTCCACCAATTTCTTGAAAGTAAGGCAACTTTCTATCGAATGCCCTGTGATTCCCATGTGGTACTCACACTGGGCATTTGGGTCATACCATTTTTGGTATGGAGGTTGCATCAGTTTTGAGAAATGAGGAGTTACAGCATGCATATCAAATAAGCTCCGGTATAACTCCCTATACGTCGTTGGAATTGGTGTAAACTGGAGTTGCTTCTCACTGGATTATTGTTTTGATGAGCCATGATGACTAGTGGTCACAGCCCTTGGTTGACCTGCAGTGACCGATTTGGAATGCATGCTCAAGCTGTTCACTTCATTTTCCTTATTTCTCGGGGTTGATCTTTTGGTGCTTTCCTTTGCTCCAATCTTTTCACATCTTATCTCATTTTCTACCATCTCTCAGACATTATGATATCAGAAAGCTTTTAGTAGCGCTTCCCTACATGTGGTTGATGAAGGGAGCCTTCAAAGTACTGATGAAGAGTATGGTCGTCTCTTTCTCTAAGAGTGGTGGTTGGACTTGAGTCGCCACTTCCCTCCATCGCTGGGCATACTACTTGAACCTCTCATTCGTTTTCTTCTTCATGTTCTAGAGTGTAATCCTGTCGGGTGCTACATCTACCACGTGGCTGTATTGTTTTATGAAAGCTTGAGCCAAGTTTTTCCATGAACCAATTTGGAAACGAGTTAACTGGTTATACCATTTGGCTGCTGCTCCCACCAGGCTATCCTGAAAGTAATGGATCAACATTGGTCATTATTAATGTACCCTGTCATTCTTCTACAAAACATAGTAATATTAGTTTCGGGGCCACTTGTCCTATTATATTTCTCGAATTCAAGCATTTTGAATTTGTATGGGAGCACCAAGTCTGGGACCAAGCTTAAATCCTTGGCATCAATTCCATAACAGCCATCAGCACTTTCTATCGCCTTAAATTTCTCCTCCAACCATTTACATCTATCTTCTAGCTGCTTTGGTAATTCTGCTTTCATCCTCTCTCCTTCAGCTATTTCATCCAAATCAGGGACATTAGTATTGATTGGGTTATCTCCTAAACCTGAGCCAGTTTGGAGATTCATTGAAGCACCAGCTTGGGATTGTTGAGGCCTGGTCATGACAAATGGCCTTTATAATGCTACTTCAGGTTGTGTTTGCATATGTGGTGAAGTAAAATCGGGGGGATGTTGATGATACTTAATATTCTCCTCATCATTAACCATTAGGCTCTTTCCTTTATCTATAAGCCCACTTAACAGCTGCGTCATCTAAGTCATCATATTTCTCTGAGATTCCATCATTTTGTCCATCATATCCTGCTAGATCTTAGCAAGTTGCTCCTGCATCTATACTTGCATTTGTTCTTGCATATCCTTTTGCATTTTCTCTAATTTTTCTAGTCTTTTATCTATTGATTTGGTCTTTTTTCTTGTGCTGTAGAGATGCGTATTTGGTAAAGTTTTGTCAGTTTCTAGGTTGCTGAAATAATTTTTAATCAATTAGAGCCTGTCTACAAATTTTAATGCATGTGCTATGATGTAATGAAAATGCATTGAATGAATGCAAAAAGAAAGAGAGGCGTTGATTTTGAATTCGATTCCATTAGAAGAACTTTTCTAGAAAATAAATTCCTTTACATAAAACGTATTACATATGCGGCTTTGTCCACATTGTCCAAGTGAAGACACTAATCCTTTTCTTCGCATTCGGATGTTATGGTCGTGCCCCGTGAACTTTCTCAATATATGTCTCTTCTAGCTTATTTTTGATTGATCCAGGTCGCGACTCTTCACTCACCTATCCCCGTGATGCTCATAAGCTTTTTAAGAAAGTCGAGCCATGACGGCTCTTCAATAGTCCTTTTCGGCTTGAATCCTTGGGCAAAGTCTTGTATTCTTCTGCGGACCATCAGCCTTCTCTCGTTGTTTATTTGGACTATATTCGAATGACCGTATTATAATCCACTTTATCAAGCAATCCATTTCCTTATGACAAACTCTTCTATGTAGCAATCAAATATTAATCAACACCTATTTTCTATGATGATGAAATGCAATGTAGCCATAAACAGAAGTAAACATGTTAGTATCATGTACAGATGGTAAAATTAAACACCTATCTAGGTGACTGCTAGAGTTCAATATAGTTCTACCTAAAGTGGGCTCCTAGGGTTCACTATATGTAGCTTGGTTCTAAAGAATGGGTACCTGAACCAGCAGATTCCTCAATCCTCACCCATTATAGGCTCATATGGATCGAGTTTGGTTCAGGGGAATACATTTCCCTATGATCATGCGGAGATGAAAATCTCACGAAGCATATAGGTACAGATGTATCCCAGAAGCAGTCCACTGGCCCATGTGGAGGTGAAAACCTCACGAAGGCATAGTTTCTCACTCCCACTTAAAGGTATAACCACAACGGTCATGTAATGCAAATGTATTCTACTAAAAACATCATAGTACCAGCAAATGCAACAAAAGAAACATGATTTTTCAAATTAATTTTCCAAATTTCCAATCAAAAGGACAAGAATTAATCAATCTATGGCCTGACTGTCAACGAAGTCCCCAGTGGAGTCGCCAAGCTATCGAAACCATCTTTTTTCTATCTTGAAAAATAGGAGTCGACTTAAAAACGAAAATGGAGTCGCCACCCATCTTTTTTGTTTAGGTGTGATCGGATCACCTATAAAAACATTTTATTATGTTTAAAAGAAATTAATTTTGGTTTACGAATTCCAAGAAAAATGGGTTCGAAAATCGGTTATGCACGAGGAAGGATTAGCACCCTCGTAACGCCCAAAATTGGTACCTAATTGATAAATTAATGTCCTAATGCCAAAATTTTGAAACGATTTTAAAATAAAATTCCATTTTAAAAAATTTTAAGAAGCTCAAATTGGATATTGAGATTCTCTTGTTCCGAAGGAATAAAATACCACATCCAACACGATAGGATATGACGTTTCAAACCCTCGATGCCAAGATCCTCTCATGATTTCCAAAGTTCATGCATTGAGATTTTTATAAGGATGTTCAATTATTTGGATAAATGAGAAACCGAAGCCCAGCACGATAGGGTACGATTTCTCGGATTTCCAAACACGAAACATTGCCTTGTTTTGAAAACATGGGCAAAATTTTAAAATGATATTTGGTTATTTGGTCAAATGGAAAACCGAAACCCAGCACTATAGGGCACGATTCCTCGAATTTCCAAACATACAAATATTGCCTTATTTTGAAAAATTTTCAAATACGCAATTTTAAAATTGACTAAAATGCATTTTATTTGGGTATACACGTAATAAAAATGAAACATTTAGTAAAGGCTCGAATACATTAGAATTTGAGACATAAAACAATAACGAGTAGCACAAGCATAGCATTAAGCATGAAGTAATATACAAACTCAACATTATAAGAATGAACGTAATTATAGATATAATTTAACGCACAAATATATAATAATGATAACCGCATGGTTAAAAGGACATATTAACAATCAAGAATAATTCTACACGATTTATGATGGCAAATTAATATAAAACAAAATTTGGAATGCTAACAAATGTGTTTAAAATAAATAAAGAAAGTGGATTTTGATATCAACAATTTATGAAATTATTTAAAATGGAATAATTTGTGCAAAAATCTTATTATTATATGTTTGTATGTACAAAGTAATAGCATATAATTGTATTTTAAATTAAATATTATATAAATCATCAAAGAAATACATAATGTATGGTTTGAAATTAAATATTTATACAATAAATATAAGCGAAATACATATAAATGGAAAATAAAACAAGTTAGGACATTGTAGAAACGATTTCAAAACAATTTTATTAAAATAGCTTGAATAATAAATAAATTTAATATTATAAAAAGGTTACAAGAATTATAAATAGAAAATAAAACTTAATCGAAATGAAAATAAAATTGGAAGGCTATTTCATAAATAAACAATCGAAGATCAAATCAAAATCATATAAATATTGAGGGATTAAACTAGCAAATATTCTGATATTCAAAATGCAGCACATTGACAGGATTAGATTGAAATGACACATAAATTATAAGGGTTAAAAAAACAAAGAAAATGTATAACGGGTTTAATCAAATAGCAGTACGAAACAAAGGGACTAAACGCGCAGATTATCCATTCACAATGAAAACACGCGAGTCTCAAGGGAATCGGGTCGGATCAGATCGGGGCTGTGAAACGACACCGTTTTTATGCCAATTCTTACGGCTTAAACGACGCCATTTTAATCATATATATGAACAAGAATTTGCCCTAATCTTCATTTCGCCCATTATTCTCTCCAAAACAGACTTCAAAACCCCCTCTCTTTTTAAAATCTTTCAGCCTCTCTGTCTTTTCAGTCAACCCATGGGTTTCATCGGCGCACAGTGCACCTCCACCACCGTCGCGATTTCAACCAGATCCACAAGGATCCGTCGATCATTTGGACCGAGGCTTGGCTAAATCGACACCAAAAACAGATAAGAAAACCCTTCTTCTTCTTTTGTAAATTTTATTGAAAACAAAAACGAAACGAAAAAGAAATATCAAAATAGAAAGCAACCTTTTTTCTTTTTCTTCAAATATTTTCTTTCTGTATTTCGTATTGATCTCTTTTTTGTGTTCGTAAAAACCTCTTTTTTTTTTTCAGATTTTCATTAGGCTTTATAAAGCTGAAAATCAAAAAGAAAATTAAAAAACAAAAAAAATCATTTATTGTTTTTTCTGTTATTCCCTATTTGCTATTGCTTGGTTGTTTGTCCTTTACAGGTACGGAGGCCAGCTTGGTACACGGACATGGCGAGGGTGGAGGTCGAACGCGTGGGGTGACATGGTAATTTGAGCATGCGTGTGTGGGGTGTATATTGCTTTGGAGGCTTCTTGTGGCTGGTCTTCTTTGCCTAGGGTTTCTGGGTAGGTTTTTTTTTAGATTTTGGGCTTAGTGGGCTAGGTTTAGTTAGGTTTGGGCTACTGTAATTTGTTATTGAGCTTGTAATTTTGTAATGGACTGTTTTTATTGAACTTATTATTATGGGTTTTTTATTTCTGTTTCCCCTTGGTTTGGTTTGGTTTAAATGGGTCCGGGCATAAATTGGGTCTTACAGTTGATATTAATAGGATTATTAAGTCAAGGAATAATGATACCTAAAATTGAGTGATTAAAATATAAACTTATAATCTTACTAGTAGTTTAGTGACAAACTTGTAACTTTTTGAAATTAAATGATTAAATTGTAAATTTACTTGTCCCTACATTCGACTAACACGACATAACATGCCACTAACCGACTTATAACTTTCAAATAATTTAGTGATCAGTTTGTCACCTTAAGTGCAATTGATCCAAATGAAAAAGGCATTCAAACTCAAAAGTGAAAAGGAATCCATGTAACCGGAATGGTAAAATTAGGGATGCGAAGAGGAGACAAATAAATGGTAAAGGTCTAGGGTTGCTACTACACTAATAAAGCAACTTTTTAAGATCTGTGCTGCCTCTTTTCTCCATTCCTTTTTCTTTTACAAATTAGATGTGTTTTTAATCATTTATGTTGGAGTTTGTAACCTGGAAGAATTTATTCCAAAGATTTTTAAAAGTATTGATAAATTTGGTCACAAACATTTATATGTTTTGTTAAAATGGTTTTCATTGTATTTTTGAGCTTTTTTTACCATCAACCTTTATTTTCATTTTTTTTTCAAATTATTTTTTAACAGATTTGATGAAAGTACCGTTACAAAATTTAACGGGATGATGTCAAATTTCATATGTGGAATATTTTAATGAAATATAATTTATTACTTAGGTAACTCAAGAAAATAATTACATGTGGAAAATAATAAAATAAATAATTTATGAAGTTAAAAAATAACTTTTAATTTAAAGAAAATAAATGTAATTATCTAAAAAAGGTTTCAAAATTCAGTATTTTCAGTTTGATTTATTAATTATGTTTTGAAACCTCTTAATAAACAAACGTATACATTTTTTAAAATTTATTTTTTAATTTCATGTATGATTTATTTATTTTATTATTTTCACATGTAATTATCTTATTGAGTTGCTTAAGTAATAGATTACATCTCATTAAAAATTTTCACATCATCCGTTAATTTTTTAGCGATATTTTCATCAAATCATTAAAAAGACTCAAAAATATAATTAAGACAATTTTAACAAAATATATAAACGTGAATGATGTTATTTTAAAAGAAATTCCTTAAAACACTCTAATTATGCTATCTTTATTAGTAATTGGAAACTGATTTCAATCACATGAAGCAAATGGTTGCTAAAATGTATGCATGTTGTAGTATTATTGTGGATCCCTCAAAGTCATGTGTCATAGATGGGTACATTAATATTTTAATAAAAAATGGTTGATTTATCTTATTTTGTTCAATTTATTATTAAATTAAATCAATCATGGCAATCACCTTCTATATTTATTTTCTTAGCTCAATGATTTTCAAATTTAAATTTTCTTTTAATAAATCATCAAAATATGAATTTAAATTATCTAATGTTGCCTTTTACTCTTTATCTCCTTTAAAAATCTCTCAAAGCATACTACAATTATATTTGAAAAATTGGTAGCAATTTAAATGTGGAATTATTGGGGCCAATTTAATGGTTTATTTATATTTTGATACTTATAGCTTTGGTTCAGTCAATGGAGTAGTCATAATAATTTATTTTGACTCATTAAATAATAATCTTTTTAAAATTTTATCTCGATTATTAGGCCCTTGAAAATCAAGAGTGCTCCCTAATAGAATCCTAGAGAGAGCAGTAACTGCTGTGGCTTGGGATGGCAGAGAGTGGTGGTGTGGAGAGGGAAACCAGCGAGGATATCTCGTTGTTAGCAGAAGAGCTAATTCAATTGTCTATTAAGAGATCTTTAGTTGTGCCTGATACTAAACCAACTTTGATTTGTTCTGTTTGGACGAGAAAAACTTTTAATCCAGAAAGTTTTAGAGCTCAGTTAAAAAGTATATGGAAGACCAAGAAAAAGTTTGAAATTAAAGTGGCTGGGCAGAACTTATTCACTATTGTGTTTGACGCAGAGGAAGATCTGGACCTTGTTATGGAAGGGCGCCCATGGTTATTTCGTAAGTATCTCATTCTTTTTGATAGATTGAATAGCCCAATAGAACGGGATCAGATTCAATTAATTACATCGCCATATTGGATTAAAATTGGGGCATGTGCACCAGAGTATGATAAGAAGGATTTGATGTATGCAATTGGTAGTACATTTGGTGGTGTTCTTAGATCTGAAATTAATGATGATTATTGCAGAGTTCGGGTTAATTTGGATGTGCAAAAACCCCTTCGGAGAGAAAAAAACAGAATTAGAAAGGATCCTCCATATTCAGTAGCTTTGAAAGTAGAATCAAGAACGGTGGGAAAGGAGAGTATACGATTTGATGCTTTTACAAAAAAATTGGGAGCGTAGCGTACTTATATAGGAAAATTTGGAGCACGTTTTGAGAAGGAAGGAAATAATGATGGTGTTGGCGGGGATGGACAGTTTCTAGGGGAAATAATTGGATAGTTGGGTTAATGGTCTACAGGAAAAAGAGGAGAGCATTAGTGGTTTGGGGAAGGAGCAGTCACAAACGAGTTCTGGTATAGGGGAGAGTTGTCGTAAAACCTCGAGTAGATTCAAGCTGGAAAAGACTTGCCTCAACAAATCAGAAAGATTATTCTACACATGCTAGTGTTGGGTCCAAGAGAAAATATCTAATTGGGGAGAAGGAAAACATGGAGGATTTTGGTGGTGATGAAAAGAAAAAATTGAAGTGCACTGGTTTTGTAGGGAGTATAATAGAATATGTAGACACCATGTGTGTTGATAAGGAAATGAGTATTGTTTCAAGATCTTTAGAATCGGCGGCTGGCAGTGAGCCAGCTGACCGGACACAATGAAACACATTTGTTGGAATGCTCGTGGGTTGGGGAGCCCACGGGCAGTTCGGAGGCTGCGGCATCTACTAAAGCAGCATCATCCCCATTTGGTCTTCTTAATGGAGACAAAGTTGGATTCGAAACGCATGGATAGAGTAAGAAAGAGTTGTGGTTTTATTAACGGTATTGATGTGGAAGCAGAAGGGTCTCGAGGGGGTCTTTGTTTGGCTTGGAAAGTTGGTATTGAGGTTACGTTGAGGAGTTACTTTAAATGGCACATTGATGTGTTGATAAAGGAAGATAGTATCCAAGAAGAATGGAGGTTTACCGGATTCTATGGCTCACCATATGTTAGAGATCAAAATCACGTTTGGCATCTACTCAGATGGTTAAGTCAGGATAGAGACTATCCCTGGCTAGTTGCAGGCAATTTTAATAAAATTATGTATTTCTTTGAGAAAAAAGGGGTTTGCCAAGAGATCAGAGACGAATGGAGACTTTCAAGGATACATTAGAAAAATATGGTTTAATGGATTTGGGCTATTCGGGAACTTGGTTTACATGGGAAAGAGGCAATCTTCGGAAACAAATATACGAGAAAGACTTGATCGTAGGGTTGCAAATGATAAATGGTTGACTTTATTTTCGATGGGTCGTATTCAGCACCTTCCGTTCATTACATCAGATCATTGTCCGTTACTTCTTACTACAAACAGTGATAGTCCTTTCAAACGTAACCGTAGATTCCACTTTGAGACTTGGTGGACCATGGAGGAGTCATTTGAAGGAGTGCTAAAGAATATTTGGGAATCGTCGTCAGAACCTCTAATGCAGAAATTAAAGACTTTGCAGGTTGGGCTGGAAAAGTGGGCTAAGGCGCTAAAACGAAAAAAAGGGGAAATAAAGAAGAAACTAACAGAAGATCTTGAGGCTTTATTGATGGAGGATAGAGATGATGAAACATTGGCTAAACTTATTGATACGAAAATTCATTTGAATTTGGAGATTGACAAAGATGAGAGGTACTGGGAACAAAGAGCTAGGGTTAATTGGCTTAAATTTAGAGATAGAAATATGGCCTTCTTTCATAAAAGCGCAACAACTCGAAAGCAGGCAAATTTAATTACCAAACTGGTGTCGGATGATGGTACAGAAATCATTGATGAAATAGGTTTGCAGGAGGCTGCTAAGTCTTATTTTGAAAACCTTTTCGCATCAGAGGGTGTGATTGATCCAAAAAAGGTGCTGAAAGAAATTGATAGATGTATTTCTCAAGAGATTAATGATGAATTACAATCACCTTTTAAGGAAGATGAAGTCTACGCAGCACTAAAGGGAATAGGACCTTTAAAGGCTCCAGGTTCGGATGGATTTTCAGCTTTATTCTTTCAAAAATATTGGCATATTGTTGGAAAAGAAGTGCTGGAGTACTGTATAGGAATTTTGAATGATGGGAAAGGGATTGAATCAGCAAATATGATGGATATAGTGCTTATTCCAAAAGTTTCACAACCTACAGCCCTTGTTAATTTCAAGCCTATAAGTCTTTGTACTGTTATTTACAAACTTGTGACAAAAATAATTGCCAACAGATTGTAGGCCGTCATAAGGGGTTGCATTGATAAAGCTCAGAGCGCTTTTATTCCAGGTCGTTTAATTTCAGATAATGTGATTCTAGCTTATAAATTGCTGCATACTTTTCGTCAAAAATGAACTGGAAAGAAGGGTTATATGGCGGTTAAACTGGATATGAGCAAAGCATATGACAGGGTCGAATGGGGTTTTGTTATGCAAGTGATGAGAAAGATGGGTTTTTCAGCAAAATGGATCGAATTGATAATGAAATGTATCACTAGTGTCTCATATACAGTTATTATCAATAGAAATAGGGGAAGTCCTTTTCAATCTTCTAGAGGCCTCAGACAGGGGGATCCACTCAGCCCGTTTTTATTTCTCTTTTGTAGTGAGGGGTTATCAGCTTTAATGAGGATGGCAAAGCAAAATGGTTTAGTCAAGGGGGCGAAGGCTAGTAGGCACGGGCCAGAGATTTCACACTTATTATTTGCAGACGATTGTATACTATTTGGAGAAGCTACTGAAAGGGGAGCCAGGATTCTTAAAGAAATACTACAGGAATATGCACATTGTTCTGGGCAATGCATCAACTACAATAAATCTACAGTTTTCTTTAGTGCAAATACAGCTGAGGCATCCAAAGCAATGGTTTTGTCTTTGTTAGGAGTTCGGAGTTCAGACAGTCCGGAGAGATATCTAGGCCTTCCTAATATGGTCGGCAGAAGGAAGAGAGAAGCATTCCAAAATTTGGTTGACAGAATTGCAGTAAGAATTGAGGCTTGGAGCTCACGGCTATTATCCGAGCGGTAAAGAAATTTTTATCAAATCGATTCTGAGCGTACCTACTTATGCAATGTCTTGTTTTCTGTTTCCTAAGACTTTGTGTGAGAGGATTGAAAGCGAATAGCACATTTCGGTGGCAAAAGAGGGGTAAAGAGGTATACATTGGTGCCAGTGGAAGTTTTTGTGTAGGCCGAAAGATGAAGGAGGATTAGGCTTCAGAAATATGGCTCAATTCAATCTTTCTCTTTTAGCAAAACAGGGATGGGGATTGTTATTATATCCAAATTCATTAGTTGCAAAAGTTTTTAAAGCGAAGTACTATTTGAATAGTAATTTTCTTAATTCTCGTTTGGGGAATTCATGCTCCTATGTGTGGCGAAGTATTTGGGCAACTAAAGATATTTTGCAGCGGGGTTTGATATGGAGAGTGGGAACTGGTCAGGGTATTTCGATAAGTGAAGATGCGTGGATTCCAAATTACAGTAATGGTAGATTAATGTCCAGATTTGTTACTTTGCAGAGTGATAGAGTTGCAGAATTAATTAACAGTAATAACAGAGAATGGGACAGAAAGTTGATTTTGAATACCTTCCCAGCAGAAGTAGCGGATCTGATTCTCCGCATCCCTTTGTCGCAGAACCCCCATGTTGATTTGCTATCTTGGAGTGGTGAACCATCAGGAGAATTTTCTGTAAGGAGTTCCTATAAACTATTACAAAATGTGGATCCTACAGCTTACGCTTTACAAAGTAACTATAGAGACTTTTACAGAAAATTATGGCGAATAGATCTTCAATAAAAATTAAAATCTTCATATAGAAGTCCTCTTGGAACTACTTGGCTACAAAAGCAAATATGTTGATCCGTAGACTTGCAGCCAATAGTTTATGTCCCCTATGGGATGGTAGAGGAAAACATGAACCATCTATTTAGAATGTGCCCTGTTTCAGAGGAGGTATGGAGGAATCTATTAGTTCTGGATTTATCATTATTCACTCAGGAAGAGTTTGGTGACTGGCTTACCATGGTGTTGCTTTCTCTGACTTTGGAACCGTGTCGTATTTTCTGTGTAACAATGTGGGCTATCTGGGGAGATCGTAACTCTTGCATACATGATAAAACAAGAAGATCGGGTCAGGAGACTGCACGTTTTGTTATCAGTTATATCAAAGAGCTTGATGGAATTAAAAAATCAACCCAACATACCACTGATATGGACATCAAATGGAGACATCCTTCTGATCAGGAAGTCAAGATTAATTTTGACGCGGCTTTTGATGCAAAGAATAGACGCTCGGCGTCTGGGGTTGTCGCAAGGGACAGTGCTGGTCGAGTTCTCGTCTCTGCAACAGACGTTCATCAAGGGGTCGAATCTGCGTTTGCTGCTGAAGCGATTGCATGCCGACGAGCGACTCAAATCGCACTCGACATGGGAAGAGAACATATTAGTATTGAAGGCGATTCATTGACAATCATAAAGAAATGTAACTAGAAAGATCTTGACAAATCACAGATTAGGGTTTTCATTCATGATATTCAAAGGTTGAAGAACAGGGGTAGCAGTTTAAAGTTTGCATATACTCCAAGATTATCAAACAAACTTGCACATTTACTGGCAACGGAGACATTAAAGAGAAACGAGGGACTTTACCTGCTGAATAGTGTTCCACGATTTGCAGAGATTCAGAAGAGGAATGATAGCATTCGGGAGCCGGATTGAGAGGAAGAAATGGGAAAGGAAAGAGGGGTTTCTTGCAAAATGAAATAAACTAATTAAAGAGATCAGTTTATCCCCTCGGTAAGGAACCATCGCCATTAATGCTATAAGGACTGAAAGGGACGTTTCTGGCCAGGCGAAAAGACTGCTCATTGGGCGTTGCAGGTGTCAATTTTTTGAATTTTAAATTGACACTCTAGAGATTTCTTTGCATTAGTTTTAATTGGTTATTTTCATTCGGTCTTTCTAGTTAATGTTTCCTTCTGGCCCAACGTGATTGGGCCTTACAATTTGTTTTTTCATAATACCTGAGGAATAAAGCCCAATTTGAGTTATTGTCAAAAAAATTTTATCTCGATTACTTTAAACAAAATTTCTAATTTCGTTCCTAATTTAAATATATCAAATCTTTAGAACATCAATGAATATAGTTGAGAACTGATAAATTTATAATACAATTAATTAAACTTAAATGTCATAACCATAACATAAAAATCGAACGAATTATTAGGATTAAATTCAAATTTAATAACTTGTTATTTTGATAAGCTGTGAGCTTGACCTATTTATTATTATTATTTTCTAAAATTCCATTTTATATAAAATTACCAATTTAATTATTTTAATGTCTCAGTAGACTTTAGGTGTGTTAGGCTGAGAGGTAACCTATATCAGTTTATGAGCAACTCTCATAAATCAACATCTACTTCCATTATTTTTGGCAAAATTATTTACTTTCTGAATTTGAATTTTAAAATAATTTAGATTAAAGTTTGTACAATTAAGCTTTATATGTATCTTTTGTTACATCTAATACTTGCTTCCATCTTTTAAACATTTTATTTTGCTCTTACATCTAATAATTTTGAGATTTTTATTTTCTATTTTTATTTTAAACATTTTATGCAACAAGATATCTCTAATTCAGTTAGTGTTATGAGTCAATCAAATTGATTATGAAAATTACGAATATATTATTTCTTAATTAAAATAAGTTATATTATTTGATAGTACTTTAATATTTTTATTTTCACAAAATCAATAAAAATATGCATATTACTTAATTCAAAATCACGTCAATTAAATTACTAAATCCTTAAAATTACCACACATCCAAAAACTTCATTTTAATATTTTTTTATAAGTTTTATTTTATGTCCTTCATTAGTTATAAATTATATTATTTTTAAAAACTAACCTCTATGTTCTAAGTACATAGTATCCACACCCACATATGGATGATAAAATTTTGTATATAAATATATATATATATATACCTAAAATTTCAGCAAATAGAAGAAAATTGAAAAATATGCATATAAGTAATTGAAAATATATATATATATATAAATATTTAAAGGTAAAATTAATACTTACTGAATAGATTAAAGAGTAAACTATTTATTCTTATTAAAAGTTTTATGTTTAAAACTAATTTTATATCTTATCATGAGATACATCTGACAGGTTAATTTATTTGTTTTTAAAAAAAAAAAAAAAGATATTTTTAGTAGTTTTATGTAGTATGAATGTGTATATCACTGTTATCCAATCAATTAAGAGTAATAATGTATATATACAATAAAAATATACACTCCGTATATAATTCCATTCCATATTTGTTTTTTTCAACTTTCAGAAACCTCTCTTCCCAGACCTCAAACCTCAGATTCTTTCTTTAAAATTCCACTCAAAGAATCTTAGCCACATTTTCATTGCTGTTTTTCTCTTTTATTCCTTGCTCCAAAGAAACCATGTAACTGAAGAGATGTATGGTTATTTTTCTCTGTATATTGATATAGGTACGCTTTGAAGTTGATGTTTTTGGTTTATTTCTTCATCTATGTATTTCATTTTACCTTTTCCATCGGAAACAAATTCTGGGTCTTTTTCGTATCTGGACAACGTTTCATGTTTTTCATGGGTTAAAACTTTTCTGGGTCGCTCTTTTTTCTTGCTTTGTACTCTGTCTGTTTGGTTGGTGTGAAAGCTTGGGAAAAAGAAACTGTTAACTGAAAGGAAAGTGGAGATACTTATTGGGTTACTCAAGCTTTTCGTTTTCTTGAATCTCTTTTGGAGTTTGTAAACTTTTCTTTTTTTTTTCTTTGTAGCCGAACAGATCAATTAGTAATTCTTGTCCCATAATCCATTATCAACTGAAAGTTTCAGTTTTTTATTCATAAACGTATAATTAATAAGTTTCTGAATGATGCTAACCAGATCAAGTATATGTGCTTCACAAGCTTTAGTCAAAATTTTTTGGTTCTTTTCAATATGTGAATCTTTTAGGATAAGACTATTCAGATAGAAGGCTGAAAATTTGTTCATGTATCTCAATTTTGACTTTTATTTCATTTGCTATATCAAAAACTGACATTGAAGTTCTAAACTTGACCTTCTAGATTCGGTAAAATTAACATTCTTTGACTCAGCATTGTCTTCCAGTTTTTTTTTTTTTGTCAAATTGTTGATAGTTTAGAAGTGGCTTAGTTTGACCCCAGAATTGTATTTGCAGTTGTTTCAATGGATTCCAGGCCTGAATAGCAAATAACAAAAGAGAAAGTGGAGATGAGGGGGGAGTCATCTGGTTTGATTATTGGGATTTCTATAGGAGTGGTAATTGGTGTGCTTTTAGCTATTTCTGCATTGTTTTGTATTAGATATCATAGAAGGAGATCCCAGATAGGAAACAGCAGTTCCCGGAGAGCTTCAAGTATTCCTATAAGGGCTAATGGAGCTGATTCTTGTACTATATTATCCGATTCAACTATCGGTCCCGATTCACCTGTGAAATCTGGAAGAAATGGAATGTCTGTGTGGATTGAAGGGTTTAGAAGGAGTAATGTTGTCTCCGCGTCTGGAATACTTGAATATTCATACAAGTATGTTTCTTCGAAACTTGTTGAATTATGCATCACAATGGTTTGTTTTGATTGGTATTTGCAAATATTTTTCTTTAGTTTTATATGTGATTATGATTCAACAGTGCTGAGTTGGTGATTGGATTATGTTGTTTTCCATTTGAAGGATTAATGATAGGCAATGGAAAAAAGTGCTTCACTATGGAATCTAATTTGCTTAATTTGATTGCTTAGTTTTATATATGATATCATGATATGAACTTTTCAAGGTTCTCCAGCTCTGGAATCTGTGAAGTAGTTTGTTTTCAGTAAATGAGGGCATTCTGGATGAGACAATAACTGGATTATCGCATTTCAATATCTTTTTAATATCACACAATTAGTATCTTGAAAATCATTCTAATGGCTTGAAATTAAGAATATGTTTGAGCACCTAATCCGTTTATTCATGTTATAGCAAACTAGTTCCCAGAGTTGGATGGTTTATGGCTTGAATATCTGAAAATTGATTTTTCCATGATCTTTTTTCTTTGCTAATTCGTTGATGGCATTACTCGTACAGAGATTTGCAAAAAGCAACCTATAATTTTACAACACTAATAGGACAAGGAGCTTTTGGTCCGGTTTATAAAGCTCAGATGTCAACAGGTGAGACTGTTGCTGTAAAAGTGCTTGCTACTGATTCTAAGCAAGGGGAAAGAGTTCCAGACAGAGGTAGCGATGGTTAATAGTTAATATTTCACTCTCATTGGCATCTTTCAATGGCAAGATTTATCTATTCTGTCTTAAAATTTGCAGAAGCATTTGTACAATAGTATTATTATTGGCTTTTACAAGATACTTCCACTTTAGCATCTTTTTGTTGTTACCATCACCCATCATGCTTTCTAGTTTCTTATGAACTAAATACAAGTCACCATCTGATGAAGAATATTAGTACTAATATCTATTTCCACTCTTTCTATAAGAAAAAAACCAGAAGAGAAGCAGACTAGGGATTGATGATAGTTACAGGGTTTTTCTTTTAGGTGAATAAGGTAAATGAAACAGTGATGCATGGAACATCATATTGAATTGAAAAAATCCTCATCAAATGCATTTGAATTTTGACCACATGAAATCGAGGGAAAACCTGCTTAGTCAATTATAATCATGCACAATCCTTTACCCAACTTATTATTTGCCCATTTTAATGTGCCTTTATTGCTGGCATTTCTGTGTGTATGTGTGCTTTTTGTCCCTTTTTTGTTCTTTTCTGCAATTTCAAACTCGTTTAATGTTTCACCCTCAAAACGTTTCAGGTTATGTTGTTAGGAAGGTTGCATCATAGAAACCTTGTAAATTTGGTTGGATATTGCGCAGAAAAGGGTCAGCATATGCTTGTCTATGTATATATGAGTAAAGGCAGCTTGGCTTCTCATTTGTACAGTAAGTTTCTCAATTTTCGATAGAAGATCAGTATATTTTTTATGAATGACCGGAACCGAAATATCGTATTATAGACTTGTGTATAGGCTGACTTTGCTCTTCTCTCAGTTAACCTTGTTTTTGTGGATCTTTGGCATTCAATATTTTCTGTCACTTGTATTTTCTGCTCTTCTTCCTGTTGAATTTATGTGCTCCACTTTACTAAAATAAAAGTTCATCTTTTTGTGTTTAGTTCATCTAGCCATTGATTATCATTCCAATGCGAAAAACTGTGTTAATGAGCTGGCCAACCTTGCTAGTTGTACACTGTCATTACTGCGAATGCTTTACATGCTTAGATTATGCAAATAAGTGACATGGTTAAAACAAGTATGCATAACAATCAACTTGTTGCCTGCACTTTGAAAATTCAAGCATGTGCCCAATCAGAAACAGCCTCCTGTCTCTGTGCAGGTGAAAATCATGAACCTCTGAGCTGGAATTTGAGGGTTTATATCGCTTTAGATGTAGCAAGGGGCTTGGAATATCTTCATGATGGGGTAATATTTCTTCTTATTCAGACTATAGATGGACCTGCCTGTGTTTGCAGGCATGTATCTGCAGATTCATGTGCATGCATTTTATGCCTCTCAACTTCGTATGCATTTATAAATTTATTCATATTTCTTTTTCAGGCAGTTCCTCCTGTAATACACCGCGACATCAAGTCATCCAATATCCTGTTGGACGAGTCCATGAGAGCTAGGGTATGTTCTTCGTGTTTGTTATACATTTCATGGAAATCTGTTGAAAATCTATTTGTTTTTGCTTGGGTAAAACTTTGATGTTACAACTAACTTTTAGGCTCCGTTTGTTTCATTGAAAATGACTTCTGAAAAATGATTTACTTTTTTTGAAAAATTAATATTTTCTGGTGTTTGGATGAATCTGTGTAAAATATTTTCTATTTTTTGGTAAATTTCTTAAAAATATTTCATAAAAGTTGTTTTCAATTAAACAAACATACATTTGAGATTTTTTATTTTTCATTGTTTAATTGAATTTATTTTTATTTATAATTTTATATTTTACATTATTTTTGCATATATTAAAAACATTATGTTAAAATCAGATTCTTTACAACATCATTTTTAATTACATGACTACTAAGTGAGTATTTTTATTTAAAATATGACATCAACAAAATTGACAAAAAAATTAACGATTGCAACAATTGAACTTGATTTTCAAATTTGAAAAGTAAAGGGATTAAATTCTTGAAAATAAAAGTACAAAGACTAAAATATAAATCTGTGAAGTATACATAGACTTATGACATATTTTAACATTTATATTACAAAGTATTTATTATTAATATATTTATAATTGTAATAAATATTTATTATTAAAATATTAATATTAAATATTTTAATAATATGTGAATAATATTATTTAAAATTTATTATTAAAATAAAATTAAAATATTAAAATAATAAATTATATTTATTATATTAATAATTTATTATATGACTAAATATAAATAATTAAATATGTATGTTTAATAATATTGAAAAATATAATATTTTAAATATTTTTAAAATAAAAATAAAATTAATTATTAATATAATAATATTAAGCTTGATTTAAGTTAATTTTTATATAAAAATAAAATTATTTATAGATGAGCTCTTTTTAAGAAAATGACTTACGCTTTTCAAAAGGGTAAGTCATTTTACAGGAAAAATGGCTTATTTTATCTTGATCTGTAAGTCATTTTTCATTGACCAAACTATTTTCTGTGAAACAAACACAAGAAAATATAGAAAATATTTTCCGTAAAATTTTTTACATGTAAACAAACGGACCCTTAGTTTCTAAAATATTGTTATATTTATGCATATTAATGATATATACGGTTTAATCTTATGGGACTGTCATTTCAAGCAGGTAGCTGATTTTGGGCTTTCAAGAGAAGAGATGGTAGACAAACATGCAGCTAACATACGAGGAACTTTCGGATATCTTGATCCAGAGTATATATCAACAAGGACCTTTACGAAGAAAAGTGATGTTTATAGCTTTGGGGTATTGCTATTTGAACTCCTAGCTGGCAGAAACCCTTTACAGGGACTCATGGAATATGTTGAGCTAGTAAGATCTCTCTTTCACTTTCTCTCTTATAACTTGATTCTTTTATGTTCTGAATATAATAATGATACAACAAGCAGGCAGCTATGAGTACCGAAGAGAAAGCTGGGTGGGAGGAAATTGCGGATTCCCGATTGGACGGGAAATTCGAGGTGCAAGAGCTCAATGAAGTAGCAGCTCTTGCATATAAATGTGTCAACCGTGTTCCTAAAAAACGGCCTTCGATGAGGGACATTGTGCAAGTGCTAACACGAATCCTCAAAACAAGACACATCAAGAAGCATCGGATGTCTCTATCTGTCGCCACTGCAGGTGAGGTCTCGCTTGACCTAGAGCAAGGAGAAACTAAGATTCCGATAACCGTACACCAGAGAGACGAGTCCATGGATAGTGCAACTGACACATTAGAAATGTAGTCAGCATTTCATAAATTGTTAAAAATTTTCACGGTTTGATTTTTGCCATGTGACATAATTCGGATGTAAAGGAGGTAAAGCATACGCCAGGTTTTATTATAGCATTTGAGTTGTGTTTTGAGGGTGTTTAGGGTTGAAAAACCATTGTTTTGTAATTTGGTGTAACATATATAGGTTTTTTTCCTTCATTTATTTATTTTTTCTCTTTGCTGATTTATTTTTGTATATTGATACTTTAGAAATGAAATTATAAATCATGTCTTTTGAAAAATGTTTTTATTTTTTATTATATAAATTTCAAACTAATATTAATATAATTAAAAGCCCAATTTAATACCTCACATACTCAATTAATCATTTCTAGTTGGTCATAAAAATAATATGGTAATGTGATGTTTAATTAACCTGAAGTGCAAGTGTAAAGAAGAAATATGACCAATATTAACATTACGATTGAAGTATTGAATATAATTTAATATTGATAATTCCTCTGATGGATGCAGCAAAGTCCAAAATACAATACAGACCATAAACCCAAGGCTTGATCCCCAAAACCACCCGAAGAAAACCCAGCTACCTACTGGTCAAGGAAGTCGACACCTCCAGATTTACGCATCACTAATACCTTAACTTTGACATCATATATTATAATTCACATCAACATATATTTGTTTCAATTCATTGGATATCGCTTGATAAGTATCATATCTGAGTTATTAGGATTTATGCATACTTTACTTGTAATTTTTCCAACTCAATCAATCAATAAATAAATATTTAAATATGATTATTTAATATTTTTAAGGCTGTTTTAATGGTTTTGCATTTAAATTAAAATGAATAGACAAATATTTGATTAGTTGGTTACCTAAAATTTGACTAATATTAAGTTGTATTATACGGTTAAATTGTAACGCAAAAAATAAAATTATATTAGTAAGTAAACTAAATTGTCCAGAGTCTATGGGTCAATTGAACTAATGTCTCATGTTAGAAGTACTATGTGGTCTATAAGTTCAATTGGAGAGATAACTTGTCTTAGCTACTAGAGTTTGTTGAAAAAAATAGATGTTTTGAAAGATTTGAGGCATATTCTCGATTAGTAAAGATTGAGATTTGAATCATAAAATTATGATTTTATATTCTACCCCATGAGACCTTTTCAACGGCATATCATTTGCTCAACAGAGCTTATCTATTTGGGGCCTTGACTACCAGGCAGATTTTTGCCTACCTACGAGTACAAAATTTCGATCCAGTTTTATTTTCAATTCTTGTTTTTCCAGATTTTCATATAAATATATATATATATATATTGTTCTAGTTTGATCTTGTGATTTAAATCAATATTTTATATTACTATTTATTTCACAAACGTGTGTATACCAGAGTTATATTGACTTCCAAAAATAAAGTCATAGATATGATTGTTTTGACCGACAATATATCAAATATGACTCAAGTTCTATTTATCCTAGATCCTTTTATGAATTAATTCATACATGATATGACTTATCTAAATCCTGAGTAAGTGGACGACTATGTGTGTATGACTCGTGTACTTCGATATTATCAAAACATGTGCTCACAAGATAATAGGTCGAAACTTAGTTTATTAAGTATATGACTTATGTAACACCCTATATTTGACTCGAAAGTCAATCAGATAGAAGACGCCACATTTGTTGTTGAAACAACTCAAACCAATCATAAATGCATAAACTTTTGCTTCAAACATGAGATAAACGAAATGTTTCAATTAAAAGTCATTACAAGTGTTAAATGAACTCAAATAGGCCCACATATAATAAACATGTAAGGCCATGTTTCAAGACACACTTCCCCTATTTTTGCTATTTCAACTTCGAAGTTTGAAGTCTCGAGACCTTAGTGCCTATGTCTTGAGGAAATAAACCACGTCTCGAGACATTGTGTTGAATATTTGAACTTTTACACCACGTTTGATTCATTGAATGGAATAGGGTGGGAATGAAATAGATTATTGATTGGAATAAGGTAGGAATGGAATAAACATTTATAATAACATTACACTGTTGGGTCCGTTGAATTAAGTGGAAGATCTAGAAATACGACTTAGGGGGCAAACTTATATTTGTATTGTCGACTATGTAAGTTTCTAAAGGGTTTGGGGCACAAAATTTAAATTTTTAGGGGTTTAATGTAATAAAATTTATCTTAAAAGGGGTGCTATGTAAATTTTTCAAAATTTAGAGGGCGGTGGCCCCCACCTGCCCTTTGTATCTGCCAATGGTTGAATTATTAGTAAAGAATATACAAGTGAAACAAGGCGTAGCAAGTCACACATATAGACAAAAAAAGTAAATGGTAAATAAAGAATTAACACTAAAAAGAGAGAAAAAAAAAAGGGCAATTTACCAAAAAAGCCCTAAAATTTCAAAATTACGAAATGGGCGGTTTGTAGAAAATTTACGGAAAGGACCAATTCCCCAAAAGCGCGTCCATGTCGGTAGCGTTTTGGGGAAGCCGACCTAAAGCGCCCACAGGGGCGCGTTTTTGTCCACCTCAAAAAAGCAGCGCCCACGAGCGCGCTTTTGAGTGGACAAAACGCGTCCCTGGGGAGCGCTTTAGCCAAGAACGGTCATATTTTTTTGACCGTTAGAGCCAATGATCGAAAAAAAGTATAAAAGCCCCCCACCCTTTATTTTTTTCACATTTCAATCCTTTCTCAATATTCTCTCAATATCTCTCAATTTTCTCTCAATTTTCTCTCAAGGTCCTTGAAATTTACTCTCAAATTTCAAAATAGTCCATTCCTATTTACGGAAAAGCCCTTTTATTTTTTAATATATCTTTTTGGAAAATTTTGAAATTTTTATCGGATTACAATGGTCGGGAATTACGTCGCTTAGATGAGAAGCACATTTCGTCGAGCAAATGAGAATGGTAAGTTTTAATTTTAATTTTCAATATAATTTAATTTTTTCAATTATACAATTTTAATTAATTGTTAATTTTATAATTTTTAAATAGTCGTAGATCGGTGTTGGAATGTTATATTCATAACATGCATGGTCCCCATCGCCTTGATCGAGAAATTACTCATGGAAAGTGTTTTTGGCACATGGCCACGATAGGTAGGGGTTCAAGTTGGAGCGACCTTTGATCGGTAGCGTTGATTGAGAGGTGGAGACCGAGACCCACACTTTTCATCTTCCATGCGGAGAGTGTACCATCACTCTAGAAGATGTGCAATTGCGTTGGGATTACTGGGTGGATGGGTCGGTAGTCACCGGTCCGTAACATCTACCGATTGGATGGCCGTATGCTACGAGCTTCGGGTGCCATTCCGGATAGAATTCAAGGAGCTCGGATCGATATGGCTCAGTTCTGAGACACATTCCGGAGTGAACGAGGTTCAATCAAGTAGAAAGAATACGGCATGCTCGGGCATACATTCTTCAAATAATCGGAGGCTATCGATCTGGGACCTCTCTAGAAACCTCGTCCACCTAAGATGACTTCAAACTTGTTGATTTGAGAGCAACGGTGAATTGAGTTGGGGTCTGCCGTCTTTGTCGAGGTTGTACGGAGATGTCTTGGGCGACAGCGGCCGAGTAAAGTAAAAATCGGAGGTTGCCTATCATTCTGCAGATCATGGGCATGGTTCCGATTTCCATTTTACGCCTCGACTCGACCACCCATATTCATTCCCACCGATAACGAGGTAAATTTAATATTATATTTTACAATTATTTCGTAGATTTATAGTATAATTGCATGCTAAAAGTTTATTTAATTAGGTGGAACCATTCATGAGTCATGTTGGAATACCTAACTCGCTTGAGGATATCTGGCTCCTATTGGACCAAAGGTCGAAATCACAAGTAAGTTTCAATTTTATTATTATAATTTAGTATTTCAGTATGTAGTGTCTAATATTAGGTATATAACTAATATTTTGGTAATGTTAATATAGTTTCAATGGGCACCGCACGAGGATCCGAAAATTTGGCAAGAATTAGGAGGAGTTCCTCCAAAATCCGAACGGTTGTACGTAAAGGTCCCATTGATCACCCACGCGACCGTGGAGATGCACCAGCGGATCGGGTTCTGCGATAATTTGGATTTGACAATCGATCCCCGTGCCATCGGAGGTGCTCGATGATGAGTACACAGTGGACTTACTACCGCATTACCGAATTGGCCAAGATTTTGGTCGAGTCATATCGAGGCGTGGGAGAACCGGTATGACTATATACCGACCGAGAACCGATAGTCATTAGGAGTTAACGTGCGTGCGGAGTACATGCCATGGTTTAGGATCCATGGCAAGTCGTATCTGTTGTCCGGAAGAAGAGAGCGGCAACAACTTCGTGAGCAAAGGGAACGTCGGGCCCTTTAAATCTAAGGAGAAGGGTGATGAGGGGGCCATCATCGGCGGCAAACACGATACCACCGGCCCAAAGACAACGGCGCCTACACGATCCACCGGGCCCATCAATTCAGCCAACAATATCGATATCGCAGCATTTACCGTTCATGCCAGATGCGTACCCTTCCCCTTATATGTATCCTCCTAACCCATATATGTTTCAGTTTCCTAGTCCTAGCTCAGGTTGGAGTGCATGGCCGGGTTCGAGTCCGTTCCCGACTACTTCTGCTGGCCAGCCGATGGTGAGGCCGACGTTACATGTGGGTTCAAGGAGGCGCCGTCGGGGAGCACTTCTTTCTGCTAGGCTTTTTCTCCGTTCGAGATGCAGTCACCCCCGCCGTGGTTTATGCAAACACCTTCGGGGTCATTATTTTATCAGAGTGGGTCACCATCACAACATCCAGAACTAGACCCACTGCCGGCGGAACTCGATTCCCTGCCTGAGGTTCCACGACCCCATGAAGCCGGAAGAAGGAGGAATCCAACACAGAATCGTCGATCGCCTGTGTGGCTTGGTTCCCAAAGCATCAAGACTAAAATAGAAGTGGTTTAATTTTTTTGTAATTAAATTGTAATATATTTAATAAAATTTGAGTTTGCTTTTTTATTGTAATTTAATTTATTTAATTTATTTAATTTTAATAACTTTGACAAAATAGAATTGGTTTTTTTGTAATTAAGTTGTAATATATTTAATAAAATTTGAGTTTACTTTTTTATTGTAATTTAATTTTTTAATTTATTTAATTTTAATAACTTTGACAAAATAGAATTGGTTTAATTTTTTTTTTGTAATTAAGTTGTAATATATTTAATAAAATTTGAGTTTACTTTTTTTATTGTAATTTAATTTTTTAATTTATTTAATTTTAATAACTTTGACAAAATAGAATTGGTTTAAATTTTTTTTGTAATTAAGTTGTAATATATTTAATAAAATTTGAGTTTGTTTTTTATTGTAATTTAATTTTTTAATTTATTCAATTTTAATAACTTTGACAAAATAGAATTTGTTTTTTTTTTGTAATTAAGTTGTAATATATTTAACAAAATTTGAGTTTGTTTTTTTATTGTAATTTAATTTTTAATTTATTCAATTTTAATAACTTTGACAAAATAGAATTGGTTTAATTTTTTTGTAATTAAGTTGTAATATATTTAATAAAATTTGAGTTTGCTTTTTTTTATTGTAATTTAATTTTTAAATTTATTTAAATTTTAATACCTTTGACAAAATAGAATTGGTTTAATTTTTTTCTTGTAATTAAGTTTTAATATATTTAATAAAATTTGAGTTTGCTTTTTTATTGTAATTTAATTTTTAATTTATTTTAATTTTTAATAAAATAAAAGTTATTGTACAAAAGTTCACCGTTTTCCTCCAAAAAATAGATATTACATAGCCAATATGAGACAAAAGACCTAAGAACACGGTCAACTATTCCGATTTGGACACGAGCGAGATGTATGGCGGGTTCCTACAATCATCTGACAAATAGACTTTGGTTGCTTGTTTCTCAAATATCCATATTGTTGCGTATTCTAGTCGAGCAAGGTCGACCTTTTGGTTTGTGCCTCAATTGTCTATCCGGCAACAGCTTATACGGTGCAAGCGATATCGATGGCCACTTACGTTCATCTGGGACTGGTGGGAATACGTGTCTCCACACGTTGTACATGTTTTCTAATTTATACACTTCGTCGAAATATCTCATTGGATCAATACGGAGATTCTGACAAGCCGCAATTACATGGGCGCATGGGTAACGGTGCATCAAATATCCACATTGTAGGTCCTATTTGTCAAATGTACACGATAATGGCCGCCAACAATACCTTGGTTCGATCATCAAACTCGTGACACGAAACCATAGGTTGTCGCGATCGTGACACACCGTGTGCATGGTGTTCGCCGTGCCTTCCCACGGTTTATTTCTTGCAAGACCTTGGGCTCCATACATGGCCTCCTTGCATCCGCCTCTATAACTTGTCGCTCTCTTTGGAAATAAATCGCTAATCGAAAATATGTCTCTCACAACCGATGTAATCGGCAGATGACGGGTTCCTTTCGTAATGTAATTTATGCATTCGGCCGTGTTTGTGGTCATATGCCCATATCGTAGTCCGTCATATGCTTGTGTCCACTGCTCGAAAGGAATATTGCATGTACCTTGCGCCTTGGCGTTATCGAGCATAAATCGTCCAACATCTCGTGAAAATGGTCTTTATTGATCTCATACCGCCAATATACGTTGATAGCGAATATTACATACCACTCTTCAATTGAGAATAAATTGAATATTACAAACGAAATTATATCAATAGACATTTCATACCCATATCGGTCACTTGTCATTTTACATCTTTTAGATCGATGTTGCCCATAGTAGTTGGATGAAACATGCCTCAGGCAGCATCGATGGTGTGTGCGATGCCACATGCTTCCCTGGCGTTCTATTACCGCAAGTATTTCAAGGCCCCGATCCGATATAACGCATATGTCAGGTTGGGGGCAAACATGCCTCCTTAACCTAGATAGGAAGAAGTCCCATCATCATTGACTCCCAAGATATTGTGAATAATCGGAAGGATTCTCCCACAGCCGTCTTGTGCCACAGCTAGCAATAGCAGATGCGTATATCTACCATACATAAAGGTACCGTCAATTTGAACCAATGGCTTGTAGTATTTAAAGGCATCTCAGCATTGCTTAAATGTCCGAGCAGATACTTAAACACTGCGCATCCACGGAGGGGCGATCGTTGTAGCACGCAGTTCATTTCAAGGTCCGTCGTCTTTGCTTGGGACATATCTCTCCAAAGACTGACACCAACGCCACACTTCATTATATGAAGTGTCCCACCCACTGTAACTTTTCTAACGCTTCGCTTGGCTATCTAAGCCTTTTCAGAAGAGGCGTGTACCCCAATTGGCTATGAATATCGCCAATTAAGGTAAACCGTAGTCTTGGGATCGACCTTCACCGTCGGCATTATTAGTTCACCAACATGTCTGAATCCATCTTCGGATGATCTTGTGTTACACCTGTCAACGAAGTACGTTAAACAATGCAACATTACATATTATTACTGTTATTCGAAATCACTGAACACATAGTGGTATGTACCGGTAAGATATGTATGTGGACCTTTGTACTTTTTTATCTCCCACAACCCTGTCCTTTTCCTCAACGACGCCATGATTTTCCATGAACATGTGCCATCTTGCACTGCACACTTTGCCTCGAACTTATCGAGCTTTGATTTAACCACCTTGTAGTTAATCCCGTTCTTAATGCTGAACTATTTCAATGCAGGAAGAAAAGCATTCTTGTTGGAAAAATAGTTACCCACTTCTAATTGGTCCGAATCCAACGAAGAATCTGTACGGTCATGCGTCCGGTGTGGTAGTTCAGGAAACTCCAATGCATCATCTTGAGATAGATCGACATTATGCATGTAGGCTGGAGGCGAGTATGCCCTGAATAGCGGATCTTCTTCTTCTTCGTCTGAACCGCCCTCAACGTCTTCAGGTACAATTAGAACGAGCTCCGGTTCAGAAAATAATCCAACTTCTGCATCGTCGGGCCCTGCCTCCCGAGGTGGATCCACATCAGATTCATCGTCTGACCCTCCATAACCTGCAACAAACGAGGGCCCCTCGCCGGTGGATGTCGTCGGGAGTACATCATCCCTCCTTAAACATCTTTCGTAAAGATTCCAATCGTATGTGGATTGCCAACCACTAGAAGTTGACGACGTCCCCCAATACGTATTTCTATCATCGGACGTCGAATGACGGATATGCATGTCCCATCCACCAACCGAGTGTCGTGCAGGAGTTATGTTTTCCATACTACTACCGCACATGGGCACTTCTGTGTTTTGCCTCCCACTTACAGAGTGTCGGCTTGGGGTCGTGTATTCTCCTCGAACGGTAGTAGATGTCGAGGTCGCAGAAAGATCACTTGGAGATGAAAATTCTACATATACCTCGATATAGGGTGATCCACTGGCAAGATGAGTCTCCACCATTGCCTCAAAGCTCCGAGCACCTTTGATGTCGAACGACTCATATCTCACCGGATCAACCGAGGCGCAAAATCTATACTTAATACACTGAACTTTCATTGGCGTTGTTCCGAATATTTTACGCCTAATTCTTTTGCGAGTTCTACTAAATCGATGTTCGATTAAAACTCGGTGGTATTTGTGTTTTCCGATAAGAAAACAACGCCATTTTCGATTGTCACGAACTTCACCGTCGTAGTAAATAACAAAGATTAATCGTTGACTCATTTTCAATTTTTTTCCTTTTGCCTCAATTTCCTTATGCAACCTCGAATGAAATTTGACCGATTTATAGCCTAATTTTGCGGAGACTCATGTAGCAAAAGCGGCGTCCGTGGAGCGCTTTTCAAGACGCTATCTTGACAATGCACCTATTTGGAAGCGTTTTGGCCACTATTTGTTCGAAATGTCTCTTCAAAATTATTTTGCGAAGACTACTGTAGCAAAAACGCGTCCACATGGGAGCGCTTTCAAGACGCATGTCGACAAAGTGCACCCATCGAAGCGTTTTTGGCCTTGTTTGTTCGTAAACGTCTCCTCAAAATTATTTTACGGAGACTCATCGTAATAAAAGCGGCGTCGCGTGTGGCGCTTTTCAAAGACGAATCTTGACGGTCGCTCGCTAGAAGCGTTTTGGCAACTATTTGTTCGAAACGTCTCATCAAAATTATTTTACCAGAGACTATTGGGCCAAAACTTCAAAAATAATTTCAAAGTGCCATTCTCCCCAAAAGCGTGTCCACGTCGGTAGCGTTTTGGGAAATCGACCTAAAGCGCGCCCCCAGGGATGCGTTTTGTCCACCTCGACAAAAGCGCGCCACGTGGATGCGTTTTTTCTTTGAGGTGGACAAAAAGCGCCCCGGGCGCGCTTTAGTCGATTTCCAAAAACGCTACCGACGTGACGCTTTTGGGGAATTAATTCTTTTCAGTAAATTTTCTACAAACTGACCCATTTCCGTAATTTTTGAAATTTTAGGGCTTTTTTTGGTAAATTGCCCAAAAAAACATTACTAAAATATAAAAAAAAAAGTAGTTTCAGTAGTGGACCCGAGTCAACAATAAGAAAAACATAAAAAAACTTAAATGACTAACCACATAAAAATCAACCAAAGCCAATATAAAAAATAACTTTCTATTGGAATTAACAAAGAGAAAAACATAAAAAAAAATGAAACTATCACATTTCGCAAATCATTACCAAAAGTAACCAACCATGACAAATAGTAGTTTCAGTAATGGATCTCATTATAAATAACTTTCTACTGCAAATAAGTTGTTTCACTAATTTTGAAGCATGACAACAACGTATAACTATCTAGCATCACAATAATATTGAACTTTTACGTGTAAATCAAATTCTCAAATTCTACTAATAAACTATCGAGACATCTAAATACCTCTTTCGCATTAAGAAATGGCACATTGGTAGGTTGAGGGTATATCCCTCAACTGATGAAAATGCCAGTATCAAGACCCTGTAAAGCTCAAAACTTGTATTAACTCTACAATAGTTAAGAAATGAGACAAAAAAGGATGAAAAAATATGAAAGAAATTGTAGAAGTTTCAATTTTTACTCCCAAATTTGGCTTATTCAAGAAGATTTCCCTTTATTTTGATCAAGAATAATTTTTTTAATATTATTTTTAATACTATAAAATAATGGAGGGCCTACTTCAATTTTCGGGAGGGCCATAGTATGGGGGAAATTGAAAAGTCTTAAACCTTAGGGGGAATTGAAAAGTATTAGACCTTCGAGGGGCCATGGCCCCCCAAAGTCTCTTAATGGCTTCGCCAGTGTGGTGAATACATAACCAAACATGTTAGCTTCGATATTTTATGTCTTGGGACATGCACTTAGAAATGCATGAATCACATGGAAATGTTCTTAAAGTTTAAAGACATGTTCTTGACGTCCTAAGACACAAGCCTAAAATTGTAGAAAATAAACGTTTCAAGTCATGCAAACATGTTCTTAAATGTCTCTAAACAATACCAACATGCAACCAATTCATGCAAACATATATGTCATATCAAAACAAGTTAAAAACATGCAATTTCAAAGCTATTAACATTTTAGATCAGGAAATCACTAGATAAGTAAAATGGGAATTGTAACAACAAGCATCTAGCATGAGAAATCACATTACATATCCAATATAAAAATGATTAACAATCCCTACATATCATCAAAACAGACCAGATATGTCAATCATCTCAAAATAACATAGAAATTAGTTTAAAGACATGAAAAATCCACATAATGATTTAAGCACATGCCAAAGACCAAAAATTTGAAAAGAAAAATTACAAAACTCAAGAGATGAGTTGAGACTTGATCCTTGGATGCAAATAAATGTCCAAAAAAATCAAGTTCTACATGCTACCTACTTATAGAACAAGCATCCTCACATTGAGCTTCTATAAGCTCAATGGTTCTGACCAAACCAATTTCATAACATATATCCAATAAGTAATTAAACATGCTACTATATTAACATAACATCAATTAAAACATGCTTAAAATAATCTGTCACACCCTCACTTGGTGAATTGGTATGTTTGGAAGGTTGCATTGGTGAAACCACCTAAGTCACAAGATTTAGACTGGTTGGCGTTGGTGAATTCCCTGGCGAAGTATTTCGTTGAGCTTCACCAAGCTTGCGGACTCTCATTTCATAGTTGGTGAGTTCTTTGTTTGGCGGATCCTCCCGCTAATAAGTCTGCCGCCTGTGTTTTGTGTTACTGTAAACGTATTAGTTGTGTTAGAAATCATGGTGAGTGAGACACGTATAAGTCATGTAGCATCCTAGTGGAGGCAACATGTTAATAACTAGGACACCTAAAGAACCTTGTAAGATGTGATTAATTAATGGAAACGTGTGTGAATGGGTATTGATTAGAGAACCTACTTAGAGTGGGATTTGGATTAGAGTTGACTATAAATAGGACAATCCAATAGTGGAGAGAAGACTTTTATTTTATTCTTCTCTACACACCTTCGTTATCATCGAAGAAAAACTCAAAAGTGTTCTTCATTATTAACAGAGGAATTGATCATTAAGCTTATCGAAGCTACCTTCTTTAAGTTGTCTACTGGTAAACTTTTAAATCCTTCTTTGAGTTTTTACCAGAAAATAATAGGTAATTGTAGGAGCTATTCATTAGGGTTTTCATCTGAAATAATGGACATGAAGAAAACTTCCTTCTAGAAACTGTTTGCATGTTTACCAATTTTTACTATTATGTTGAATTTCGATTGTTTTTTTATTTAAAAGAGTTATTTGACTTTTTTAGCTAAAGAAAAGGGTGAAGGTCCTAGTACAAAGGGAAAAAATCTGTCGAGTAGATAAAACTTTATGTGAAGGTTTCTGGTGAGTTCCTTTTTACTATGTGTTTGTTAATTGCATCAACATGTTTAAACAATCCTATTGTTTACCTAGGTGAATTGTCCTAACTTCTGCGTTAAGGTCCTAACCTTTGGTTTTCGTGTGTCAATCAAAGGAATGTGAAAGTGAGACGATACATGTACTGGTAATGTCGGTAAATCATAGATATAAGTCTTGCATGCGCACCAATATGAATACTCCTTTCCTGGTGCATAAACTTTGTATCTGGATCGATGAAAAGAGGTTTCAAAATATTGATGCGTATGATGATGAAAAGAAGAAAGGAGAATCGTTATTATATGTTTTGCCTTCAGTATGGCACATTGATGCAAACCGTGACTTGTGAATACCTGACCTTGGGAGGGAACACTTAAATGTCTGAATTAACAATGAAGATTTGTGGATGTTCGATTGGTATAATTGGTCTAATGGCTCTACGGAATGACATGATGGAAATGGAATATTGGCTCTTCGGAACAAGGATCAGAAGCTTACATAAGGAACGGGGTGTATTAGTATCAAGGTGCATAAATATGTTTAGACAGTGTATTGATATTTGCATGAAGTGTAAATAGTATGTTGAACTGGTTATAAAAGTTAGTTTAAAATGGTGACATGTTAATAGAGTCGTCATGGCATGTGATTGCCAAATATTGGTATCTGATAGCAGATAATATCCACCAATTGACTGTATCCACTTGCGGATGGTATCCACTAATGGATACTTAGAAAAGGGAAAATTGTATCTGCCTGCAGTGGGGTGTAATTTAAACGGTCTAAGTACTTTGGTCATGTATTATTGGTTGAACCTTGATGCGAGGTTGTACTTCTGCGGAACTCACTAAGTTCTTATGAACTTGCTTTACTTAGTTTCTTTTTCTTATTTTCAAGTGTTTAGGTTGCAAAATTATATTTAGAAAGGATTCAACTAGAACCGTACCCTCTTTTGTGAGCCTTCTCTTATTTGTGCTCGTAACATGTATTCGTTGGGGATAGGATAAATGTTAGATTCCACCAGTTTCTAATTTAAAAACTTGTATCTGAACAATTGATTTTGTACTCTTAGGTTCTTATGAGCAGTATTGCTGGGGCACTCTACCAAACTGTTTAAAATGGTGACAGTCAGCCAAAAATGAATTTTGAACTTCTGAATGAGAGTTAGCATATTTTATGTATATATATATATATATATATATATATGTGTTAAGGAATAAAGGGCTTTCGCCAAATGTTTGATTAGATATTGTTTATTTGTACATAGCGTATTACCACGTAAAGTCCACTATTAAACCCATATGTCATTTGATGTTTGGGTTAATGTCACAGTTCGTAAAGTAGTCCACTGAATTCAAGGTGTTAGATTTTTATTTGGTTCGTCAGTTCATTTTATTTTAAATTGAGACACTCCATACCCGAACCTGATAATCAAGTCGGGTGTAAGGTGTTACATGATCATGGTATCACCACTTTAACTTTAATGATCATATCACTTCTAACACATTCCAAAAGTTCAATATATCTCAAAGAATACTTGGTCTTAGTCTCAAATCAATATATAGTGAATCTATAAAAACCATAATTATCATATTTTATTTTGATTATGCCATTACAACATTTGATCAATATAATAATCTTGTCCCTATCAACCTAATTTGGAACAAAGGACGGATATAAGGATTAATCCCCAAACACTTCACATAGTTGCGCTCAAGCGCTAAATGAGTAATGATGCTTCAAAGCAAGTATGACACGACTTTCTAAACACTCCAATAACGCACACAAATGCCAAACTATAATTTCACGCAAGCACCAAATGGAAATACAAACAAATGCCAACTTTATGTTCCCTAACACAAATATTCTATGGCATGCCAACTATACTCAAATTATTTCCAACTTTGTTTAATAGGACATTTTTTTATTAAAACATATATTAGCATCATTATGCATCAATATTCAATATGATATATCACATGAATTAATCTTATATCCTTTTTCAACAACCAACATCACAATGTAATAATTTACATCCTTGTAAAATTCATTATCACAACATAGATTCCGATATAGGAAAAGATCATGGATCATCGAACAGAAATCATTAGCAACCAATCTAAATTAGTAAATTACTTAATCAAGTATATACCACAAACCTAAATTAAGCTAGCACAAATCTAAATTTGCTACTCCTTCAAAACCTTTCTTTCCCCTAGGTCTTAGATGTCTGGCCACGTCTTTAGCTTCAAAATCATAGTCAATCACTAAAATCAAGTTAGTACATCAATAATTAGCATTAAATAACCCCTAATCTAATGATGAATACATTCAATTAAGCGAGAACTTTATTGCTTCCCTTGACAACTTAAGAAAACTTTAATCTAACCCAACCAAATCTAAAATCTAATTTTAGAACTAAGTTTAAGAATTTATAATCACTCTCAATCTAGCAACATCTCAAGCTCTTGAACCTTTTTGCTCATTAGAACTCTTCAAGTATTAAAAATGAAAACTTTCAAGAACTCACCCAAGACTAAGGTCAAACTTAAAATTTATTTATCCTACTTGATTCTAAATTCAAATATAACAAGAATCTAAAAAATAACAAGAAACACCCGAATCACATCTTTTTCTCTCTACTCTAGAAAATGCCAAAAACAATAGGAAATGAAGAAAAAACCATAAAAAATAAATTTATAATGTTTAGAGATCATAGATTAATGTTAGAAAACATATTGCTTTGCTGGAGAATAAAAGATTTGATCAAAGAAGTTAAAAACTTTACTCTTCCTTAGTTCATCCAAAACTAATGTGAGTACTAAAAAGAAAGAACGAGACATTTTAAAAATCTTAGTTCATTGATCTTGTTTTTATGAAAGATATACTTACATTATGACTCGGATCAATTGAAATCAAGTTTGAAGTTGAAATGCAAGAAAAATTGGGAGAATTTTTGGTGATTTTTAGAAGACCAATTGAGAAAAATATTGGAGTAATTATTCCTTCTAACATGATTTTCAAAAAGGGTAATTTTCTAAAATGAGATTAGGAAAATAAAAATTTAAAGACCTTGCAAAAAATCCAATCTTATTTTCTAACATGCACACATTGACCCCTTCAATTTAACCACTCTTACAATTTAGTCCATAAGCTTCAAATGCTAAATTCTAATTACCAACTAATTAATACATCTAATTAAAAAATATTAACTAATTAATGAATCACTATCTTACCACCATATCCATTCTCGAAAACTTCTTGGTTTAATTTCTTGGAATGACTCGGTTTAAGAATTTCTATCCAAAATTGAATTTTTCATAATGGAAAATTTTGGGCGTTACAGCTTATACATGGCATGGCTTCACTCATAATAGTGTGATCATAGATTAATAAAAAAGAGTATTTGGTATTCTCTCATTGGCATTGTATGGATTGTGAAGATGTAACATGATCATAGGTCATTTAACTAGAACAAATGCTTTGATCATTACTAGTATAAGTAATAATCATTTTCATCGTAGAGGATACAACCGTGACTATGAAATAAAAATGGATTGGATTAGATGAACTAATTTAACCTAAAGGGATCATGGATATCTTATGTGAGTAACACATAAGACAATCATTGGATAAAAACTTGATTTAAGTTGCTTTCGTAATGGAAAATAATAAAGAGTTTAATTATGGTATTTTTAGTGCATTGACTCAATAACTAAATAACTTTGTAATAAATAGATGAATAACTGGAACTTAATTACAAATTATCTTAGCTTTAATTATATATGTTCAATCAATACTTTTGCTAGCTCATAGTAACTCTAAATGAATTGTACAACAAAAACATTGAATGCACATATAAAATGACAAATGAAAAATAGATCGAATGAATTACTATCCATTATAAATGCATTTTTTCAAGAAGGCAAGATATGAGTTAGAACTAATTTAATTTTTAGATTATTAATTAATTAGATGAATAAACTAAATAATTGAATTTAAAGTGAAAATAAATTATTAAATCATTGTGGTTTAATTTCATTAAGATAATTAAATGAGTTTGCACATAAATTATAATATAGTAGAGTCATCATGATTTTAATGGAATTAGAATTGAATTGAATAAATTATCTAATCAGAATTAATTAATTTTTAATAATTAGTTTTAAAATAATATTTAATTATTTGAATAATTAAATATATAGTCTTGGCTTTTTTTTTTTTTTTTTAATCAAGAGAGGCAAGTTTGAAAAATTGGACCAGACTTGAAATGACCCCAATTGGCTTAAATGGACTACGGTGCCACGGTATAGGGGATTTAATTCCCAATTGGAGCCGTCAGCCATGTGACTTTGAGAAGTCCTACTCGGACTAAAACTCCTCTAGATTAATTAATTAAGAACTTCGCATGAGAATTTAATTCTAACATATTTTTTTCTATAAATTCTTTATGCTAATCAAAACTCATAAGCACCAAATATTAAGGAAAAACTACATAATTTTAGTGATATTTTATTTGAGTAATTTTTCTGTACTCAAATAATTTCTATTTTTTGAGTTAAGATTCTAGCTAAATTAGCCATATATATTTTTTTAATTGGCCTTTTAAGTTGTTTTTTTTTTAAATTAGGGAAATAACTCAATTTTGGAGAGAATGTATGAAAGCACGTCCAATGCCTCTCTCTTCGGCTTTTTTTAAGGTTAATGTTAGAATTTTTTTGTTAAGAATTAGGGTTTAATGTTTTAGGAGTGAACCGTGAAAGTTTATAAATAGATTTGAGGGGTCGAAGATGCAATAATGCGTCTCAGAACACTTGCATTTCATATGTCATGCCGAGATAGGACCTTTACTTCAGAAACTCATCCTATAGAAGTCAGGTTTCAGGGTGGCAATGCTTGATACGATCACGGATCGAAGTCTAAGTAGAGGTCCCAATCGGCGGTCGTTATACGATCACGGGTTCGAGGATAATCGAGGGCTAGTTGATGGTCGCTATTCGTTTACGAGTTCAAACTTTTTGGATACCCATAAATGAAGCCTTTTATATACCATACATAAGATTGAGGTCATAATCATAGGGAAAAATGAAGGGTTTTCCAGTATAATCAATGAATTTTTTTTTCTATTTCTAAGCAGTCGGTATCTTTAACCTTTCATTCTTATTCGCAGGCTGACACCAAGGTAGACACAAGAGGGCTTTCAAAAGGAGAGTGGATGTTTTGGCGAAAGTACAGGTTAAACTCGGGTCGACACTGTAGTGATTGTAGTTATTAATGGGTTGTTTAAGAATGAAAACCATTGTCACCCTGAAAGGAGCATCACCTTTACTCCACCGAAACAGTCACACCCTGCCTAAGAGTCCTCCTATGTCCACAGCGGTGCTGGCCTTTTGATAAGAAGGAAGGTTAAAGATACCGGTTACGTGGAAATGGAGAAAAAATTACGCCGATTATAGCAGAAAGCCCTACAGTTTTTCCCTATGATTATGCCCTAAAACTTCTATATGGTATTTATAAGGCAAAATTTTAGGCATCTAAAAAGTTTGAGTTTGTGCCCTCATAACAACTATCAATTGGTTCCCCCTTTATAATCCGATCCATGATCTAATAACGGTTGTCGATCGAGACCTCTACGTAGACTTCCACTCATGACCGTATAAAGTAAAATCACCCTAGAATTTGACTTTCACATGATAAGTTTCGAAGTAATGGTCTCATCTCGACAGGATATATGAAATGTGTACGTTTTGAAGCGATATTTCATTACCAACGACTTAAGGATACCTCAAATCAGAAATTTTATTAGCGAAAAAATTTTTAACACTGAAACAGGGAAAATTAACAAAGAGAAATATTATAAAGTGGAGGAATGGAGGCCGGGAGAGATGGTGAGTGATTTAGGGATGATAGAGTATGGAGGGGGAACCCCCCTTTTATAAGCGCGGGGGAGGGGTGAGATTATAAAGGAAAAAATTCTCGTGTTTGAAAACACATCGTAGGACCAACGTTTCCATCAAAGATATGAAAAATGTGCTTCAAATCTTACTCAGGATTTTTAGGATCAGGATACTTTTTGGCAGATTTTAGTAGAAATTGTAAGAAAGCTCTCCCACCTGGACGGGCTTTCTTACCATTTCCACTAAAGTCTACCAAAAAGTATCCTAATCTCAGGAGTTTTGGGTAAGATTTGCAGTATGTTTTAAGGCACTAAATACCTTTGAAGCAAGCGTTTGATGAAATTATTTGATCTGTGAGTTTTGAAGCACCATAGAACGTTTCATTATTATTATTCGACGAAAGTGCGTCTTTTGAAACTCATTTTGAAGTACGTATTCCCTCTCTCCTCATTATATTTTGCTATCAAAGTGCCAAAATATTCAAAACTTAGACATGCAAGAAATTCATATCAAATATTGAAGAGTTGCACTGTGAGTGTTGTCTCCATTTCTTTGGATAACCATCTAAAGAATTGTTTTTATTCTAAATATTTAATTTATTTTAAATTGAAATGAGTCGACTAGTGAAATCCATTATTTACTACGATGGTCAAATCTACAATACGGAAGTTAGGTTCGTATTTGCAGGAGTCTAGTCTGCTAAATTGGCTTTCAACCGTACCATTCAATTGCGTGAGCTAAAGACTAGAATTAGGAGGAAAGTTTGGGATTTGATCTAAGGAAGAATTTTGAGTTTGCAATGTCAATATCTGGTATCGGTTGACCCCTTTAAATATGAGCTATTTGATGTGAAAGAGAAGCTCGAGTTGGAGGTGGTAATATCATCGCACTACTCAAGTGAAAATATTATAATGGAGTTATATGTCAAATTTTTCGAGATTGATGGAGCTGGTCCATCTTTGACCATTGTTGCGACTAATGCGAGAACCGAAGGAAAAACATAATTTCCTACTACATGGATGTATGGTGCGTTCATTGGTTTGTTACAAAGCTTCTATTATGATGTCCTCAAAACATCAATGGGTAGACATTATTCGGTTTTAGGCACTGATTTCAACTTTGGCAACCACTATCAGTCAGGGTATGAGTGTAACTTGAACATCGACACTCAGGCATGACATTTAGTTTTTGTGTTCGATTTCAACTTCGGTGGTTTGATGTCCTGAGGCAGAAGCACTTATACGAGGGGCCATCAACCTATACCAGTTGGTAATCTAATGTAGAATTTGTTGAGCATATGGGGTATAGAGGAACTGATGACTTACTCTTTACAACCGGGTCTAGAAAGGGTACATTGAACCCTTTGGTTGAAGATGATAATGAAGAAGTAGTTGAGGAAGAAGATGCAGTCGAGGAAGAAGGGGCAACAGATGTTGTTGACGGAGCATCGTCAATCTCTAATCCAATTCGACAATACGGTTCAAATGGTTTGGAAGTAGCACTTTTTTTCTAAACCAGAATAGGTTCCAACTGAGCCAAAACTTTACGATTCTGACGATGATAGTTTGGATAATGCTCCAAATTTAAATCTATGATTCAGGGCATATGAACCTTTACCCCACATGACCAACATCGACCTTTCTGCCAATGGTGGTTTAGAGTTTTATCAGCTTTCGCATAGAACACCTAGCCATGCAAGCTCATCGTCAGATGTCTAGGTATTGGAAGTTGGCATGGAGTACGTTAGTAAAGATGTTTTTCTTGCTACACTAAAGCGGTACAACTTCAAGAATGGCGTGAACTATCATATTATAAAATCCCATTCGGAGAAATTTGAGGAAAAGTGTGCAATACGCGATGGGAGGTGCAAATGGAAAATCATGGCATTTTTCGGAAGAAGACGAGCTTGTGGACGATAAAGAAGTATTATGTTCCACATACTTGTGTTACAGTAGGTGTGCAATGTAATCACCCGATTTTTTAAAATAATGTAACTTGATCAGGGACTTCATTTTTTCTGATTGGGTAACTTTAAATCATAATTTGTAGGTATAAGTCAGGACCATTCGAGGCTAGACTTCAACTTGATATCTAACATAATTCTACTTATGGTGAAAGCGAGTCCCAAGATTCTCATCATTGTGTTGATTGCCAACACCCTTAGCTAGTACGATTACATGCCATCGTACTATAAGACATGTGTCACAAAAAAAAAGGTTATGGATAAGTTGAATTACGGCTAGGACAGGTTGTACAATAATTTGTGGCAATGGTGTCAGGTACTTGATCAGTACGTACTAGGTTTCGTAACTAATTTGGAAATGCGCCTAGCATACTTTAGCAACCGTCTAGTCATTGGGAAAAGAGTATTCCACCGATTCTTTTGAACCTTTGATCAATGCAAGGAAGCTTTTCGACACTGCAAGCCTTTGGTGCAAATTGACAGCACCTGGTTATACGGGAGGTATGAGCATCGGTTGTTGATTGTTGTTGCCCAGGATGTTAATTGAAGGATTCTGCCGATTACATTTGTAATAACTCTTTCTGAAAAGGCAGATGGTTGGGATTTCTTTCTTAGCTAATTGCGCCATCACGTTTTCCCGCCACTCAACATATGTGTCATATCCAAAAGAGGAATCAGAATCTTGACTGCTATTAAGTGGCATGGTAGCCTTTGGGATCCCACCTACCATAGGTATTGTATAAAGTATGTGAGTTCTAACTACCTCTTAGAATGACATTCGAAAAGTGAACGAGATTAATGCATTGACATGAGTACGTAGTTTTCACTATTTTCGCAATCATGTTAAACCATATATAGAGTATATTGTTTGAATTCATGGGTATATTTTTCTCGACAGGGTACGAGCTCGTCCAACATCATTTCCATGAGATGTTGGATAAGTTGCACGCATCAACAACACTGGTGAAAACTACCTTACCAATATACCATTCATACAGTGGATGCAATCATATGACAGGGGTATATGGTATGGGCATATGAAAATGAACCAAGCTGAATGCATCAATTCCGTACTGAAGGGGACACGTCATTTTTTGATAACATCGATTGTCAAAGAAACATACTTTCTCTTGACTACTTTGTTTTCAAAGTGGGCGGCGGTGACATATACTGGGCAGATAGAGGGCGGTTATGTTTGGTACGAATATGTCATGAAAAAAATTAAACAAAATGTAGAGAAAGCGAACACTATATATGTAGTGTGTCACTCGTATTCAAACCTAAGATTTCGGGTCACGGAGTATGTTAGAATCGACCAAGACATGTAAGAGGTATCATACCATGTTGACCTACTAGAAGGGACGTGCGATTGTGGGAGATTTTAGGCACTTCGATTTCCATGCGCACGTGTAATTGCTGCATATGCTAACTTATGAATTGAGTACACGTCTTATACTAACAATGTGTACAGATTGGAATGTATGTATAATGTATAGAGATCTAAATTCTCACCCATCCTAGATGACAGTATGTGGTCATTAGTGCTTAGTGCCTTGTTCGAGGTGGCCCTGAACATAAACTTGCGTCACATCCCGAAAGGTCACTCGACTTTCACTCGGATGCGCTCCAAGATAGATGTTCGAGAGAGGGATAATCAACAGAGGTTATGCGGGTATTGTAGAAACCCAAGGTATACGAAAGCAACATGTTCCGTATTGAGGGATTCATTGAGGCCTTAACATAGTTAACATTCATTTTTTTTGCAAATTAATTACAATGCTTCCTTTTTTTGTACAAAATCTGTTCTTTTTTTATTATTATTTCTTTCATTTGTATTTTCCACCGTCTACATTCATATATTGGAAAGATTACTACTTTAAGCTCTATTTCAAGCCAATTACAATTTCTCTGGCAATTGAACTTTTACCATTTTTACGATAATAATTCTATAAAGGTACCTATCCAAAGTTACATATTTCATATCAAATATTATATATGGAAGATTACATATAATTACATTAGAATTTAATGAAGACAAATATGAGTTGCAACAGAAATATAAAAAAAATGATAATTTTGTTATTGATGTCATTTATATTTACATCGCAAAAAGTAAATGAAAAATACATCATCGGTGTCATCGGGCTAAATGTGTGCCACAGGGCAATGGCTAATGGTTACGCGTAGGATTTGTGTACAAGTGGTGATGTCGACTCCTGCTCTTCATCGTGATCATCGTCTTCATATTTTTTTCTTCATCTCGATCTTCGTACTCATCTTCATCTCTACTGTTGTTTTCATTTTCATCTCCACCATTGGCTTCGTCTTCGTCTCCATCGCCTTCCTTCGTGCTTGAGTGTGTCCTCCACTCAACGAGAAGGTGGTTACGCCGATGACCTACCTCGATAAAGTAACAACGCGGTAGGTGTTTGTGACACTATTAGTGAATAACCGTATGATGTCACAAAATTCAAATACTTTAACATTGATTTGGGCATTGATACTTGCATTGATGACGACATCATTGTCGGTATATACGTCAACATCTGTGTTGACATAGGGGCGTAGAATATTAGAGACGGAGGTGCCCCGAAAAACGTACTTGCGAGAGGTGTAGTTGCTGGGTGTTGTAGTGGTGCATAGTGTGGTACTTGTGAAAAAATCATGGGGTTAGTGAAATGAATAAGAATAAGAGGAATGAACTGATCGGGATGTGGTGTAGATATCAATGGTGCTTGTTGGGTTGAAGTTAGGGACAAACTCGTCGGGGCACCTCTTCCAGACCTATGCTGGTAGTGCGATCGTCGTGGCCTCTTTTGACAAAGTTGCCTACTCACCCTCTCCACCGACAGTAGATATAGCTTGCCAGTGACTCTAAACCAAGGCATGTACTCCAAACAGGCCATTGTATCCGATAAGAAAAATGGTTCATAAATGGGAGAGAATTTCATCCTACGATCTCAAATGTCGATGAACTCATTGTGGTAATCTCGCCAATTTTCGTCGATTTTACCCCTTAGATCAAGCTTGTGCAGTACTTCAATGTCTTGCGATGACAATGGGATTTTTTGCCTCCACTCGAACTGTTGCACTTGATCCAATTCGTGCATCTCCACCGTTGTGTACACTATCAATAACACTTTCGCGTCCAACATACTCCAAAATGGCCAAAAATTCTGGCGGGATACATTCTATTATATCTGGATCGGTGTATGGCATCCATTCAAACTGTATTGCATAATTGTAAATTTTGTTATGCATGAAATTTTAAATTAAAAATCATTGCGTAATTATTATAGGTTTGAAAAAAATTAGTAACTAACATCAACTTCCGAGCGTTGATCTAACAACAGTCGAATATCTTCGAGCTGCTCCAGTAGTCCCACATAACTTGGCCCATGGTTCCTTCTATTCAAGCGATATGTTAATTCAAACATATAATAAATAAACAACATTTACTATATTAACTACATATTATTATCAAATGATTTTTACCTTATCACCAATGGGAATGTATAAGGGTCGTTCACTCGGGGGTGTATAAATGGTAGTTGCCACCACGCCCATGATTGTAGCAGGAGCAGACAACCACCGATTAACATCTTATCTGGTTTCATCGCTCGACACAACTCTCGATACAACATGGCTAACACGGCTGATCCCCAACTCAATCGTCCAAATTCTTTGAAGTCGACTAGGTGTAGTAGTCACCTTATATGTACCAAATTTCGAGATTTATCAGGCATTAGAATGCCCCTGATTAACCTTAGGATGAATGATCAGGCCCTGTTAAATTCTTTGAAGTCGACTAGGTGTAGTAGTCACCTTATATGTACCAAATTTCCTAAAAATATCGTTGTCCCTGTTAAATTTTTTATCATTGCCAATGTTTAAAAAGATCTTGGGAAAAAGACCGTTGGAGGAAAACGCATCTAGCTGGACGTACTTTTACACATTCTATCCAAAAACGACATATTTTTCTAATTTAACCTAAGATTCTAAATTAGCAATAATTATAATAATTATATTCAAATAAAAAAGTTGAAATTTCAAATTTAAAATTATTAGAGATTCTTTTGATAATTGAGGGAGGAAAAAAGGTTAGTTGGAATACAACCTAAATTTTCATACTTAAAACATAATAGTGTATGTCCAAGGCAAGAGGATGTTAGCAGTTTATTAGAGATTTGCACAAAACTCTTTGCAAGAATTTAATACTTCCAAATGTTGTATTATTTGCATATCTCTACTTCTAAAACCGTAAGTTTAATTGAAGTCCAATTAATAACTTATGTGATATTTTTAACATTAAAAAAAAAAAAAAAGAGTTGATCACATTACTTTAAAAGAAGTCAGGTGGCGAATTTAAAGCTGCCTGAAAGTTTTTTTTTTTCTTTACTTCTTCAATTTCACAACTTCAACATTTTACTGGAAATTCACAAACTAAATTTTATCATTTTTTTTGAATTTTTAAAACTTTAAAACCAAAATTTAGTTTGTGAAATTCCAATAATATGATGTGTAAGGTTATTCTAAAAATTCTAAAATTTTCAACTCAACTTTTATTTGCTTATTTAAAATAAAACTAAGTTTTTTTCTTTACTTCCTGAATTTCACAATTTCAATTTAATGCAATTTCTTTTACATTATTATTAATGAGACTTCAGATCTTCAAATCAAAAAAACAAAGTGACTAAATTTCAAATATGTGAAGAATAGAAGGATTGAGAGCAGAATTAGACCTAAAACTTTCCCTCAGATTTTAACTAACTAAGATCCCCGTAAGCAAAAAAGCCGAAGCGGTGTTCGGTTCAAATCTGAACCGTTTATTTCTTCATCATCCAACGCTTTTCGCCATCGATCCGCGTCCTCTCTTCCCACTGGCTAATTCCCTTACGCTTCCAATATATATGTATATATACCTAAACAACCAACAATCGTATCACTTAGATCTTTCTCCATTCCACGCCTTTATATTTTACATTTTCGTATTTTTGGAATTCATCATCTTCGTTGCGAGTATAAAATGGCAGGTCGGGGTAAAACTCTTGGATCCGGGGCCTCGAAGAAGGCGACATCGAGGAGTAGCAAGGCCGGGCTTCAGTTTCCGGTGGGTCGTATCGCTCGGTTCCTTAAGGCTGGAAAATATGCTGAACGTGTCGGAGCTGGAGCTCCTGTTTACCTTGCTGCCGTTCTTGAATATCTTGCGGCTGAGGTACCGTCACTTTTCTGATATGGGTTTATTTTGCTTTAAACTCTTAGGGATTAATCGATAGGTTTTTTTTTTTAAGTTGTTTATTTTTGTTTGTGACCTAATCCAGGGTTTCCAATTTTCTCCCATAACTTTTGAGAAATTTTGTTCTTTTATTCAAAATACTTTAAAACGAGAAACTTTCAGCAATTTTATTTTGAAAATTTGGCTTTTTTTTTTCTAAAAAAAATTATGGATCTGTTTCTAAACTAGGGTTTCCATATAATTTTTATGAATTCGGATCTATGCTTTATATTTTTAAATGTAATATCTTTTCAGTTCATTGAGCTGCTAAATTAGGGTTTATTCACTGAAAAACGATTTGCTACTAATTCTGAAAGCTTAGATTTTCACGACATTTCGATACTTTAATCCTCAAATTTAGAAGAAATTAGGGTTTGTATGTACATAAAAACCATATTAAATTTATTGAATATTCAGTGTTTTCTCCTTTCCTAATGTTTGTATCCTTATTTCAGGTTCTCGAGCTTGCTGGAAATGCAGCCAGAGACAACAAGAAAACCCGAATTGTGCCACGCCATATCCAGCTTGCTGTGAGAAACGACGAAGAACTGAGCAAACTACTTGGAGATGTAACGATTGCCAATGGAGGTGTGATGCCCAACATCCACAACCTCCTCCTCCCCAAGAAAGCCGGAGGCTCCTCAAAGGTTTCCGGCGGTGATGATGATTAGATCCAGATCAATTAGTTTAGATTCTGAAAGCTGGCAAGAAATGCATCCCGGTTCCTTATGTGTTAATGCGGTTCTGAGATGGAACAGGTCTTGAATTTTAGTTTTGATTGTTGTCATTAGTCTCTTGAGATTAGGGTTTGAAGAAGATGAAGAAAAAAAACAAGTGTTTCAAATATCTTTTGTGGGATTGTAGTTTGTTCACGGTGTTTAGTTTAGTAGGTAGTTTAGGCTTCTTAGTTTAATGTGAATATAATCTAATCATCAATATCTGTTACTTGGTTAATAGAAGAGCTGTGACTTTTTTTTTTCATTAATGAAATGAATGCAATATTTCAATTTCAATTTGTGTATTTTCTTGGTTTTGATCTTAATCTTGATGATTGGTTTTGTTGTTTGTTCTGGTTAACATGTGCATTTATTGAAGCTTGTTACTTTTGCATAGTGAATGCGTATTTAATGTAATAGTTGACTGTTTTATTTGTAGTTATATGCATTATAATTTTTTAAAGGTGTATTTTTACTTTATTTGTTAACAAAATAAAAAAATCTTATTATGACAAGTGTGAAGGTGATTTAATGCTTGTGCTGGTTAAAGTTTTGGTGTTGTATTTTGGAGAAAATTTGTTGCCATTTGGAAGGGGGTAGTATTTAGATGTGTGTGTTATATGACTACTAAAACAGATGTAGAATCCTATTTAGTATGTGATGTGTGTTGTGAATTTGTAGGATTTCATGATTTGGATTGTAAAAAGACGTTGGAAGTGAGATTGATGTGATGTTGGGATTCAGAATCTTGTTCTGGTTTTTTATGTTGCAGGTTGAAATTGTAGGCCAAAACCCTAAAAGTGAACCCCCCCCCCCTCCCCAAAGCCATTTTTTCATGCAACTAACCAACAAGTAAGTGCAAAGGCCCGAAGGGCATAATGAAACCAACATTTGTGGCAAAATCAAAGAACCCTTTCAGCTGAAGGACTTATACATGCATGTTAAGCTTAGCTCAGCTTGTGTTTCTAGAACCTATGCTATAACATCCTTGGGAATGATGTTGGTTCATATTCGTGTTAATTGGTACTATTTTTCTATTTTGTATGTCTATGTTGCATTTAAATTATTTTGACATCGTTTTTAATATTAAACAAAAAAGGTGTATTAAAATGTTGTTTTGGCTAATCCCAACTGATGTGCCTCAGTAATCATTATAAGACTTTGATACTTGTCATGGTTCAATGGAAAATCAGCTTGTCATAATTCATTTTTAAAATTTTTATTGATGAAAATAGACATTCATATACATAATCTAATGATCAATTGAATTTATATGTCCTTGTTAAAAATAAAGCATCCAAAATGGATAATAAATATAACATCCTGGTTAATAATCTGTAATATTTCGTATCTGGTCCTTGTGTTTGTTTCAATTTTTAGATACAAAAACATTAGTTAAAAAAGGAATAATCTTTTCAAAACTAGTAATAATTATCACTAATTTATGAAAGGTTTTTTCTCCATGTATAATTAACCTGTCATAACAGATCCTTAATTACTCCACTAATTACCCACCCCCTGAAAGCCTCATTTTATATCCCTAAAATGCTTTCTTTAAAATTAAAATGCTTTTTTTGCCCCCTCTTCTTTTCTACACTATTTTTTCATTTCAAACCCAACAAAAAGAGGAAGCCTTAACCTTGGAAACATTTTATTTTATCTGTTCATTGTAAGAACCCGTGATCAAAATGAAGGCAATGTTTTCCTTATCAACTTTTCTACATGCATAACAGCTAATGTATATCTATGTTTTCAATGAGTTGCTGCCATTGATGGGATCTGGTCATAACAATAGGATCCTATCTTTCCCCATTTTTGGTCAAATTTCAACATCTTTGAATTACCAATACAAATGGTCGGTAAAATTAAGAAGAAAAGATTTGAAATTTATTGGTTTTTATTTTTATTTAATTTTCTTTTCAAGCTCATTTCTGGGTTTTTTGTTTCAAAATAATGATCCTCACCCCATTTTTTTCTCTCTCTGAGGGAAGATAAATTCCGTGTTTTGTTTGGTTTCTGGATTTCTGATTCCAAGTTTCAATATTTAATCAAGTTTTGGAGGAAAAAATTCTAAGGGTTTCTTTTGAGGGAAAATTGAATTGAATTGGTGCTATATGATAAGGATAATTTTGAAAGGTTTTGGGTTGTGTTGCTGGTGAGGGGTTCTCTTTATTGATGAAATGAAAAGGAACCATTTTTCTGTTTGTGATGATGCTGATGGTACAAGGACAAATGGGTCTCATAAGAACCAATAGTTTGTGGTTTTTGGTAGTTCTGCTTTTTGCATCATTTGCTGTCAGCTTAGATTACACTAAGGAAGAAGAAGAAGAAGCATTCCTTAATCAATTAGTGGATCCATCAACTGGGGAGATTTATGATGATCTGGTAAACCAGTTTGCTCTTCTCTTCATTCCATTATTCTCCCATAAACTCATTGTACACAAACAGTTGGTTTTGTTATTTGTTTTGTTTATTTTAATGTCCATTGAATGCAATTGGTTTTGCTTGAACAACGTTTGTTTATGGACTGAAATCAATTATGGATTTGTTTATTAGAAAATACTTCTGGTTCTTTGAAACGGTGCTTAAGCCTTTTATTGTTGGTGTTGAAATGGTTGACAGCTTGTTCAATGAGACTACAATCTAGCAGTTAACCAATGCTTATTTAGAAGTATGAAGTAGTTTTAGTAATTTCCACATTGATTATTGAGTGAGGTATGTACGTAAGTTGGTTGGAACAATATTAGAGGTGGAAACAAGTATGCATCAATGCATTGAAATATCTGCTGCAATTCGCAAGGTTTTTTTGACAATACCAGCAGCTTGCATATATGGATGGATGGTGCATGCTCAACTTTTGAGAACTAGAAGAGGCATTACATGTTTGACTTTTTGAAAACTGCTGAAATTGTCTTGAATCATGTTTTGTAATGTTTTTCAGGCTTATTATTACTGTTTTCTGATCACGGTGGCATTGAGTATTAACAGCATAAATCATGAAAACAAATGTTAAGTAATGACAATTGTTATTAGTAAGGTCAACGCTTGTAATATGAACTGTGAATAGGTTAGGACATTGAGATGCTTTTAGGAAGTAAAAACTAAGTCCTCTTTCCTTCTATTACAACAGTGTTTGAAATTCTTAAGTTGTTTACATACAGGCTGAGCTGTTATGGATAAGTTGCAGACAAGATTTGAATAATTTAAAGGAAGCTTTTGAAGATCCCAAGTTACGTCTTTCGGAGGAAACACAAAGTACAATCAATGATATCGGTGCAAAAAGTCACTCATTAGCAAAAGAAAAGTTTCAGAAATTTATTAAGGTTATCCGTCCAGAGTTAAAGCAAGTTCTTTCTGATTGCGTAAGAAAGAATAAACTTCTATTCCAAGAATCTGGAGAGGATAGCTGCTTTAAGACTTGTTACCCCCAGTATTCTGGGTCATTGTTTCGCTGGTGTGAGGTTTCTAGGAAGAGTTTAGCTGCTCAGAGCATAGCTGTAGGCTCTGCCCTGAACTTAGGTCCGACCACACCCCGATCCTCAGCTCCAGCCCCTTCTCTTGCTAACGAATCTCCTGATTCTAGTACAGATCTATCAGTAAGTCTGGCATTTTCAACTTCTATACCTAGTATACATGATAAACTAGCTGTACCTGCAAGAGAACTTGCCGATGATTCAGGTTCAGAGGACGAAGAAGATTATGAAGAAGAAGGAGGAGAAGGAGAAGGAGAAGGAGAAGGAGAAGGAGGGACTGATCACAATAAAATAATTATTATTGCTTGTGTTGCAACGGCAGTAGTAACGTCTCTTATTGCAGCATTGATCTTATTTTTATGCTGTCATAGAGATTCTGGATCTATGGTAAATGATGAGAGCCCCCTTCTCAGTTTAAGAAGTGACGCCTCTGGTGGTATAGGCTTTCCCTTTGCCACATACTGTTGTCCTCTAGAATCATTTGACAATTTTTTTAATTGAAACATTCCTTTTCTCCAGGCTCTACTCATGCTCCTGGATCTAGTAAAGAATCAAGCCAACATCAAAAGGCTTCAACTAATGGCAGTGATTACAATGAATCCGATGCTCTACAAATCTCCTTGGATGGAAATTCATCAGATGGAGCTGCTGCTGATGCCACTAAAGCCTCATCTGAATCTTCTGAGACACCAGGCAATGCTAGTTCGCTGCTACCCTTGCCTCCTGGAAGGGCAGGTCCTGGCGGATTACCTCCTTTGAAGCCTCCCCCTGGCAAAGAAGATCTCACCCCTGAAGCTCCTGTCCCAGCTAAGTCTGCTCCTCCTCCTCCACCACCTCCCTCCCTGAAATCTGCCTCCACCAATGCAGGCCCTCCACCTCCTGGTGCTCCTCCACCACCTCCTCCGAAAGCTGGTGCTCCTCCACCACCTCCTTCTAAAGCTGGCGCTCCTCCACCCCCTCCTCCAAAAGCTGGTGGTGGTCCTAGACCACCTCCACCCTTGGGTTCAAAGGGGCCTCGACCACCAAATGCTTCTGGTCGGGGGGGACCTGGCTCAGGCAGTGCTTCTAAAGCCAAACTAAAGCCATTTTTTTGGGATAAAGTTGCAAATACCCCTGAGCAAGGACAGGTGTGGAATCAGATTAAAGGCGGATCATTCCAGTATGTAACAACTCTTTTCCTGTTTCCTTTATCTTGATGCTGACGGATCAGTATGGGATGCTTAATACTAACATTGCAGGTTAAATGATGCGAAGATAGAAACACTGTTTGGGTATTCACCCGTTGAGAAGAGCAAAAGTGATAAAAAGGAGTCCACTGCACAGGAACCTCAGTTTATTCAACTCCTGGACGGAAAGAAAGCACAAAATTTAGCAATCATGTTAAGGGCATTGAATGTGACCTCAGAAGAAGTTTCTGATGCACTTGTTGAAGGTGCTTTCCTCAACCTTATTTATCCTTTCAGAAAATGAGCAACATATGTGTAGTTTGATGAATCAGTGCTAAGGACAGATGTTTACATGGTTCATACCTAGAGATTGTTGTTAGAAGCATTTTCACCACTATAATGTCCCTCCTTTCATTACTGGTGGATAATTGTTGATAATTAACTCAGCCAGTGCAAATTCTTATACCTTTTGTTGATCCTTCAAAGTAGCACAACCATCCATGGAATCGGGAAATTTTCTATATCCCTCTTAGTTGATTCCTATTGACTTTTCATACGTTGTGCCTCATCTTGAGAAAGGATCTCAGTTTCCATGTTCTATATGTCTACTATGACTGTAGTTATGCTAGTGCCTGAAAAGAGTTGAACATGGATATCTAGTTCAAGCTAAGCATATGAGATAGAATAGCCTGAACTGTTCTTCACCTTTTCCTTTGAAAAGGAGTTATCACATTGAATGATCTTTTCTATCCTTGAAGTTAATTTGAGTATAACATAGGCATGGATATTCCGCTCAAACCTGATTAATAACATTATTTGCTTATGCATCTTTGTTACCCATCTTGAGGTTTGGAGCAAATAGACATAACTACGTAAATTAAAAATTTGAAAATTAGTAAAATAAGCCGGGTTCCTAAAATTCGGCTAGAACATTAGATTATAAACAGCCAAACAAAATTTCTTAAATAAGAAATTATGTTAGATAAATCTTACTATTAGCCCTGAATCCAGTTTTGAATCTGAAAATATTTAAGAAAATATCGTGAGGGAATAGTTCATAACTGAAAGAGCTTCAAGAAACCTTATGTCACTGATCAATCATGTGTTTGATTCATGTTATGCTGTTACTCTATCGTGCTCTTTCATTTGGTATAAAAAAAAAGGTAGTACTAATGTGTTGATGTTTCAGTTGTGATATTCTAACTAGTTATTCTGAAATTAGGAAATGAGCTCCCTGTTGAACTCCTACAAACTTTATTGAAGATGGCACCGACATCAGATGAAGAACTCAAACTTAGACTGTTCACTGGTGAAATTACTCAACTCGGCCCTGCAGAGCGTTTCCTGAAAGTCGTGGTTGACATCCCTTTTGCTTATCAAAAAATGGAAACACTGTTATTTATGTGCTCTCTTCACGATGAGCTTACTGCCACTAGGGAGTCCTTTCAAATATTAGAGGTGGGTCATTATATTTTAAATTGGGTGACTTGCATGATAAATATGGTCTGGTAATTCATACAAGGTATGTCATGCATCGGAAACATATCTTAGATGGCAAACCAAAGGTAACTTTAAGGATGTGTATTTTCATGGAAAAGCACAATTTGTTTAATGTTTTATTCAATCAAATTTAGGCTCTTTCCTATTTTTCAGGCTGCTTGCAAGGAACTTAAAAGTAGCCGCCTATTCCTCAAGCTCTTAGAAGCTGTCCTTAAAACTGGAAATCGCATGAATGATGGAACATTCCGTGGTGGGGCACAAGCTTTCAAACTCGACACACTTTTGAAGTTATCAGATGTTAAAGGAGTAGATGGTAAGACAACACTATTGCATTTCGTTGTCCTAGAAATAATACGCACTGAAGGTTTGAGAGCTGCCCGTATTGCAAGAGAAAGCAGAAGTTTTAGTAGCATAAAATCTGAAGATCTGCTTGAGGATGTTTCCCCTGATGATGAAGAGTACTACCGCAACCTTGGTCTCCAGGCGGTTTCAAATCTGAGTAGTGAACTTGAATATGTCAAGAAAGCTGCAGCTCTCGATGCTGAAAACTTATCATCTAATGTTGCCAAAGTTGGCCATGCAATGTTAAAAACACGTAATTTCTTGAACACGGAAATGAAGGATAGCAGTGAAAAAAGTGGTTTTCATGAAACACTAGAGAGTTTTGTGAAGAATGCTGAGTCTAGTGTCATGTCATTGCTTGAAGAGGAGAAGAAAGTAATGGATTTAGTAAAGAGCACTGGTGATTACTTTCATGGTAATGTAAAGAAGGATGAGGGCTTACGAATATTTTCTGTTGTTCGGGACTTTTTGGTTATTTTAGATAAGGTGTGCAGAGAGGTTAAAAATGCACCTAAGAAGCCAACACAAGCACCGAAAAAACAGACGTCCAATGCATCAACTTCCTCTGAGTCTCGTGTTGCACCACCTTCTCCCGACCCTCGTCAGAAGCTTTTTCCTGCAATTGCTCAACAAAGGAAGGATGATTCTACTTCAAGTTCTAGTTCAGCTGAAAAAGTTAATATTGTTCACATTCGAGAAAGGTACGATGTTCTTATCCCTATCAAGCAAACCTTTTACCTTGCCACATTTATATGCTGAAACTTAATACTAAGACAATATGTGGCATAGATAATGTTGCTGGTGAGATCTAAATTCCGTTTCTCCTCAGATGCATGTTCCATTGGCAGTTGATCAAGATGGGATACCGCCAAACCAGTGGTGATGCAATTATCAAATACATACCAAATGTCAACTGAAAGGGGATAAGCTGATGGAATTACAGCTGCAATGCTAGATAGCTATAGAGCTAACATTGTGAACTGCAGTTGATCTTTCTCTGGTACTCGATTCATGGTTCCTGTTGGATTCCCTTCATCTGCAAACTTGTGCATATTTCGAGTTTGAAGGAATATTAATCAGGGTAGTGTTGAAATTAGAAACTGCTTTAACCTAGAGGGAAGAAATTTTGATATCTATGATTCTTGATCGAGTCTGGAGAATGAAATATTTGCTGCCTCGTCCTGCTTTGGATTACTTAATACTCTGCTAGGTAGGACGGAAAGGGATCAAAAGGAGGAAGTTGAATCCCAAATATTAGATATCATTATAAATTTCAACTATTGTATTAGATTAATGGTTAATGGCTACTTATTGCATTTTTCCTGGGATGCCTGCAACCTGCAAACCAGGAGATCAGATATGATCTTTAGATTCCTATTCATTGAAGGAACTGCAACTTAGGGGCAATGAATAAAAAAAGGTGTAATGCTTTCTTTTTGTAGACTTTTTTCTTTCTGTTTGACTCAGTTCTGTATTAGTTTACTAGTCATTTACATGCACTGGACCATCAATTACTGGTCGAATGCTGTCAAATTATTCCAAGATTGGAGTACAAGATGAGCATTTATCTGTAGGAAAGGAATTGTTATGTGGCTTATTTTCCAATATCCAAAGTGGCTGCTGCATATTTCCACAGCTATAAATTCAAGCATCTATGAAGGAAAAGGAAGATACCATTTCTTCTGTTCAAGGAAAAGAAAGGTCTAAAAAGATGCCAAAACCAGATGCATGTGCCATCCAAATATTTATTGCCACTATAATAAGTAACAGGTGGAAATGGAACTAACAGCTGCCATCCATTTCATTGAAACAAGTTAATACTCATACCCGAACTCGAGGTTAAATATATTCCTTTCACACACTCTTATATTATTTTAATACAAGTTAATACTTATACCTGAATTCCAGTAAGGAAAAGAAATATTCTTTTCATACACACCTTTACATCATTTCCAAGTGTTTTTCAACCTGTTCATTGGTAAACTGTCAAACTGGAATATAAACTATAACTGTCTCATGAAAATGGATTCAACAGTGAAACTCGAGATTCCGTAGTCATCAACAGTTTGTGTAGTCGTGTGGTTCATTGGTGCAGCCAAAAACACAAAAATCTCCATAGTCTTGAGTAAACATGGACTCTTCTGTGTCAACTCTCACAGGTTTTATCCACCATGCCTGATCATGATAAGTCTCGAGAATCTTGGTAATCAAACGATCATGTTTTTGAGCCTTTTATCCATGAATAATAAGGAATAATGTTTATGTTATGCCGTATGAGTTAGTTTTGGATTAACTTCTCTGGTCTGTAATCTTCTGAACAATCAGTTCTTAGTTTCTCTATGGAACAATATTGGAACTTTCATGAAGATTATGATGTAATGATTGTTGAAATTTTGTGGAGAGCATGAAAGCAAGAACTGATGGTTCTGCAAATATTTCCAGAAACTTATATCAGATTCTCAGCAAAACAGCATTAGTTCGTGCCTAGTCTACTGCCCGGACTTGAAAGTGACAGATATGGACATGTGTCCGGTACCCATTTCGTAATTTTTTATTTTTTTTAATATACTTGGAAGATCATGACATTATATTCATATCGGAATATGTATGGGACATAAGTACTTTAGACCAAATGAAAAGTCCGGGTTCCATCTCATCGGTGATCAATGTGCAGAAGAGAATGATTCTTTTTCTACTTTTATACTTTACACTCTTCAAAATATTCCAAGGGAATTTGTCCACTGCTTTACCTAAAAGACTCTCTCTACCACTATAAGATGCTAAATTCCACAAAAACTCTCTCACAGAGAAACTCTGAAATCATAACATTTTTTTTTTGGTTTGGTTACAATCTTTCAATGACAAGTTGCCTTAAACTTGAAGTTCAGACAGAAGACCAAACTCCTCACAAATGGTGTATTTCACTAGCCGAAGACGAATTCAAGAGGTTACTCTTCCAGGGAAATCCAGTAGTGCATAAGGTATTTGGAGAAGGATCATTGTTTAGTCCATTGTTGTTTGGGAATTTCTTTGATCCATCAGATGCCTTTCCTCTGTGGGACTTTGAATCAGATAGCTTATTATCAAATCTAAGGAACTCTGGTAAGAGCTCAGTTGATTGGTTTCAGACAGATCAAGCTTATGTTCTTAAAGCAGAACTTCCAGGTAAGTGTTTTTCTCCAAGCACCCTTTTTGGAATTCTCAAGTTAAAATATAGATTTAATGTTCATAAAGATAGATATGAACCCTAAGTTGGAAATCATTGTGTGCCTTTTAAAACAAGGAACCTTGTTTTTGGAACACCTTTTGGTTCTGAAAAATGGGAAAAATAAGATGAAGTCAGTTATAAAGATAGATATGAACCCAAGTGCCTTGTAAAACAAGGTACCTTGTTTTCGAAACATTTTTGGTTCTGAAACTGGGAAAAATGAGATGAAGACATTCCTTAGGTTTAGTGATTGTTTCTCTTTGTCAAAACTGATCAAATAATGTTTTGATGAATTGAAGCAGGGGTAGGGAAAACGAATAATGTACAAATCCACGTCGAAAAAGGGAAAATTGTTGAAATTTTTGGACAACTGAAGTTGCTGCCGAGAGAATCCCAGAAAAAGGATTGGAGAAGCTGCAATTGGTGGGAATATGGATATGTAAGGAGACTTGAACTACCGGAAGATGCGGATTGGAGAAGAATAGAGGCATATCTAAGTATCGATGCAGTTCTCGATATCCGAATTCCTCGAAATCTTTTGCATTCTGATACTTCTGCCAGTGGAGTTGGAAAAAATTCAGAATGAATGTGGAACAATTGACACAGAAACACAAAAATGTGATAATCTTGACATGATGAAAGTTTTTTAATCTGATTTAAAACCATAAGATAGACCATGTGAGAATATGTGTTAAGTTATGAACATTTGGTTTCAGATAGCAGATACAGGCCATGTTAATTTTCTTCAATTCAGACCTGGATCTCTTGTTTTTCCATGTATTTGGTGGGTCTTTGGAGGGTCATATTCCCATACTCATATATGTGTGGACTATGTACTGGAAATGAGCACTTCAATAAAAATGAAAAATCGGGACAACATGATAATCTGCTGAAATTGCTTCCTACCATCAAAATGAAAACAGACACCATAATCCCTTTTCTTTGTTCCCTTTCATATATGCTAATGTATTTAAGGACAAATGAGCTGCATCAATGTTGGAACATATAGATTTTGCCAATATTTGACAAAGAAAATGCAGCAGATTTAGGCCATTCGGTCCATGACCTCTTGCAGAATAACTTTTGTGTCTTGATAACATGATTCAGTCTGGGGCAGATTACGCATCTTTGCAGCATCTTCGAGCTGCCAAAAAAATCGGAAAACATTTACAGTTGTTAGCATCTGATATTAAACTCCTGCAAAGATTGATTCAGAGATTGAGTTCTTTTTTACCTTTTCAAAACTGTCAAATAATCTGTTAGCCAAGGTAATAAGAGGTTGCTTATCATCAGTGGCTGCGGCGGAGATGATTTTGTCGAAATCGTAGTACATAACAGTAGATTTAAGTCTCAAATACTTCTTAACATAATTCAAAGTGTCTGGTCCAATCAAATCCGCCATTGCAAGAAGATCAAATGCATATTTCTTGAGCCTATACATGCGGTTCTTGGTGTTAAGATTAGCCACATACAGTCCTTTCTTGACGAAAGATCGAGTTCCGGTATCCGCATTCGTAATCTCTGCTGTTCAAGAAACCAAAAACCAAAATGAAAAACGCATTTCAGTTCATGTCATAGTAGAACTATTTGTTTATTACAAGCAATGAACAGAAGCAAGAATGAGGAGATGATGATAAGAAAGCTAACTGTTTTCGACGGAAGGAACGGGTAAAAGATCAGTAATCCAATAACCGTTATCTTCGGCAAGGGAGATACCGTTGGTAGAAGTTCCAATAAGAGCAATGGAGGCAAAGGCTAATGCCATTCTTCTGGTAGTTTGCAGTGGCGGTTGTTCATGGAAGTTTGAGGTGTTTTTGCCAAGAAATCCGATGATTTTCGATGTTTTGCGGGTTCTTCGGATAGTGGGAAGCTTTGGCATAGCGGCAAGGGTCTCGGTGATTCCGTTTAAGCTGGCTAAACGCGCCATTTTCATCAAGAATTTGAGGATTGTGTTTAAGTTAGTGATAAGAGTTAGGTTTCTTAGTATTTCAGTTCATATCCGTTGTTAGCATTGGGAACTACTGTCCACCAGAAGGATATCCATAATAAGGGTAGTTTAGTCCTTTTGGCCCATCTCTTCAATGATTTTTTAATAAATATATTTAAATGTTTAAATCTATTTAAAATCCAAATGTATTTATTATCCATAAATTATCCGAATGTTACTATTCAAATTCATAGTAAATACTATTATTCATCTGAGATCTAAATTAATCATTTTTCAAATATTTTAACTTTCAAAATTCTAAATTTGAATCTATTAAAATATATAAATTAAAATTATAAATATTTTACATTCAATTCATTCATATATCTAAATTTTAATCCGTTAATTAAATAAATAATGAATATCCAAATATGAATACATATTTTTCAAATAATAATTTTAAATTTAAATTTAAATATTATCTAACTCTATAAAAAAAACAATTTATAAATACTGTATTCGGTGGTGTCTGCTTTAGTTGACCTTCATTCAATAAATTTGAGTTGCCAAAGTGGGCTTTCCAACTTCAATTTTCCAAACATTTTATAATTAATTAAGTTTTATTAAAATACTCGATTAATTAATTTATTACGAGTAATTTTAAATATTTATTAAAAAACATTAAAAGTATTATATAGATTACCAACTTTATCACAGTTCACAAATAAAAAACCAAAAAATACGTGAGGCACATGAGAATTCATGATATACTTTTTTAAAAAAAAAAATTTAAATGAAAATGAAATAAAATAAAATAATTTAAGTAGCAAGGTAAAAATTGGGTATAATTCTGTATCAATTTGCTAGTAAAGTTTCTATGAGGAATGAAATAAGATAGACGCATCTGTTATTTTCTCTCTTCCCAAACAGAGCCCCCTCCTCTTTTTGAAATCCGGAAAATCAAACAAAACCCTTTTAAAACTTTCCGGCAAAAATTTCCAAGTCAGCGGAGAATGGTGCCCCCTGAAAACCCCAGTTACTGGTCTCACTTCGATTACTCAACCTTGATCGACGATATCCCTGTTCCCGACGGACCTTACACCGGTTTTTCTTGGTCCACGCAGCCAACCAACGCTCCTTCTACTGCTGTCAAGTATCCCGCTAAAATAATCTCTCTTTTTTTCTCGCTTTTTCTAATTTTCAATTAGGGTTTGAAAAATGTTTCTTTGAGTGGTTGCCTTTGTTTGGAGAATATTTTAATCATCTGGCGGTGTTAATTTTGTTTAATCCAATTAGGTTTCTTGGAGTTCGTTATAAAAAAAATTTACCGGTTTTTCATGTAAAAGTTAAGGCATTTTGGTGTATAAATGGGGAGTTGATTAAGGTTCTTCTTTAGTAAATTATGAAAAATGGTTGGTCTTTTTTTCCTTAAAAATTGTAATTTGATTGAAAGGTTTTTCATAAGTCTAGTTCGATTGTATTTGGATAGTTATATTGAACTTGGTGTAATAAGAAAAATGCTATTAATTTGTTCATCATAGCTAAAGGTTGTTAATCTCTGAGGTGGACAAGGGTGCACTATATTTAAGCGACCTGTTAAGGTGTACATTTGGTTTGACTATAGTGTTTGTATGCAAAATAACCTGCCAAGATACTTTCTGTAGTGCTTTCGTCATTTGTTAGTGTTAATGTGGTTTCTGTATCCACCTTCCACTAATACTCTCTCATGTATCTTACATTTTGTGTTTCAAACCTGACCCACAATTGAAATGATCTGGATTTTGTGGTCATGCTACTTGGAGGATTCTTTGAAATCAAAGCAATGTTATTGAAAGTGAGATATGAACTAGGGTGCTGCATGTGTTATGAACGTATGTTATTTGGTGAGGGCGCTATAGGGTGTCCCTTTGAAGTGTGTTACCATGCAATACAGTTGTTGATGCTGACTTGATTAGGCATGTTGTTTTTATGAATCTTTTCTTGCTTCTCGAATCTTTACTATATTTATGGAATAAGAATTCAAATTCGCTGGGAGGGTAGGAGCACGTTAGGATCAACTTCTTTGAAGTCCTAGGCTGCTAACAAGAGCCTAATGAGGTCCTTAGTTATCACTCCCAAGTTCACCAGTGTGTGGTGATTTAGCCAGCAAAACCTTGAAATGTTGAGGATTTTCATTTAGCGGTGCTTGTCATTTTCATGCCAGTGTGTATATTTCAATACTTTGTTTATCTTCATTTAAGCTTGTCAACCATGTTTTACTTCTTGCATTGGCTAGCAAGATTATCTCTCTTTTATTTTTGTGTGGTTGCTTGTGTTTCTCCTGTCTTATTTTTTCTTTATGGTTTGGTATGATCTGTTCCTAGTGTGGAAATTGACAACTCATTTGGGGGTCTGGATGGCATTACAGAATCTGGTTCAAAGAAGAGGTACTATTCTGCCCTTTCATGCTCTCTATTATATAGTAGAAAAAATACATATATGCATGTATATATATTTTTCCAGTTAAAGTTTCATGATGAGTTGGCTTTCGCTGCTTATTTCCTCACATGTGTGTTTAGAAAAATTATAACTGTTTTGGTGGGTTTAGAATACCTTTTTTGAAGGAGTTACATTTAGATTTTCGAAACTTCCAAGGCTTACATATGGCCTAAGGGCCTTTACGGACTAAAGCATTTTAATTTGTGTTAGCTTTTAACCTGCTGCTATATTCTCTCAGTAAAGCTGGAAATAGTGTCAGTCAAGTCGTATTTATAAAATGATTTAGATGTAGCATGAGCTTCAGAGTTTACTCGAATCTTCATTTTCAATTGTTAGATGGCATAGTTAACTTGGTATCTGCAAATGTGTCAATTGTGCTAACAAAAAATCTTCTTAAAAGAAGTTTGATATAGGAGGAACCTTGTCACTTGTTTTGTTGCCTGTTGCAGGGGTAGATCTGAATCATGCAACCCTTCTAGCTCCAAAGCATGTAGGGAGAAGTTGCGTAGGGATAGGCTAAATGACAAGTACTCTCATCTCTCTTCTCTTGGTTTTTCTTCGCTTTTTTTTTTTTTTTTTTTCTATTTGCATAGCATGACTGTTCAACATTTCAAATTACAGGTTTATGGAGCTGGGTGCTATTTTGGAACCTGGAAGGCCTCCCAAAAAAGACAAGTCTGCTATTTTGGTGGATGCTGTTCGATTGGTGACCCAGTTACGAGATGAAGCCCAAAAAATGAAGGATTCAAATTCAAGTCTCCAGGAAAGGATTAAAGAGTTAAAGGTTAGACTGCCTTGAGGGTCTTATTTTGGTTAAAATATTGTTGAAATGTTTAAGCTTGTGATTTTTCTATTTAGGAACTCCTGGTAACTTGAAAATGATTAAAAGAAACATGAGCATGTCCATTGCATCATATTAAGCTGTATTTCTGCTGGTTTAGGCTGAGAAGAATGAGCTTCGTGAGGAAAAGCAGAGGCTGAAAGCCGAGAAGGAAAAGCTGGAGCAGCAACTCAAAACCATGAATACACAACCTAGCTTCATGCCTCCTGCGCCAGCAATCCCTGCTGCATTTGCTGCTGCTGCCCAAGGTCAAGCTCCTGGGAACAAGTTGGTTCCTTTCTTTGGTTATCCAGGAGTGGCAATGTGGCAATTCATGCCACCTGCAGCAGTGGATACCTCACAGGATCATGTACTCCGCCCTCCGGTTGCATAAGGTGGCAACCGATAATGAATTGGGATTTGCATTTTGATGCAAACAAGGGTATTGGTTTTGTCATTGTTCTGGGATGTTCCAGTATTTACTAAAGTTCTCTAACTGGGATTTCTTGGGTGAATATCATTGTACTCTTACAATTTGATACTGGTAATCACATGTAAATTTCTAATAAGTTCATCAGGGCAACCTTTGTTTCTCTGTTCTATAAGCCTCTCATTATTTGCGACTATTATTAGGCCTTAGAAGTAAAGGGATCTAAATAATTTACTGATGAAATCCCGAGAATTGCATTTTATTTCCGTCGCTAAAAACCAGGAATAAAGAGCTCCACAGAATCAGAAGCCTTTTGCAACATGTCAGTCACAAAATCAGTATTGAAGGCCATGAATTCGTAAAGAACTCTCACCTCATTTGGTTATCATATACAGACAATTTTATCATCCATCATTATGGGACACTGAAATTTCTCAACAAAAAAAAACCCCTTTGTTTTAATATACCCGAATGTGACAACCCTTGATGAATTTATCAGAGAAATCAATGTACTTGGCCCACAAAGGTCGAAGTTGAGGGAAAGCAATGTCAAGCCAAGGTTTTGCTCTGCCATTGAAATGGATAACCCCAGCTGTCTCAGTATCAGATAATGTTGTATTATCCTGGTAACCCAATCCCAGCATGTGCCAAAATGGATCAATCACATGAACTTGATCATGGAATGCAATTAGACCAGGCGGTAATGTTCCCAGTTGCCACAAACTCAGGTCTGATTTCAAGTTCTGCACCCCGAATTGAATTAGTCCAAAGTCAGATAATATTATATACCTAAGTTCCACTGTTGCTGAAATCAAAGATATTTAATGAAGCTTACCTGTTCAAGCCAGTGATAGTATGTGAGGGTAATGTTGGTCTTCCTCCAAGCCTCAAGATCAAAAATGTTCATACCATAAGCCCATGCACATTCATTAGGATCAAAGCTGTTGGCAATCAAAGGGTGTGAGAAGTTGAGATAGCTCTTGAATCTCTTCGACATGACGAACGAATCTTCGCCTCTGCATGTCTCCACTGCTCCATTAACTTTCCCATTCATATCAATATCCCATAGAGCCGAAAGATCGGTTTGTATCACAATGTCATCATCTAAGAAGACTACCTTGTTCAGGCTTGGGAACAACTGGAAAAAAGAAAAAATAAATAAAGAGTTTTTAGCTATGTTATTCGGACCCAGAATTGAATGTCGGATATAAGTACATGTCTAACATAGTAGGAGCATTATACTTTACCTCGGGTAAATGTATGCGAATGTGATTCATCAAGGAGTTGTATTTAGGACTAAGTGCTTGTAGTTTTGCCGCAATGACTTGAGGCTTCTCAGTATTATTTTTTGCTACAATTGCTGATGAACCCCCTCTGAACTTGGACCTTACTCTTTGATCTTTTTCCATGGCTTCTAAAACAGGGACCTTACCTTTCGAAAGCCAATCGAATTGATGCAATGCCTTCACCTCAATTACAGCAGGAGCCAAAGGATGCAACGAGAACCATGCCTGCATGGGGGCGTATGTCTTACGATCAGTTATTATGTGTAGCACGAACATTCGAGGGCGCAAGGCATTTTTAATGAGGGATTTTGCGACGACGGAGGCGGCAAGCACATTATCGGAGGCCAAGACAAAGTGGAAGAAAGAGTTGTCGAAGAGGGTGGGGACGAGATCTGCGGAGGGGAGCTGGAGGCGAGCGGCAACATTGTTGGAGTGCTCATTGGCTAGCTTTAGTGCCAAGCAATGCAAATGTTTTGGTATACTGCTTGATGCTACATGCCGGTACAAATATTCTTGGATTTTGGCTTTTCTTGTTCTTTGTTCAAGGAGAAGTACCTGGAAAAGAAATTATTTTATGTTAGATCCGAAAAAACCTATTAATTTAAAATAAAGTATATTTTAATAATTGAAACACATACCATTTGTCGAAGCTTGAGAGCAAAGGCTTTAGCATCAGGTGTGGTTTGTTTGATGTCAGCCATGAAATCTTGTAGTGTCTGAGGAATATCAGATTTTGGTTCTACTTCCTCTTCGCTGATTGCTTCATCTAGTATTTGGTATATCACCTCTGGAACCTTTAATTAAAAATAACCCACAATTTATTTCACTTACTTGAAAGAAATAAAATTAATATTCTTAATAACTGAAATATATATAATATATATATATATATATATGAGTTTAAGAATTTACATTTGATTCCATTCTTCCCAAAATCCTTGGCCCTCTTCTTTTCCCGAGCAACCTATCATAAATAAATCAGTACTTAAAATTGAAACCCACTTTTATTTCTATTATTATTGCTTTTCTTAATAACAACAATAATAAGTATTTCAGGAAAACATAAAATCCATGTTTTTACTTAGTTGATATTACGAATTCTTCAAAAGACCTTATATATATATAAGAGTACTCTTTTATGTTTTAAAAAATAAATTAATCTCAAAATAAATTTGTAAATAATAATTAATGAGATTTAAATTTAAGAAACAAATATACTCAAATCTTGCAGTCAAAAAATTCCTAAAATTAGGAGCAAAAAAGAACATTGAAAGAGTTCAACACGCTCCCATTTGACTCTTGTTTGAGAATATTTGTATTAAAAGTTTGATTATATTTTATTTTTTATTTAAGAAATGAACATATTAATCTTTGTAAATTAAATTAAAGTGTAAACTAATTTTTCAATTAAAATTTTCATTAATTTTTATTAATAAAATATTATGAGGTTGATAGAATAATTAAATAATTAAAATTATTTTAACAATAAAAATAAATAAATTTTAATAAAATAATTAATTTACTGTTTTAATTTAATATAAAAAATAACATTAGATCTCATATTCGCTAAGACCCTTCAAAACCAAACTAAAAAGCATACAAGAAAATTTAAATAGTATAAATTATTAACAGATTAAAACTTAATGTATATAATAGTTTAATAATGAGATAATAAATACCAATGGTGGAACACTTGGAAAGATCTCCATCAATGGTATCAACGGTGGAGAAAACAAAGATGAATCTAAGAAGGAATGTGAAGAAGAGAAGCGAATAAAACAGCATTCGATACGAAACCCATCTGGAAACAATCCTAACTTTGATGAATTCTCTTACACCTTTCCCAGGAAACACTGTAACATGCCTCAAACTCGGTGAAACATGAAGCTGCATTGCTGTTTGATTTCTTGTCTTCAAAATAAAAAAATCCCAAAAATACCAGAAAAAAAAAGACAATGGGGTTATCAATCTGCTAGAGTTCTTCTGAGCAGTTTTGAGAGAGCTGAAGAAGAACAGAGAGAGAAGAAACCCGAGGGAAATGGGTGTGGAAATGGAGGATTTTGAAAGGCTGCTGTGTGTTGGAATTTGCGGCTTTCATTACTTACCTAACATTGCTTAGAACCAGGATGGTTTTCTAGAAGTTTTTTTTTTTTTTTTAAATTTTGGACATTTAAAAAAAAGAAGAAGAAAGGTTGTTCAAGAGAAAAAGACATAAGACTTTGTTGTTGTTGAGTTCGCAGGTTTTGGCTTGGTTTTAAAGTATAGATATCGGGGATGTTGGGAGATCATGCTTGACAAATAGAAAAAGAGTATATTAAGTAAATATCACTAAATTATTAATAAATTTATGTTTTAATTATTTAATTAAAAAAAAGTTATAAATAATCATTAAGTTATTTGTTAGTTTTATTTAAATTATTAAATTATTAAAATTGTTACTACATAATTTTTTCTATTTGCATTACTTGTATCAATTGAAACATTTTATTCTCCATCTCTTTTATAATTCAATTTGTTTTCATGAAATAACTTTGAATGTATCTAAACAACTTTCTTTTCGATCTCGACATTGACCATTAAATCAACTTGGATCTAAAATATGTTTTCTACTCATCAATGTGTATTGGTTTACCTTAAAATTGTCTAATCGTCACTTAAAATTCGCTAATCGAACTTTAAAATATATATATGTATATAACAATCCAATAACTTTTAATTTTTTTAAAAAGAAACGTTTGAATAATTCAATAATTTAAATGAAAATTTTAAATAATTCAATAATTATTTTGTAGCTTTTAAATTTAAAGATAAATTTACGAAGAAAATTTGGTAGGGTGTAAGTATCTTTGCCTCCACATGAAGGCTTTATGTTTTTGGTGTGTGTTAATATTATATTCTTCTTCAGAGTATAAACCAAGGTTTTTATTTATTATTATTATTGTTTTAATAGACTAAATTATCCTTTTGATATTAGGTTGGGATTTGACTACCATTACACTTACATTTTTCACTCCAAATTTAAACTCTAATACATTGCTTAAAAGGTGACCAACAAATGTTGCTTATTTACTAAATTATTTTACATACTAGTTACAAAATTTTCCTATAAAAGGAAGCTAAACAAATATATGAAATTATTCTTATTCATTTATATACAACGATAATTAATTTTTTTATTCGACATCGATTTAGTACTAATCGTGATTCTTATTCTCTATCCTAATTTATATATAAAAATTTAATTATAATATTTTTTATTAAAAATGTTTTTGCAATAATGGTAGCTATTTAAATAATAATAATAGACCCTTTTAGATTTATTTTTTAAAATATTAAAAATATATAAATATCTTTATAATAATATATGTTTAACTCTATCAAAAAATTTATATACTTGTATTTATATATTGGAAAGAATTTCATTTACATTTGTATAAAAATAATTTAAATTTTGCATTTTAACTTTTTTTTTATACTATGCATAAAATTAGGCATACCATTTCTCCAATTTTAAATAAAAATTAAACGTGTTTCAAGACATTCAAACTCACATTTTTTATATCGATAACAATGCAAATGCCAATTAAACTAAAATTTAATCGATAATTTTTTTTAATTTTATATTTAATCCTTTATCGTATTAATTATAGGCACACTAGAATGAATCAAAATGTATCACAGTTTATGTTTTTTGTTAAAAAAAAAAAATCCAGCGAAAATGGTTAGCAAAAGAGATGGGAAGACATTTAATGATGAGATGAAGAAGAAAGCATGAAGAGTATAACATCAGCTTAAACAACCTCTTCATATAATTAACATCAGTTGGTCAAAGGGAATCAATATAGCTTGCAATTTAATCATATCTGAATTAAATTAATTAATCGCCAAATTCTTTTTAGTTTTCACCTCATTTCTCACCTAACCAAATGTCTCAAATGCTTCTCATGTTCCATTTAATTGGTTTAATCATTATAAAATTAAAATTTTTCATAAAAATCATTAAAATTAAAGAAAATAATAATAAACACAGAAGCATTTATTATTAACTGATTTTTTACTTGATTTAGTCAATTTTTTTATTAATTCAATCCTCTTTAATTATAAGATATTGATTAGATCACTAATTTTTATTCAATCAGCTGCTTCAATTTAAGAATAACCATAAGATCAAGTTATAATTAAAATTTTTGAATTTAGATCAAGATTTTTTTTATTATATGTTTTTATCAAAATATGGCAATAATCATTGTACTTTGGCAAAGTTCGGAAATTTTTGTTCTTTTTTATTTAAAACTTTCAATTCAATCGTTGACATTATTAATATTTTTCTTGTCAAGAATTTTCTTACTTTCAAGAATACTTATTGAGTTTATAATGATTTGCTTTAGAAGTTAGTATGATTGCATGGATACATTAACGTAAATTTTAACAAAAAAATACTAATGATAATCATAATTAAACAAAAAATTTAAATTAAAAATAAAATAATTTAACCTTTTGATATAATAGCTAAATCTCAAACCTTGTTTTTATATATTTTCATCAAAATTCCTTAATTTTGTAAAGATTTTATAATATACTAGGGATATCAACACCTTTGCGTGGTTCAATTTTTATTTTTAAAATTTTAATAAATTATTATTAAATAGTTATTTTTAAAAATTGGGTTAAATTATTTTTTTTCTTGAACTTGGCAATTATTCCCACATTGAGACTTGAATTTTTTTGGTCCAAATTAGATCCTAAACTTAACAATTGTTTCCACATCGAGACTTTGACCTTTTTTTGTCTAAGTTAATCATTAATATTTCCTTGAAAACCATAAAATTTAGGCCCTAGTGTGAGAATAATTGTCAAATTCAAACCCTAATAAAGAATTAATTACCAAGTTCAAGGACTAACTTGGGTAAAAAAAGGTTCAAACCCCAATGTGAAGCAGTTTTCAATTCTATATATTTTTTTTGCCCAAATTTATTTTTTAAGTTTATATTTTTAATTAAATCCTCCCACTTTTTGGGTGGCCCAATCAATAGGCAGGTCTACATTCGAGCCATCACATAATCTCACACCACAAAATGGTGTTAAGATGTCATGATATAGGATGTAATCTCATTACAGTTGCTTCCTTAGATTAATTGAGATTACGGGCGTAATATTAAATTTTGGACATATTTGCCCTTTGTTTTTTTATTTTAACCAATTTAAATATTTTTTATTAAATAAAAATTTAAGACTAATTAAAAATATTTTTTTATTAATAGTGAACCAATAAATGTCATATGGTACTATAATTATTATATTTTATTTAATAATTTATTTATTAATATATTAATTATGATTATAATTATAATTATAGTTGGTGTTATAATAACTTTTATGAATTATTCTAATTATGGTTTATAAATTATTTCAACATCATATATTTACTTAATAATATATAAATTATAATAATTTATTATAATATTATAGAAATTGAGACTAAAAATTATTAAAGGAATTTAACTTGTTAAAAAAATAAATTTTATAACAAGGATGATTGAGTAAAATATGCTTCTACATAATCTTATATTCCATCAACCAAACACTTGAATCTTGCTTCCCAACCAAATGAACCAAACAATGTGATCTTACATTACACCCCATAATCTCACATTCTCGTAATTTTATTACGGAATATAATCTAAAGATTCGACAAACCAAACGTCCACTAAAAAGTTATCAATGTTTTGTTCAATTACCAAAATGTGTAATTTTGTGAAATATAGATACCACATTGGACCGAAAAAATAACATATGTATCCCATTAAAAAAAAGGTCAAACTCAAGTACCAACTTATGCATTAAGCCATAGTTGAAATATAGAGATAAATTATACTAAATTATAGGACACCCGCAATGTGAGCGAACATTTTATATAACCAAATTTAGAAATTTTGATATAACAACTAAATATAACTAGTAAAATTGAGTTATTAAAATTATAATATTTTAAATTTGAATCGTGCAAATATTTTTAAAAGTAAAAATAAAAGGTAAATTCTTTGTTGAGTTGAGATCCAATTGAAGTTAGACACCGACTCAATTTAATTGTAATAATCTTAAATATTAGTATAAATGAGCTACAATGTCCAAACGTAAGACTTGAATTTTCATGATTCATAATCAAATAATCTTAAAACTATACATGAATTTTAATTTAATCCAATTCTCACAAATTATCGTTATAACATCATTTTAAATTTATATATTGCATCCACACATAATTACATTTATCCAATATATTTCTTTAAAGATGTATAAGTATTAAAATTTATTGTATACACAATTAAAATTTCTTGTATATAATTACACCAAATTAAAATTTATGTATAAAAATTATACATTAAATCAAAGTTTATATATAATTTTGAGATTTAACCTATTAAAAATATTTTAGATTTATACAAATTTTAATACATAAATAATTTCTATCGCATAAATTTTGTGACGGCAGTTGCTTGCTTGAAAAGAAGTTATGACTAGATTCAAGGATACAAAGATGTGGCCAATTCTGGTTTCGACATTTTGGGGTTGGAATAAGAGAAGACAAGACAGGCAGTTCAACATGTTTGTTTTTCAGCTACTTTCCTACAAAATCTAAAAATCAATTAACGGCAGCATTGCACAACGGACCAAAACATGCTTTGGTGATTGTCTTTTGGCCAACTTACAGGAGGATGATCAGTTGGTCTGGATTGAATCCCATCGCCATATCGTCCCATCCTCGCAGCAACTGAGAATGGTGCTGCATCAATCAAATCCAAGAGTCAAAGTTTGTCTGGTGTATCGAAAAACATGGTGTTCCAATGGTAAAACAACATCCAAAATCCGAACAGTAGTTACCTTCCATCAAAGGACGTGGCAGTTTGTCTAATTGGAGATTTTGACTGTGCATGAGATAGCCTACCGGAAAGTCAAAATAAGAATGACTATTAAATATATAAAGGAAGAATTTCCTTTTAGTGCCCGATGAGAGCAAATCAAGCAAACCTGGCAATGAGAACAGGAGGGCTACTTTGCAGTTCCCAGACAAAAATCTTGCCTTCTCTATTCCCTGCCACGTCCGACGAAACTTATAAATGAGTACAAGCTTTAGCAGTAGATTATCAAAATGCGGGATTTGTTCGGGAGACCAAAAGAATGCCCAAGCAATAATCAGATAGGTAAGAACAATAGTTGTAACTCAACAAGTGATTATGCTGTTATTACTAATATTATTCACGTTCAGAAACGGAAAAATAGAAAGCACTAGGACTTCGATATACCTATAGCAGCAGCATTGTAATGAAAGTCACAAGAAAATTTGATGAACCAAATGTCGCACTCCGGGACAGGGTACTTTTGAAGGATGTCAGCCGTTCCCTAAAACACGAAACATCATGAAGTTCATTGTTGTTGCAGAAGTTGTGAGTTTCTGGGAAAGATACATATCTGTAACAATAAACAGAAAGAGAAACAAATGGAATTTTTATGTTCAGACCTCTCCTGGAGATTGCTCCTTCATCTTTGGTTCCCATAGCACTATTTCGTTGTCAACACTCTGCAATTACACAACACAGCAACTTGTAGCATCCCAGTGACATAAAATTCCGAGAGCAAGAAAGAGAGAGAGAGAGAGAGAGGGAGAAGTTTACAGTAACAAGCTCTAGGAAAGTTTCATAAGAGAACTTCAACTTGAACTTTCCACTAGTAAATCATAAGTGTCCTAACTCCTAACTTTAAGAAGGGATTTCACAAATGATGTATCTCTATTCTCTAACAATGTAACTTGATTTCTTAAAGAAGATAAGATGCCATTTCGAAGATGACCTAATGGTTAAAGTGACATGCAAAATAAGTGCTTTTCATCTTATATCTTAATTTTGAGTACCCAAGCACAACCTTAGCAAAAAGGAAAGGGGAAGTAAATAACAATTTAAAGTAAGACATCCAAAAACTGCCTTTAGTTTATACTTTGGCAAGTCATGTCCACAAATGCTGTTCAAATATACTTCACAAAATAGCTCAAGGTACTTATCTGAGAATGCAACAAAACGATGAGGCAATTCTCATTAAATCAAATTCAAGCTCTCCACGGAAGATAATATAACAATATATAGAGCAAATAGTTTACCTTTGACAGAATGAAATCACCAAGCCACCGATTACAGTCCACATAATTTGAATGAACTGAAGCTAAGAACACCTGAAAATAATAGAAACAATATTAGAGCAACAGTCATGATTTACATAGAGAAGATGAAGAAGAAGCTACTCACAGGGAATTGTACGTATTTTGTTGGAAATTTTGAAGGAAGATCTGTCCATGTGAATGATTTCTCCACATAAGTCCAGAACTCTGTAGAAAGATTAATAACATGACAGAAAGGAGTGAATGCCTGAACCGGTGTTTTCTCGATGCTAATTCTTGCATGAAATCACCTTCCTGACAATCATAATGTCACTAAATTCTTTTTGATTCTAGACAATATCTAACCTCAGATCCAACAGTTCCAACTCACCGCAGAACCCCAAAAAGCTAAGGTCCTAGACAACATATAACCATCCTCTATTGATAAAAATCTTGGAATCCCTAGTTCTCACTCTAATGCTCCAATTATATCAGATACATTAGTTTGTTGCCACCAAAAAAATAAAAACAACCCCCTCTGTTGACAGTCACAATCATACCTTTCATTGACCAAATCTTTACAGTGTTGTCCATCCCGCAACTAGCAATTCGATAAATGTCTGAAGGATGGAAATCCTACAATAGCCATCATAAACATAGCAAACATTATAAAATTAGTGGAAAATATGGAAGTAGAAAACATAGCAAACATTATACAACATAGTCCCGTTCTCCAGGGAAATGACAACAACACGATAACTCAATATTCTCTGCACCTACCACACTCAAAACTTCATTGCGGTGTCCCCCAGCTCCAGCAAATATCAGAATGCAGATTCCAGTATGAACATTCCACAATCTAACCGATTCATCCTGCTCCAATTTCAAATGTTAGCCATTTGATAAAGCAAACAGTTGCCAAGCAAATGTTTTAACGCTTACTTTGCTTGCAGACACTGTAAGTGATGGTTTGAGTGGCTGAGTCCTGATTTCGTTTATAGAGTCACCGTGTCCAACAAAACTCTGCACATACACATCCATGCAATGGAATGAAAAAAAACTAGGTATAAATACACTATAACAATAGCAGTTTTCAACAATAGAGAATGGACATAAAAATAACATATCTGAATGAGTAAGGATGATACCTTGTGTATTTTCTCATTGCTTGCATCAATTACACGGATTATGCCATTAATACCTCCAGCAACCACAAATGGTGTACCATCAATGTTGCAGGCCCAACTTACAGTGTAGAAAGACTCATCCTTCTGATCTACAAAGCACACGGAATGAGGCAATGAATCAATAAGAAAACTTTAATGAAAGCAAGAAATACAATCAAAGTGCTGTTTCTTACATCTTCATCAACATAAGACTGCAAAACAGCTATAACACCTCCTTCGAGGCATTGGTATACCGTCACCTGTAAACAAAAGGGCAAATTAACAATCACTAACATCACTTCAATGGATGGATCAGGGTGGTAGAAAAGCAAACAAAACTGGTAAAGATTGAAAATTTTCTAATCAAAATAAGAATCCAAAATAAAAATGAATACTGAAAGGGAAGACTTCAAAAAAGAACAGAACATCTTGGTAATCCTAAACAACAAAATATCAAAAAGGGTTAATTCATTCATGAAATTTAGTCCTAAAAAAAAAGGTTTTCCTTAAGGAAAGAAGTGCAAACAGCTAAGTAAAGCTTCGGAGATTGAAGTAATTAATAACAGCTTCTCAAAAACTGGACCTTTTACTAAGCAAATTGAAGCAGAAAAAAAAGTGTTAAAAGGCAAGATAAAAAGAAACCCATTATATCATAGGAAAAAGGGTACCCAAAAAGACAAGACTTACCCGATTACCACCGACGGTTGCAAAAACGTTGAAGTAACGAGAGTCGATGAAGTTGAAAACGACGGCGTACAGGGGGCGTTTGCCCTCTTGGAGTCGATTAGTGACTCTATATTCTTTCTTCTTAGAGGATGATAGGGATCCCACCACTGGTTCTAGCCCTATCGGCGTCTTTGCCATTGCCGCTTTCAAACTTTGGTTTCCCGGCAGCACAAAATCCAAGGTTTTAGTTCCAATTGAGTTTCACACCTTCACTTCCAGCATTTTTAACTTAAATCAATTATATCATACTAAAACTTATAATAAAATAAAGGCATAACTGCAAAAAAACCCTCAACCTTTGGGGGCTTTTGGATATATGCCCCTAACCTCTTTTTTTTTTTTCTGAAATCAGCCCCTAATGTAACGGATTTTTCAGACATCAACCTAATTGAAACAGTAACCGTCAGCTGACCGTTAGTCAACAGCCGGTCAATAAAATTGGTCTACGTGGCCTTTCTGTTGACTGATGACGTGGCAAAAAATTAAACAAATTTAATAATCATAAAACAAAAAAACCCTAAATCCTCAAATCCTTAAATTCGAAACTATTTTCCCAAATTCTAAAATTCTCAAATCGTGAAATTCCCTAAATCCTTAACCTCTAAAATCTTCATTGAATCCCTAACAATCTTCAAATTCCTAAATCTTGAAATACCTAAATCGTTAGCATTCCGAAATCTTCTTGAAATCCGTAATTTTTTTACGAATCAAATCGTTGAATCCCTAAAACTATTAGGAACGAAAAAGTTTCAATAATCGTGAGAGTTTTCGCAACCCAAAATCGAAAGGTAGGTGCTTTCTTATTTGGTTTGTTGGGAAAATAAATTCCATTTTTGGTTTGATTTGTTGGTTATTTGTGATTTACTATTGCAATTTTAGTGCGACAATGTAGGGTTTGTTTTGTCGATTTTTTATGCGATATGGTCCCGATGTTGTTGATAAAACCGTTGTAAAAATTGTAGATGGTTAATTGTGATTTATTATTGCAATTTTAATGCCAGAATGTAGGGTTTGTTTTGTTGATTTTTGATGCGACAATGGTCTCGATGATGTTGATTCCTGTTACCCAAGCAAAAAGATGTTAAAATTGTAGACATGTGCTACTCTTTTTGTATTGTATTCAAAGAAGTGGTCCCGATGTAGGTAGTGAGTTTTGTTTTATTATTTTTAATTTTTTTGTTTAGAAAAATGTTCGTTTATTCAAAGCAAATTGTTTTTGCTCAGAAAAGATGTTAAAATTATAGACTTCTGTTACTGCTTTGTTTGTTTTTTTAATGTTTTTTGCTTACAATGTGTTGCTGCTTTTTGTAGATGTCATCAGATGATGAATATTATATTATTTTGCATGTGGGTGGGCACTTTGTAAAGGACCCATATGTTAGATATGTAGGTGGGGGAATGATTAGGCTTAAAAAGGACCCAGACACAATATCTTATTTTGAATTATGTAAAATAGTCAAAATTGGGTTAGGGTTTAACACTATCATGTTAATCTATTTTCATGAGCCTGGTACAGTAGGGTTACAAAATAATCTAAGGGTGATTTATGATGACATTTCCACCATAGCTATGTTGGACTTTTGGGTCAAGTTTAAGGAGATTGAGTTATATGTTGAACATGAGGTTGATAACCCTATAATTGTAGATGAAATTTTTCTGTTGACTACTGGAGAGGGTGATGTTGAAGGGGTAGAAGTTCATGGGGAGGATGATGATGAAGGGGTAGAATCTGATAGTGAAGGTGATCTAGAAAAGGTAGAATCTGGTGGGAAGGGTGATGTAGGAGAGGTACAAGCTGATGGAGAGGGTGTGTTTGCTACTAATATTGAGGTAGATGAGGATATTGGTATGGAAAGTGGTGGACATATTAGTTTAGGGTCTACTATTGGAGAGGATAATGATAGTGAAGTTGTTGCTAATGAATATGCTGGTGATTTTGCAACATCAGATAGAGTGGATAATGTTGCTGATGAATATGTTGGTGATTTTGCAACATCAAATGGAGTGGATAATGTTGTTGATGAATATGCTGGGGATTTTGCAACATCAGATGGACTGGATAATGTTGCTGCTGCATGTAGTGGAGAAGATAAGGATGGAAATGAGACTGAGGTATGGGACTCAGATGAACATGGAAGCTTGGTTGAGTCCAATGAAGATAAAGAACATGAAGATGGTGAGAGAAGGAAGAGCAAGTTTCCCTTATACAATGATAAGTTAAAATTTAATGATAAGTTAAAATTTAGTCTAGGAATGTTGTTTAAGAATGGAAAACAGTTTAAGAGTGCAATTCAAAAGTACTCCAAAGAATGTAGAAGACAACTAAAGTTTATTAAGAATGAACCGAAAAGGGTTGTTGTGAGGTGCATTGCTTTCCCTAACTGTCCATGAAAATTAGGGCTAGCTACAGTCCTGTTACGAAATGCTTACAAATAAAGACATTTCAGGATAAGCACCATTGTTCGGTTAGTTTTAAGAAAAAAATGGTGACTGCTGCTATGATTGCCCAACATTTTGAAGCAATTATCAAGGATCATCCTTAGATGAAGCTAAGGGAAATTCAAAGAAGATGTGTTTTTTAGATGCATGTAAATGTGAACATTGACTGTTGTTATAGAGCGAAAAAATAATGAATAAGAAAATGGCTGGTAATCATAAGGAGGAATTTGGCTTGCTATGGGACTATGCTCATGAGTTAAGATCAAAGATGCCAGGAAGCATAATAAAAGTGGCTGTTCAAAGGGTGACAGCAGACTCCCTTCAGCATTTTAAGAGGTATTATGTGTGCTTTGATGCACTAAAGAGAGGCTGGAAAGCGGGGTGTAGGCCATTCATTGGGCTAGACAGTTGCTTCCTAAAAGGCCCATTTAAGAGTGAATTTCTCACAACTGTTAGAAGAGACGCAAACAACCAAATGTTCCCTATTGCATGGGCTGTGGTTGAAGTGGAGTGCACTGATTCATGGGGCTGGTTTCTTAGTCTCCTATCAACTGATTTGGGCTTGGAAGATGGGTATGGGTACACAATTATCAGTGACCAACAAAATGTTAGTAAATATGCAATTTTAAGCTTGGTATTGTTTTTTAATCTGTTATTTATATTTAACTAAAATTTTCTAACAATCTATCTCGTTCATTAATTTGAATTAAGGCCTTGAGATTGCAATTTCTAACATACTACCAAGGGTGGAGCATAGGAATTGTGCGAGGCACGTGTTTGCAAATTGGTCAGGGAGGAAATTAGGGAAATCTTATGAGTGTGATTTTGGCAGATTGTGAAGTGCACAACTGAAAGGGAGTGGGAGGATCTATGTTCAGCACTGGAGAAGAAAGATAAGGATGCTTACGATAATTTGATGAAAAAGTCTCTAAAGATGTGGACTAGGGCATTTTTGGAGATTACTTGTAAATCAAAAATAATTGACAACAATTTGTGTGAAGAATTCAATTCAAGCATTGTCGAAGCTAGGTTTAAAAGCATTATCAGAATGCTTGATGATATTAGGACCAAGATGATGACTAGGATAGTACAAAAAAGGAAGTTATGTAATGGATGGAAGCAAAATTATGGTCCATTGGTGAAAGCTAAGTTTGATGCCAACAAGAAGGACTGTGTAGAGTGGCAACTGATATGGAATGGTGAAAATGGATGTGAGTTGAGGAAAGGAAGTTATCAGTATACAGTGGACCTAAGTCAAAGTGTAATGGCCTAGATTCAAGGTTATCGGAACAATGGTTTCGCAACCATAAATCCGATTTAAAAAGAAATTTATTTTAATATTTTGCATGAATATTTATATGATAGGAAAATCGTATTAAAATATCGATAGAAAAATTTTACCGATTTAGTGGTTGTTAGAAAAGGAATTATTGAAGGAATTGGGTAAAACAAGGTATCAAGACCTTGATCTCATAAAATTGAGTAGGAAATATTTTTATAAGTATTTATAAAATGTTAGGTATTAAAATTTCGTTAGAAAATTTTAACGTTTGAGTATGTAATTAAATAAAAGGACTAAATTGTAACAAATATAAAATTATGAAAAATGATTAAATAGTTTAAATGATAAAAGAAAGAGGGCTTAAAGGAAAATAGACCCAAGGTCTATTTGGGCTGGACGGCAAGGGTATGAAATCAGCAAGAAAATAAGGAGAATTAAGGGCAAAATTGGAATATTGCAAAATTTACTTAACAAAGCTAGGACTAAAGTGGAATTATCTAGATCTCTCTTTATTTTTCTGCATTCTCATCAGCAAAAACACCATAAAAGGGTTTCCTTAAGCTTGTTTTTCATATTTTTACTGCAAGTAAGTTAATCCTTGCCTGTTTCTTGTAATTTTTGTGTTTTTAAGATTTTTACAACTAGGTCCTACTTTTAAATTCATTTGTTTTTGATTTCATGGATGAAATTGAAAGTTACCATGGTTGATTTCTGTAAGTTTATGATGAATTAGCATGAAATTTAAGCTTTAAATTGTTTATGAGATGATTTTATTAGGTAATTCCAATAGAAATTGATTTTAGGATCTAAATTGTGAAAATATTTGGAATTAAAGTCTATTACTGAAATTCTGATTTCCAAAGGTTATAAAGTAGTTTAAAGTGATAGAATAAAGTTTTAATTGAGAGAAATCAGCTCAATTGAGAAGTTAATTGAGCAGGGATGAAATTATCATTTATTGAAAGCTTAGGGGGAAATTGGTAATAAGCAGTTTGCACTAAAACAGTTTTGGACAGCAGCAGTAGACTAACTTTGAAAAATCACCATAAATTATATAAATCGAATTAGAAGATGAACAAAATATGAAATTAAAGCTTATTGAGTCTAGTTTCTCATAGAAGAAACGGTGTAAGCAATAGATATGTAAATCATGAGATATAATAAATTTTGTGAGACAAGGTCAGAATGAATTCGGGTTCCCTGTTTTAACTTTAAAAATCATCAAAATTGGATAAAAATAATTATGGGCTTAAATTTATATGTTTAGAATTATTAATGAGTCTATTTTCAATATAAATAAACAGGAACATCATCCGAATCCTTTATGAAGAGATAATTAATTTTAGTGAAGAAGGGTCAGAACTGTCAAACAGCAGAACAGGGGTGACTTTAAAGAATAAACTGTACTTATTGGCTAAACCAAAAATTTTGAAAATTTTATGGGAAGAAGATATGTGGGTCTAGTTTTAGGGAAAATTAACGGATCTAAATTTTAAGTTATGTAGCTCAAGATAAAAATAATTTAGTGACTATGGCTCAAGTAGACAGTTTTGAATGAACTAAAAATAATAATAGAATTATAGAAAATGGTACATGTGAACATGAAATGTATTGAATTGATGATTGAATTTATTCATTTAGATCCGGAAAACTCAAATCTGAAGCTAGATCGAGGAAAGGAAAAGTCCCGGATTAGTAGATTTTATATACGAACTAGTATCGAGGTAAGTTCATGTAACTTGAATTATCTTCTTAAATGCTTGAAATGTATATTATTGATGTGAATATAATTTGAATGTTCATTGTATGAAGATTGATGAAACATTGATATATTTGATAAAAGGGAAGAAATCCGGTTGAATGAAAGGAAAATTGATGGATCTCGAAAAGGAATTGACGGTAAAAGGATCTAGCCGGACGGGTGATCCTATCTTGATATAGCCCTCCGAAGAATATGTGGAAAATGGATTTAGCCGGATGGGTAATCCGAATTAGGGTTTGAATTTAGCGGATGGTAATTCAGATCCAAGCTCATTAGAGTAATTGTCATTGCAGGATTTAGCTGGGTGGTAATCCGACAATACTCTATGAGTTTACATTCTGAGGATTTAGCTCGACCGGTAATCCATTGTAAGGATGAGGTTCATGGAGTGTGCTCTCGAAATGAAAATGTGCGCACATGAATATGAATTGACGGACTTCGATTTGTACACTAAAGTGTACCTCTAAAAATCCATCGAAATTTCGAGTAATTCAATGGGATAAATATGGAAATATAACAAAGAAACGAAATCATGGTATTGATGAGCTCATCAATCATGGCATATATTATTGATACATGGAAATTATTGAACTAACTTGAATGTTGAGCTTGTGTATGTTAGGGTAATAATGCATTGAATGGATATATGAATGTTTATTGCATTGTATTGAAAATGTTAGGTAAGTATAATTCTTGTTACATGGATTTACTAAGCACAAAGTGCTTACCTGCTTCCTTTTCCTGTTTTGTAGTTTTAAGAGCTCGGAGGTCGGATTCGGCCGAGACACATCACACTATCAACACCAAGATTTTGGTATTTAAAGAAACTTTATTTTGGAAATAAATGGCATGTATAAGCTAATAAAGTAAATGTTAATATGATATGAATGTAAGGTCAGCCATTAGTATGACTAACAAATTTTAGTTTTTGTATGTGATGATGTTATCTTATAAATATGCATGAATTTATTTTGAAAATATGTTGAATTGGAATGGTCTCGGTTTAGAATTTGCAGGAAAAGCAAGATATTTATAAATGGGTTATATTGAGTAAAAAAAAAAAATCGTAAACTCCGGTAATGCCTCGTACCCTATTCCGACAACGAATACGGATAGGGGGTGTTACACAAAGGATATGTAGTTGTAGAAGTTGGCAAATTAGTGGGATTCCATGTTCCCATGTATGTGCTGCCATGTATCACTTAGGGCTTCGACTAGATAAATATCTGCATGAATATTATCACATTGATACCTACAAAAAAGCTTACTCTTTTCCAATGCAGCCCATAAATGGGCCACATGATTAAGAAAAAATTGGTATTCAGCCAGTGCTACCTCTTATTAAAAGGAAGATACCTGGGAGGCCCAAAAAGAATAGGAGGATGGCCAAAGATGAACCCAAAAAATTAAAGCCTGGTCACTTAGGTAGGAAAGGTCTACCCATGACATGTATTCAATATGGCCAACATGGCCATAACAAGCAATCTTGCACAAATTCGAAACAGGTACAGTGTTGTTCTTTAGTTATAAATATTGAGTAAATTTTTTATTTTATTTTGTCTAACCAATTATTATGGTCAATTTTTTGAGCAATATGCTCAACCAACTAAACAAAAGGGGAAATCTTCCATTAAAAAGTCAACTACCTTAGATAAATCTAAGGGAAATCTTTCATTTTTGCAGTAAATTTCTTCCTTTTACTATTGATATGAGTTATTTTATACATTGTTAATATTAATATAAAATATTCTTGTAGTCTGGTAGAACCACAAGGAGCATGGCGACAGCTTCATGCCAAGATGGTAGTGGACAAACTTCTTCAACACCCAAGTCGCGAAATAACAAGCGAAAGGCTCCTCTTGACCACCTGGGAGCACAAGAATCAGTTGCAGGAAACATGAGTAAATCATCGTTATTTTGTTTTGAATGACTTCTGCTATTTGTCTTGTGATTCACTATGATAACTTGCTTTTGAACTTGTGCCATAATTCATTTATCTATTTGTATCTGTATCTATTTTCTATTTCACAGGACCATCTCATGACAGCTCGTGATCCAAAAAGTACTATGTAAGGTATTTTGCCTACAACATTCTGGTTTTGGAACAAAAGATGGTAGTTACATTTTGAGCCTACAACAATTTGGTTTTGGAATACAACATTGTTGAATGTTATTTTGTTGTATTGAAAACCAATATGTTGGTTTTCTTTTTGGTTTATGTATAGCTCACTCATATTTTGATTTTTGGTTGGTATAACGTTGATGGTGTATAGGGTGAATGGTGTATAGACTAATCAAATGCTTTTGTAAAGTACATTTATCCAAATCATATGCTTAAATGATCAAATTTGTCCTTTTAGTCTTATGTTTATTGTCACCGCATTATTTATTGAGCTAAATTAAATTAGGCATAAACAACAAATATTGGTCATTATTGTAATAGCCTGATTTTGACCCTAATCAGAAAAGTGGTTTCGGGACCACAAATCTGAGTCCGAAAAATATTTTAAAATTTTTTTGTGTGTTTATTATGTGTGAATTTATTGGTGTTAAATTTTCGTGACTTAATTTCATCATTTAAGTGTTCGATTAAATAAAAAGATTTAATTGCATAAAATGAAAATTTGAGGGTTAAATCTAAAAGTTCCTATTTGTTGTTGTCTTTATAAAGTGGAGGTTTTATGATGCAATAAGACCAAAAGATAGATAGTGGGTGGCATTTGACAAAACTAACCTTAAGATATATGTTATATATTATTATTAAAAGATTAATTTAGTAATTACGTAAAATATATCAATATAATAAAATAAACCATAAAAAGATGACATATTCATCTTTGTTTTTGCCGAATGTAGAAAAGAAAGAAACCATCCATGGCTTCTTAGGTTTCGGCACTTATTTAACTCAATTAAGGTATGTTTTGGTTTCAGTTTTTGATAATTTTTACGTTTTTAAGATCGTTGTTTTGAGTACTATATGACCCCTGTTTGAATTTTTGATTTTGATGGATATTTTAAGTCAAGCCATTGATGATAGCTTGTTGTTTGTGTTGTTTGATGATGAAATATGAAATATATGTGTTAGATTAACAAGTTTGGTCTTTGAATTTTTGATGAATTTGAGTAATTTGGACTAAATTGCAAAAATAAATTTTTGAAGGAATAAAATGAGAAATAAATGAAATGTGTAGGTTTGTATGGACACTAGGAATATTCGGCCCTTAAGGAGTATAGTTAAATTTTGTGTATTTTGTGTTTTGAGTAAAAAGGACTAAATTGTAAAAAGTGTGAAATGCTAAAGGAAAAATTGTAATTTGTCTATTTATGTGTTTTTAGGCTAAATTGAATAGAATGTGGTTTAAATAAGCTTAATTTGAATATGTTTAGATCAAGAATTAAAGAAATCAGGTTTGGATCGGGGAAAGACAAAAGTGGTCAAGTAACCGATTTAATAGTCGACGACGTTCGAGGTAAGTCAATAAGCATTTAAATGTTGATATATCTAAGAACATACATTTTTTATGAAATGATTTAAATTATTTGAATTTTGAATGGCTATGGCCGAATGTGAATATGGTTAATTGGCTATCTTCCGAGCTTGATTCGATCGAGATTCGACATCTGTAAGCCCCTTACGAACCTTAGGAATAGATAGGATACATATGTCATGACATAGGATATCCGATATGTGTTATCGTGTAAGACCACGTCTGGGACATTGGCATCGATTTGTGTTTAGTGTAAGACCCTGTCTGGGACAGTCGCATCGATATGTGATTACATGTAAGACCACGTCTGGGACGTTGGCATTATACGAGCTTTCGACTATCCGCGTATCCTTTTGAATTCCGAATGGTTCAACGGGCATGTGTAAGTGAGGGCCAATGTGATATGTGAATTAAAATAACTCAGGTACGTATATACATTGTGTTAACAAATGAAAGGTAAGTTATATGTTTATTACATTGTACAGAAGTTAATATGTAAACATGTGAATTGTGTATAAGCTTTAACCATGTGTATTCGCAAAAAAGGGAATATTATGTGACTTTGATATTGAGATTTGATTAGTATTTACGATTGTGTATAAATTAATATTTGATATAATTTTATATATATATGATTTTGCTAAGTTAATTGACTTTACCTTGCTATTGACTTACTAAGCTTAAATAGCTTACCTTGTGTTTCTCTGTCTAATTTTGTTTTATAGATTTTGGATACTTTACGAACTAAGGGATCGTCAGCAGGACTATCACACTATCAACAACTTTCTTTGGTATTTTGGTTATGTTAGTTATGAATATATGGCATGTATAGCATAGAAAAGGGTTGAATATGAATTAACTACCTATGCATGTAAATAATAGCCATGCGAAGATGGCTTAACTTCTCTGCTTGAACTTGGTTATGTTTGATTATGGTTTAAGTTCATTTTGGTTATAATGTTATGTGCTATGATAAATGGTATTTGTGATATGTGTTTTCTTTTGTGCATTGAAGTTAGTTAGTGATTTTGGATGTGATATGAGTGAATTTAACTATGATAATATATATATATATATATATATATATAATACTAATTATGTTTGCTATGCTACCATTGCTAAAATGATTTGATTATGTTTTATCTATGTTAGTAATGGTTTATAATTAGTTGATGAGTACATTTGAATAAAAGTTGAAAGGTAATATTGTATATGTATTTGAATGATAATCGGCATTCAAGGATGTATTGAGATGATTAGTTATGTATTTTAGTAGTGAAATGAATGATGATTAATTAGAGACAAACATATTTTTGTTGTGGCTTTATATTGATATATTGTAATGATTTAATTTGCACTATAAATAGTTTAAGTTAATAAGTTAAATATAATGAATATATGTAATTGTTATGTTTTATTCATAAATTGATAAGGTTAATATATATATATATATATATGTATGTATTCGCAATGTTGTGAAAATATAATGGATAAATGCATGTAATACATATGAATTTGGTTTATGATTTGTTTATGAATTTGTGAAAATTTTATGTATTTGTGGTTTGTGAAATGATAGACACGTTAATGATTCAATTGGTTTTATATGGGTCATCTATTCGACTAGAAGAATTATGCAAGTATATGTTTAAGCACTTGGCTTAGAAAATTTAACGATTATAAATATATTTGTATATATTTATTCGGATGTGTTTTATTAATATATTGGTATATTTATTTAAAGATTTGTTTTATGATATGTTATGGATTTAAATTTGTAAATTTAAGTGATGATGAATATATTCAATTAGTTGTATGGGAGATATGAAGTATGTCCAGAATGTTATATATAATGTGATTGATGCCATTTGGTTTTAATGTTTCAATGTTTGAGTACTATATATATGCGTTTTAAAGTGATGTTTATTTGTTAAGATTTTGATAAATGGTTAGATTGATGATGATAATTATGAATGATTAATTATGTTATAAACTTGAGCTAGGTGTTTAGTTGTAATGTAAATGATTTTGGCTTTGTTATTGAGGTATGAAATTTGTATTGACAAAATATGTAATTTACTCTGTTTAGATGATTCAATACATATATGATTTTTTTTAAAAAAAAATTCATATGCCTGTTTTGAGTTGTGTCTTCTCCAGTAATGCCTCATAACCCTAGTCTGGCGACGGATACGGGTTAGGGGTGTTGCAATTACTTCCAAGCATAATGTTAAATTACATAAAAAAAAAACCAATATTTTTCAATCAACATTTGCAACTGCTAGCTGCATTTGCCTCTTACCAATACTGCCAAAAAAGAAATCTATGGTGATGCATACAATACATAACATAGAGCAAGAAAATAATATCTTATACATTGACTTCTCTTTCTTGATAAGTTTAATTTGTTGCTTCATGGTCAACATTTTCTTCTTTAATGCTACTTACTCCTTCAACACCACAAATTGATCTACCTCCTTCAACCTCAATGTCAACAGCACTATTGCCACCATTATGGTTACCATCAAATGCAACCGAATCCATAGCATTCTTTCTAAGTGCTAAATTATCCTTCAAAAGATTTTGTTCACTATCATGGAATTGAAGCAGTAACTTAGTCGAACGGTCACACGGTCACACATTTTCGATATGATAGCATAGTGATTGCGTCGAGGTTGAAAACACTGGCAACTTTTGTCGGCTTTGTCCTCATAACTTGCCACTGATAGTTATTCAATGACATCTCTTTAATAAATTCGTAAGCCGCTTCATGGGTTTTGTTATTTAGGGTTCCACCGACGACTGCATCAATAAGCTGCCTAGTTGAAGGGTTCACACCGTTATAGAAGGTTTGAACCTGTAGCCATAATGGTAGCCCATGATGAGGGCACCTTCTTAGTAAATCCTTGTATCTCTCCCATGCATCGTAAAGTGTCTCTAGATCCATCTGCACAAAAGAAGAAATATCATTCCTCAACTTAGCCGTTTTAGCCGGCGGAAAATATTTTAATAAGAACTTTTCGGTCATTTGTTCCCATGTGGTGATTGATCCTCGTGGTAACAAGTTCAACCACTTTTAGCTTTGTTCCTCAATGAAAAGGGAAACAATCGAAGCTGAATGGCATCATCAGAAATGCCATTGATTTTAAACGTATCACATAATTCCAAAAAGTTCGCTAAGTGTGAGTTAGGATCCTCATCCTGCAAACCATCAAACTGAACAAACTGTTGTATCATCTGTATAGTGTTAGCTTTCAATTCGAAATTATTTGCAACAATAGTAGGTCTAACAATACTTGATTCAGTACCGGCTAAACTAGGCTTAGCATAATCATACATAGTACGAGAGGTAGGATTTTAATTCACCGGATTTCCCATAACCACCGAAGGTAATGGATTATTCTGATTTTCAGCCATCTCTTCAGGAGGATTGGTTATGTTTTCTTGCTCTTCCTCTATGTATTGTAAACTTCGCCTAATTTCTCTTCGATTTCTGCGAACGGTTGCCTCGATCTCACTGTCAAAAAGCAATGGTCCTGACGGGTTCCTCCTAGTCATAAACTAAAAAACCTATCAGAACAAATAATAGAGAGATTAGAAAACTAAAAATAAAAATTAGAAATAAATAAATAAATAAAAGAAAAATGGCTAAAGTAATAAAAATTGAGTGTTTCTAAAATTTTAGTTCCCAAGCAACGATGCCAAAAACTTGATCGTGTCTGAGAGTTTTAATATTTATATAATGAATGATCGAGCCTAGAAACTAACAATCACCACGATTGAGGCAAGCGCACATATCGAACAGTAGTATAGCTTAGTGGCAAGACCGGAATGTCAAACCCAAGGGAACCAAAATTACTAGTACTGAATTTCTTTTTATTATCTAGCCTAAAATAAAGAGGATTGATTTTTATCTAACTAATTCCTAAACTAAGGATGCCAAGATACAGAGAATGGATTGGGAAAATACTTTTGAGAAAACCAATTGATTAAGATAATACCAGAGGAAGAATCCACCTAGACTTCACTTGTTATTTAACTCTAAACCAGACGATTTATTCACTTGACTTGATCCGTAGGATTCCTTAATTTATATTAATACCTCTTTCGAGGCTACTAACGTCTAACCCTAGGTTGATTAATTGAAATCTCTTTCTAATTAAAACCCCTAGTGTTGCATTAACTCGATTTATGGACTCTTATATTAGGTTTGACCCTAATCCGAAAATTTTCGTCGTCCTATCTCTAAGAGTGCGGTCAACTCCGCTTAATTATGCTAGATCTACTCTTAAACATGGACTTTTGCTCCTCTGAATAAGCATATCAATTCTTGAATCAATATCCTGAAATATTAAAGTAAGAATTAAGAACACATAATTAAGAACAAATCAAGTATTTATCATACAGTTCAGAAAACAATAATAAGATCCGTCTTAGGTTTCATCCCCCTCAGGTATTTGAGGGATTTAGTTCATGTTTATAAAAGAATACATCTCAGAAGAAATTAAATAACAAAACATAAAAAAACCCTAAAACCCCCTGAAGGAATTTGAAAGAAAAATCCTCAGTCTTGAATGTGACTCCGATTTCTGAGATGGATCAACAGGCTTTCTTCGAGTAATTCCCTATATTCAACCCTCTCTGGCTTGGTTCCTCGTCAACAACCCTGACAGAAGCCTTTTGTCAAACTCTCCTTTTAGGTTGCCCTCTAAGGTGTTTATATAGGCTTTCGGGATGCCTTACTTGGCTCACAAGTATCCTATTCGAGTGGAATTAAAACGGGTCATGGCAGGGACACGGCCGTGTGAAACGCCCATGTGAATCGAGCCTAGGGCCGTGTTCAAGTATGCTAAAGTGGCACGGCCGTGTGGTTTACTCGTGTGGTGAACTCCAGGCCGTGTTGATTTCTTATTTTGGCTCATTTTCTCTGTTTTTGGCCCGTTTCTCATTCTTTTCTTTCCTCCTGTGCTCTCATTAGTAAAAAACATGAAATTAAAGGATTAGGAGCATCAAATTCCACAATTCAAGGGATATATCATCCAAAAGTATGCCAAATGTGGGATTAAAATATGTATATATTACGGTTTATCACCATCGTACCACTTAAAGAAATCACAACCACCGTCCTACAAACAAATCCCAATTCAGCCAAATTGAAATAATCCAAAATGAAAACAAAAAAAAAATACTGAGATTTATGAAATCATCAAAATTGAGCTCAAGCTCAATTTGCAAATAAAAATTCTTCACTTACGAAAATCTAAACAACCATAAAACCTCCTCCCAGGATTTAAATCGCTCCATGAAGTGTCTCTTGGAGCTAACTTATTGCAGTGGCATTTTACTGCTGGTCCATCGTAGGCATACACCTTCCGCGATGAAGTAACAACATTTGCATATGACGATTTTTTCTTCGAACCATTCGAACCATGCGTTACCCAACCTTTAGGCTAACTATTCGGACTTTGTGAATCCATGATTTCAGACGACAAGAACAAAAAAATTTTCGGAAAGATTAAGGATTTCACGGTTTGGTTCTAAAGGATTTCACGATTTCGTTCCTAATAGTTTTAGGGATTCAATGATTTGATTCGTAAAAAATTTAGGGATTTTAAGAAGATTCGGAATGCTAACGATTTAGGTATTTGAAGATTTAGGGATTTGAAGATTGTTAGGGATTCAATGGAGATTTCAAAGGTTAGGGATTTAGGGAATTTCACGATTTGGGGATTTTAAAATTTGGGAAAATAGTTTCGAATTTGGGGGTTTAGGGATTTAGGGTTTTTTTTTATGATTATTAAATTTGTTTAATTTTTTGCTATGTCATCAGTCAACAGGAACGCCACGTAGACCATTTTTTTGACCGGCTGTTGACTAGCGGTTAGCTGACGCTTACCATTTCAATTGAGTTGATGTCTTAAAAATCCGTTACGTTAGGGGCAGATTTCAGAAAAAAAAAAGGTTAGGGGCATATATCCAAAAGCCCCCAAAGGTTGAGGGTTTTTTTTGTAATTATGCCTAAAATAAAGGTAGTAATTTTTATTTTATACTCAACTTCAAAAATTATAAAATGGTGATTAAACTATTTGAATATTTTTATTTAAGTCATTAAATTCTTTAAAAGTTTTTATTTAAATTATTGAGCTGTTAAGATTTTTTTTAAAGTCTGGATAGTGACAATTTGACGATTGATACAGTAGATTAGTATCCATTGGCGAGTAGAAGAACATACTTTAGATCTAAATTAATCTGATAGTTAGTGTCAGAGATTGAAGAAAATATTTTATGAAAAAATTGAACTATAGAAAAGATTGGAAAGAAGAGCTTTCGATTAGTGCAAGTAATGTAAACAAAGAAAGTCATATGATAACGATTTTAATCTCCTATAACTTAAATGAAAACTTTCAAATAGTTTAATAATCATTTTATAATTTTTGAAGTTGAGAAACCCAAAACCTAAACTTACTAATATTTTAGTGGCTTTAGATGCAATTTATCCTAAAATAAAAGTTCAGCATATCAAATTTAAATTAGAATCTAAATTTATCATGTCAACATTCAATTAATTTTTAAAATTTAAAATTTCAAAAATTATAAAACTATTTTAAAATTAAAAATAATTTAAATTATAAAAAATATTTTAAAATTTTTAAAATTTAATTAAATGCCGACTTATCATCTATATGGTAATACATAAAAAAAAATACAAGTGCTAAGAGAGACAAATTAAAAAAAAATACAAAGCTAAAATAAATTTTTTATAAAGTTGAATCGCCACAAATATCATTATCAAAATTTACTCAGTTTTTAATTTACATTTAGGTTGAAGTTATATTTTAGTTTAAATTATATTTTGGACACTAAATATTAAAAATTATGATATGATCATTAATATTATCAAAAGTTATGATATGGTAACTAATGTTATCGGTTTGTTACATTTTAATTATTGAGCCATTAAACCGATATTAAGAGTATAACTTTAAGTTGACTTAGTATGTTATATCATTATTTCAGACGAAAATTTTAAGTCAACTTATGTAATTAACTCCTACACTTTTTTTTTTGAGTAATTTATTTTTTATACAATATTAGAGATAGAGATGAAATTTCATTTTTTTTCTTTTAGCTTTCACTAATAATGGTATAATATTCCATAATTAACATAAATATATATATTTTTGTCTTCTCCATGTTGGTTTTAAGTGTATATTTAGGATTTATGAATAAACCTAACTGCCTTATAAAAGTTTTAGTATAATTAAATTTAAATAAAAAAATTAACTAAATTTTATTAGAAATAAAAGAAATTATCCAAACTGCAGCGGATATTTTGCAAATATCTTCTGCAGCAAACCGCAATTGGCCTATACAATATTTAACATCCTTATCTTCTTCACTGCAGTCTGGTTTTACAAAATTCTGCCATGGCTTCCACTCTGCTTCACTTCCTTTCTCCCCCAAACCTTCTCCATAACCATACATCAAACCTCTCATCAATCTCCACTAACCCATCAAAAACATTACATTTCCCCATCAAATGCACTTCTCCAACCTCAGAATCATCTCAATCGGATTTCCCATCTCCAATCTCCCACGAAACCACCACAAGTCCAGAAAGTTTCCCCATCGAGAAACGAAGAAGATCGGAAATCGTCCGAGAAAGAAGGCCGAGACCCGACATCGCAAAACCGGAACCGCCGAATTTCGAGGTGGGATGGAGGAGGACGAAGGAGATTAACTTGGAGAAACCCAAAGGCTACGTGATAATGGATTTTTTGGAGAAGCTGGAAGGGTTGATGGGGAGAGAGTTTGGATCGACGGAACTGTTGGCGAAAGCAGGGGAAATCGTGGCGGAAAGAGCGAGGGAAGAAGCGGAGGTGTTGAGGCATGAAGGGGAAGTGGAAGATAGGATGGTGACGGAGTTGTTTAGGGTATTGAAGTTGATGGAAATGGATTTGGCTATGGTGAAAGCTGCTGTGAAACATGAGACCTTGAGTGAGAGGCTTGAACAAGCTAAAGCTAGGTGCAGGCAGGCCATTCTTGTGGCTGATTCTTTTTGAATTATAGGTATTGAAACGATGTCGTGTATGTTATTGGATTTCATGATCGAGAAAATTGAATGATATGAAGAGTAAAATGTAAAATTATTATTGAAAAATAATTTACTAAAATTGGTGTTTGGAAAAGTTATTTTTACATATATTAATAAATTTATATATATATATATATATAATTAATTTATGAATTCTGACAAATAGATTTATAATGCTAAATATATGAAGAGAAAAAAACATGTATAAATAAGTTTGACATAAGTACAAAACTATCCATTCTTTTTTAAATCTCTTTAATGAAATATTTACATTACCTTTTTTTCTTAATGTCTGCGTCTTAATGCATGTTATTTCAAATATTTGTCATCAAATCGTTGGCTAGTAATTGAAATAGCCTATGGCCACCATGTAGAACATGCAATGTCAAGCCTTGAGTTGGTCATCAATACTAAAGGAAAGAGCTACAAATCACATCTGTTGAAGTTTTGACAGCAGAGGAAAAAAATAGAAGCAAATAACCCTGATAATGTAAATATTAACTTCATTACTTAGTAAGCAATATGCCATATACATAAGTAGTCTGGATTACATGTGTTGATTTTTTTAGCAGAAAACTAAAGAGAAAAAGAAAAACGAATGCAAAGAAGTTTGAACAAGAAGAAAACTAAATTTAATCTTCAAAAATCAGATTTTTTTCAATGACATACCAGCTATAACATCAAACATAAGTCAACAACTACTCCTACTAACTTTAAGTATAAATTACATTGGAACTAAATCAAGTTACAAATGAACAAAATAAACAAAATGCTGCTGCTTCTCTGGTTCAGCTTGGATGCTGGTCTGCATGCTGGTTTGCTGCTGGTTTCCTGTTGCATTGCAGGCCAAAGTTCAACAACATCCTGTACCTTGCTTACTAACAAAGTAGTGCATATTCCAGGTTAGTAACTGATGGATGCACCAATGATACAAACTGTTAAAATAATCCAAGTTAGTATTGAACAAAATTTGACAAAAGAGTCAACAATGGAGCAGCTAGAGATCTTTGACTGGGTCTGCTAGACTGGACTGCTATAATGTTTTGATTATGACTAATTATTATATTACAATATGTATGGATTCATGTTCTATAAACAATTTGTGTCAATATCTGTACCAAATTATTTAAATAGCTTAAGATAGTTAAATTTGAAAGAGGGACCATTAACCTGCAAGCAAATTCCACACCATAAGATTAATTTATTCACAAGCCCTAGGATAGTACAAACACATGGAAAGTGATTCCTAACAAATTGTAAGTTATTTTATAGAAATAAATACTGCATAAAACATATGAAGAAAAAGGTGATACTTTGATGTCATGAAAAGATTAATTTACTCACCTCAGATACTCTTCTCTCGATTGTTGCTTCAAGAATTGAGTTACCCTTTGTCTCTCTGCATCAGATTTCACTGGGGATCCGTCTAAATGTCGAATGTAATATTCCTACGAACAGTACATAGTTTTAGTCCCAGAACTCATGAGAAACTGCTATGTGAAAGAAAGAAAAAAAATGGCATTACCTGATAAGAATCTGGCCCCAAAGTATCAATATTTGCCTGAAATACTACATGGTCCATATCTGTCAACGTGCAAATAGTATCGAAGAGAATTTTCAGCCTATCTTTGCACCTAATGTTAACCACTGAATAGTCCTTATCTTGCCAATTAACAACATCAACATTTGGCCTGTCTATCGTCCAAGACATCGCCCCCGGTTCGTTCATAATCCCTATCAGCAAACATCATCTGGTAAAGCCTTCTCTCCGTATGTGTGACTGAATGAGAGACAATAGTTTTGGCTAAACTTGATTTGTTGCTTCCCTTAAGTACATTGCAAAGAAGTGACTTTATCCTGGATAGCCTTTCCGGGTCAGTAATTGCAGTTTCTGTTTTCCCATCAGTCACTTGCATCAGAACGGCAGCACGAGTGTTATGTGTCCAAACTTCAGCATTTACAATATTGCATTTAAGATGCCTTAGGACAGCACTCACTTCAGACAGCAATCCTGGTCTGTCACTTCCTGTTAACTCGATCGCAGTGTGATCCATTGATTGCTTCACCCCAACTGATCTTATTGAAGGCATGAAACAAGATTCTGGTCCTAGAGACTGAAGACCAAACCAAAATAACATATGAATGTACAATCAACACTAACTGATGGATGCACCAATGATACAAACTATTAAAATAATCCAGGTTAGTAAGACTGAAAATAACATATAATTACACCAGATGCATCATGCAAAATTAACATGTTGCATGCTGTGCCAAAACTATACTCAAAACTTAAATAGTAACCTAAGTTTAATATAGGTCAATTTTTTTATGAATAAACGTATCCAACTAACACCCACACCTTTCAATGTAGTTTTAACTTCATAGCTTCAAATAAGCATGTTAGCAATATCAGATCAGACTGTTGAAGAGTCGTAAAAGAAGTCACAGGAGTCTAACAACAAAAATTCCCACTGCAAGTATCTTTAGAAGCAAAAGTTTGCAGCATTGATCATAAAACATTTAGCTAGTGAATTCACTCAGACGTGCATTTCATTATATAGCCAAAGGACCAACTATCACCTAACGATCCATAAAATGGAGCAACAATAAACAACAATTTCAAGCATTGTAAAAAAATTTAAGTTATAATGATTTTAGCCTTACATTATTAGAGACTCTTATTTTTAATCAAACAATATAGAAGAAATTAATGCAAAACACTAGGAGTGTCACGATCTGAATAACATAAAATATGTATCTATAAGATTCAAATGCTTCCATTCAACTAATACAAATGAACTCACCGATTCTACAGAATAGCAAGGAACCATAAGAACAACTCCGATCAAGAACTTTGCTCCTATCAATCCAAGAACGCAAAATTTTTTAAAAAATGCAAAACCAAATAGGGGAAAAAATGAAAATTTCAATTAGAAAAAAGAAAAAACAAAAACTTACCTCAGGATTCTTGTATGAAGAAAGGTGCTCGAAAATAAGAAACAATGAAAGGGAAATAGTTATGACTGAAAAAACTCCAGCAACAAAAGTCACCCAAATATGAGACAAATAGCAAGCCTTACCTGGATGAAGGAGGAACCAGAAAAGGTCCTTGACCAAACTGATTTGCAGCCCAAGGGGAAGGGGAAGGGGAAAGGGGAGAAAGAAGGCGTCATTTTCCGGAAAATGTCTTACCGAATTCAAAAGGGTAAGACATTTTCCTAAAAAAAGAACTCATTTTCCCCGTGTTCTGTAAAATATTTTACCATGGAAAATCATTTACAGCCAACCAAACATCAGAAAAATTTTTACGGAAAAGCTTTTACAAGTTACCAAATGGAACCGAAGTTGCATATACCACTCTTTGCCTTTCAGCTCTCATGGTAATATGTACAGGCTCAAATTTACCCGGGCTCAATACACTCAAATCAGACAAATAAAAAATAAAATAAAATAAAATAAAAAAATATCAAAAGTCCAAATTAAACAGTCCAAAACGAGTCCAACTAAACCTAAACCAATTACAAGCCTAAAATTAACCCTAGCCCTAAACAATTTCAGTAGCAAAAAAGAGAGGGAAACCCTAGTCGCCGCCTCTCTCGAGCATCGTGCCTGCGCTTCGTCCCGAGGCGCCTCGTCCTGAGACCTCCTCCTCTGCTGCCTTGCACGGAAAAGGCAAAAACGCCTTTCCCCCGCCTCCGTCAACGTCTGCAACAGACCAAAGAAAGAGAAACAACAGCAGAAACAAAAGTAGACAATAGCAAATAAAAGCAAAGTAAAAACTAGTATTTTGTAATATTTTTTGGCTATAAAGGCCAAGACCAAACCAATGTATGCTACGAATTTTTGAAAATAGAAAAAGGAACAGAAATTTTGAAAACGAAAAAACAAAAGGAAAATACAAAATATATAGAGATACAAAGGAATTAAGGTCATTGTCTTTATACATTTATTTGTTTTTATTTATTTTATTTTTCTTTTATTTTTCCATTTTCGAAAATATACCTATATATGTATATTTCTTTATTTTCTTCTAAAAAGAATAGTTTATATTCGAATATATAAAAAAATACAAAAAAAGAAAGGAAAAACTCACCTGGGGGGTCTGACCGCCGTATATGGCGGTCGTCGGCGATGGACGACGGCAGTCCGATCATTGGACCTACGGTCGGAAGAGGATCCCAACAGAGAAAAGAGAACCCCTTTTTTTTTTTTTTTTTTGAAAACTGTTGGAAGAAATGATTTTTTTTGGAAAAAAATATATTTATAAAGGCAGAGAAAACGACGTCGTTTCATTAAGGTTAGGGAGGCAACAAAACGGCGCCATTTGGTCCCTTGACCAGCGCCTTGACCCGATCTGCAAGGAGGATCCGCGTGTTAAATGAGTTATTTACAATCCTGGCCCTTTAACTTTTTGGTCTGTTCTGATTTAGTCCTTTTTCTTCTTTTATTTTTTTAAATTTGGCCATGGAATTTGTTGCGCATTTCAATCAAGTCCCCAACCCACTGATGCTCTGAGAAGTAGACGGGTGTCCAGGGTTGGGGTTATTTTCTGAATGGGCCCTCGACAATTTAAGCGTGTTTGATTTTGATCCTATTTTTGTATAGTTATTTATTACAATTTAGGCTCTAAGTTTTTTTTATTCCAATTTAGTCCTTAACCTGTTTGATTTCGACCTTTTAATTTGTTATTTATTTATTCTATTCAGGTGCGAAGCCAAAACAATTTTTTAGGGGGGCCGGATATAATTTTAAATTTTTATAGTTTATATCTTTATAATTTGTAAAGGATTAAATTAAATTTTTATAATTTTAGGGGGCCAAAGTATAATTTTACCTTTATTAATTTAAAATTTTTAAAAAATTCTAAAGACCTTCTAAATAATTTTACATTTTAGGGGGCCGGGGCCCATGCCAGCCCCTTAGCTACGCCCCTGATTCTGTTCTAATTATCTTTATATATTATTTATTTATTCATTTATTTATTAAATGTTTATATATTATTTATTTTAAGTTCTTTTTATATTATTTGTATCAAATGATTTTATATTATTTAGATATTGTTTATTTTAATTTATTTTGTATATTATTATTTTGAATCGTTTTATATATTGTATTATTTTAAACTGTTTTACATGTATTATTTATTTTAGATTTTTCCTCACATATTATTTCTTTTAAATTGTTTTATATTGTTTATTTTAAATCGCTTTAAATTATTTATTCCAAAACGTTTTATATTTTATTAAATTTGTTTTACGTATTGTTTATTTTTGAACATTTTTGTATTATTTATTTTATTTATTTTTAAATCTCTTTACATTATTCACTTTTAAATTATTTTTGTATATTATTTTATTTCGTTTGTCTCCGATTATTAATTGGAATTTGAAATGATGCACATTCCATAATGAATTCTATAATTTATTTTCATATTATTGTCATTCATTTATGTAGTATTGCACTCATAAATCGTTATGCCATGTTCGACGTTTTCATTTCATCTCATTTCACTAAAATCATTTCAAAAGTTATTTTTTTTAATATATCTATAATAGGCCATTTTATTACATTTCCATTAAATAGCACGCATCGTTAGGTTTTGTAATCGATTATTCAAAAAAAAGAAATTTTTAAACAAGGCAATGTTCTATTTTTTTTGGAAATTTTGAGAAGTCATACCCTAATTTATAGGGTTTTGATTTTCTCGTTGGTTCTAAATAATTGAATATCCTTTAAATTTCCAAATACATAAGATTCGATCAAATAATAAAATAAAAGAGAAAACTTATTTTCAAGAATTTAATGTGTTGTATCCTAACTTACGGGATACGACATGTCAATTACTTCGAAGAAAGAGGTCCTCTTACATGTTTTCTTTAATTCGAGAGATTTTATTAAATATACATTAATGCAAAAAGGGATCGTATTTTAAATTCTTTTCGCGTTTTTAACTTTCGACATAAAGACATCAAATAAACAATTAGGTACCAATTTTGGGCGTCATGAGGGTGCTAATCCTTCCTTGTGCGTAACTAATAAACCATAAAAGTAACATATTTTAACCCCATATATATGCTTTTAGGATGATTTAGCCCTGATTTATGTAAAAAGGTGCTTTTAACCCTTTCTTTTCATATTTCTTCTCAGGAAAGCACCCAAGGATGAAAAGAACAAGAAACGGGCTTAAAACGGGCCAATTTGGGCCAAAGAAGAAAATGGACACGGCCTGGGCTTCAAGCCACACGGCCGTGCTTCGACAATTAACTAAGACACGGCCATGCCACGATTTACAGCCGTGCCCCAATCGGCAGAATCGAGACATGGCCCAACCATGATTTACAAGGGCGTGTGCCATGGCCATGCCCTTGTTACGGGAGAGAGAAATTTCACTTGGATTTGGATACTTAGAGCTAAAGAAACACTTTCCAAATTAAAATACCGAGTAAGAAGCAAACTTAAATTAGGACACTTAGAGGCCAAGTAAAGCATTCTAAGAGCCTATATAAACACCCTAAGTGTATCCTGAAAGGGGGCGGTGAGCTAGGCCAAGGAGCCGAGCTAGAAGGATCACATTTGTGGGAATCACTCGAAGATAGCCAGAAGATCCATCTCGAAGAGCCGAAAATCTACTCAAGATAGCGGATTTCTCCTTCAATTGGGGGTTTTAGGGATTTTTTATGTTTTGTTTTATCTTTTCTCTTGAGATGTTTTCATTCATTATGAACTAAACCCTTCAGATACCTGAAGGGGATGAAACCTAGATGAATTTTGTTATTATTTTCTAAATTATATGATAAATACTTAGTTTGTTCTTAATTATGTTGCTTAATCCAAATCTGATGTGCTTAGGTGGAGGAGGAATAGACCCTGCTTAAGAGTAGATCTAGCATAATTAAGCGGAGTTGATCGAACGCCTAGAGATAGGGTTAAGAGATCTTGCCAAATTAGGGTAAAACCTAATAAAGAATCCATTGATTGATTTACTACTATTCTAGGGGGTTATTATAAGCGAACGAGAGTTCCACTAATTAACCTAGGGTTAGACGTTATTTGCCTCGAAAGAGGGTTTAATATAGGTTAGGGAGTCCTACGGATCAAGCTAAGTAAAGAAATCATATGATTTAGTAATAAGTAACAAGTGAAGTCTAGGTGGACTCTTCTTGAGGGTATCGTCGTAATCAATTGAGTTTCTTCAAGTTATTTCTCAATTCGTTCTTTTTGTCTTTGCGTCTTTAGCTTAGTAGTCATTAAACTAGATTAAATCAACCAATCACTCCATATTTTAGGCTAAATAATAAAAAGAAAGTGAGTATTAGTACTTTTAGTTCCTTTGGGTTCGATAATCCGGTCTTACCTAAGCTATACTACTGTTCGATAGGTACACTTGCCTTTAAGTCGTTGTTAGAGTTAGTTTCCAGGTTTGATCATTCTATTTATAAATTTTAAAGCTTTGATTTCAGCGATTAGTAACCGACTCCCAAATCGTTTTCTAGATTTCGTAACCAAAAAAAATCGTCATTTTAGTAAATTAAAATTTTTATTAAATGATTGAATTACGAGATGACCCGATCACACCTCATCAAAGAGGACTGGTGGCGACTCCCATTTTTTCATTTTCATTTTCAAAATATAAAGTCGACGCCCTTTACAAAAATGGTTTCGACAGCTTGGCGACTCTGCTGGGGACCCAAATAAGAGAGTCAAGCCACGAGTTTATTACTTTTTATCTTTTTGTCGAAAATTGTAAACTCGATTTAAATGTACAATCCTTTTGTTACATTTCATCCGTTTTTGTTATGGCTTTCATCATTTTGGTTTACTTTTCTGGTTTGAATTTTTTACATGTTTCTGCACATTGCATCGCACTCACTCGATTTTACCCCTTTAAGTGGGAGCGAGAAGCTATTCCTTCGTGAGGTCTTCTTCTCCGTATAGGATAGTGGACCGCTTTCAGGATATATCCGTACCTATGTCTTCATGAGATTTTCATCTCCGTATAGCCATAGGGAAATGTATTCCCCTAAACTAAACTCGGTCTGTATGAGCCTATAATGGGTGAGGATCGAGGAATCTGCCGGTTCAGGTAACCTTACCTTAGAATTGAACCACATATAATGAGCCTTAAGAGCTTACCCTAGGAAGAACCATACCAAAACCTAGTGGTTACCCGAATAGGTGCTCTATTTATTTCTTTCTTGCTTGATTTTGCTTTGTACTAACCTATTTTACTTTGTTCTGGTTACGATTGCATTGCATTTTCATTATAGAAAAGAGGTGTTGATTCACGTTCAATTTCTAAATAGAGATCTAGTAATGGAAAATGGATTTCTTGATAAAGTGGAGGATAATGTGACCTTTCGAATATGGTCCGAGTAAACACAACGAGAGAAGAGTGATGGTCTGACAGATGAGTACACAACTTTGCTTCGTTGCCCGAGGATTCAAGCTAACAAAGATTATTCGAGAGCCGTTAACGTCCCGATTTTCTTAAAGAAGCTAACAAGTATCACGAGGATGAATGAGCAATGGGTCGCAGCCCGGATCAAGCAAAAAGGAGCTAGTAGAGGCATCCATTAGAAAATTCGCGAGATTTGATCTTAACATCCGGATATAAAGAAAATGATAGATGTCTTCGCTTTGAGTATTAGGGCAAGGCCATATATGTAATCTGTTTTATGTAAAGAAATTTGTTTTCTAGTAAAGTTGTTCTAACAGAATTAAATAAGAGTCAATGTCTCTTTTTGCATTCATCTCATGCATTTGCATCACATTGCATCGTATGCATTAAATTTCATGAAGAGACCCTAATCAAAACAAAATTATTTCAATTAATTTGGAAACCAACAAGAGCCAACCAATTAAACATTGTTACGGTACTCGCGCCAAAACTAAAACAATGGACCAAAGATTGGAAAGGCTAGAACAGATTCAAAAAGTGATGAAAGGCCAGTTGCAAGTGCAACTGCAAGAACAGTTAGCAAAAGTACAACGGGATATGAGGGATCAGATACTGGAATCCCAAAGAAATATGATAAGCCAATTAACGCAATTAATGGCTGGAGGACTCAAGAAAGGGAAGAGCACCGTGGTTAACTCTGGGGATGATAACAAGGATCCCACTTACCCTAGGTTTTACCCCAATAAGCGTTCAGGCCCAACCAGACGGGTATCCGCAAGGGGTACCCGTCACTATCGGACCCCAACAATATCAGTTTGGTACCTCGGCACCAATAATTACCTAACAGGTTCAGGTTCTAATCCGGGGATAATCTAACCAATCCTATAGTTCCTGATCTAGACGAAATGAAAAAAATAGAAAAAGCAAAGGTGGAGCTACCAAAACAACTCGAAGATCGGTATAGGTGGTTAGAGGAAAAAATCAGAGCAATGGAGAATACTGATTACCATTGAGGGGTTGAGCCAAGGATCTGAGTTTAGTCTCAGATCTAGTACTCCCACTGAAATTCAAGACTCCAGAATTTGAAAAGTATAATGGGACTAGTTGTCCTGAAGCTCACATCACGATGTTCTATCGAATGATGACAGGGTATGTTAATAATGACCAATTATTGATCCATTGCTTTCAAGATAGCCTGATTGAGTCAGCTGCCAAATGGTACAACCAGTTGAGCCGTGCCAAAATCCACTCTTGGAAGGACTTGACACAGGCTTTCATGAAGCAATATAGCCATGTAACAAATATGACACCTGACAAAATTACACTGCAGAATATGGAAAATAAGCAAAGTGAGAGCTTCAAGCTATATGCCCAAAGATGGAGAGAGGTGGCAACGTAAGTCTAGTCACCTCTTCTGGAAAAAGAAACGATGATGCTTTTCATCAATACTCTGAAAGCCCCGTTCATTAACCATATGTTGGGAAGTGTTACCATGAGCTTTTCAGATATAGTAATATCCGGTGAGATGATTGAAAACACCGTAAGGAGTGGGAAGATAGATGTAAGGGAAAGTAATAAAAGGTCAACCCCGAAGAAAAATAAAAATGAAGTGGATAACGTGAGTGTGTTTAGTAAATGGTATCCCAAGCCAATCACTATGGGCCAGCCGAGGGCCCTAACCACTAGTCATCAAGGCCCTTCAAGGCAAGAATCTAACTCGAGGCCGAACTCAGAAAAACTCCAGTTCACTTCCATCCCCATGACGTATAGGGAGTTATACCAAAATCTGTTTGATGCCCATGTGGTATCTCCGTTCTACTCAAAACCTATGCAGCCTCCATTTCCCAAATGGTACGAAGCGAACGCCCAATGCGAGTACCACGTAGGAATCACGTGACACTCGATAGAAAACTGCACCACTTTCAAAAAATTAATTGAAAGGCTCATCCAAATGGGCATTGTAAAATTTGACAATCCGTCTAGTGTAGAAAATCCGTTACTCAACCGTGCTGATAAGGGGGTAAATGCGATAATTGAGAATGTGGAAAGAAAATCAAGAAGAATAATGTGGAAGTAAAAACCCCATTGAAATGAGTTTTGAAACAAATGATAGACAGGGGATTAATCATTCAGGATTTGGAAGAGATACCAAAGGGATGAGGAGTTACTGTGAGTTCCACGCAGAAAAAGGCCATGAAGTCCAAGAGTGTGCTGAATTCAAAGCTTTGGTGCAGAGCCTGATGGATAATCAAGAGTTGTAATTCCTTGAAGAGGTCAAAAGCCCGGAAAGAATATCATGGAATTTAAACATTAATCGCTGTATCTAAAAAGGGAATCGGGGAATAGAATTTTCAAGCGTTTGGCCTTACATACTTGGGAGTGTTTTGAACGATGGGAATGTGGAAGAGGTTCCTGTATTTTTTAGAGCCAAATTTGGAGTAATGTCCAAAACACACTTATTACTCTAAGCCTAAAAGCAATAAGAATCTTTTTGTGAAATAGGCTTATGATCAACATCTATATTTTCAATGAAAATGTATTTTTGTGTCTCACTTTGAGAAAATATTCTTTTATTCATGTTCATACTACATAAATAATTATTCTTAGATTCATTTGTCCTTTGAATATCCCTTCATACCACAACAAGTCCCTAGATATCAACGACATCAGCAACACTGTTACTGACTCAGAATCTACTATTGAGCAAGATATGTGTCTAGAAAGATTTCAAGACTTTGAAAACGACAGAGATTGTAACCTATCTCCTGATTTGTTAAAGACGGTAGAACAAGATGAAAAATAGATCCTACCTTATAAGTCATTACAGAAGGGAAAGAAGTGAATATCAGAGCCTGTATCGCCACAGAGACAAAACAAGACGTCATTGAGTTATTCTAAGAATTCAAGAATATTTTCGCATGATCGTATCAAGATATGCCTTGGCTACTAAGATGTGTGGATGCTGTTAAGGCTAAGAAAATATTAAAAGAGGAACACATGCTAATGGTTTAACAATGGCCAGGCAAATCATGAGGTTCAGGTACTGAGGGTCTACTATGGAAGGGGATTGCATCAGTTATACCAAGAAATGCCATGAGTGCCAAATTTATAGAGATAAGATTCTATACCTCATTCATCTCCTCATGTATGACATCTCCGTAGACTTTTTCTATGTGGGGCATGAATGTTAGTGGGCCAAAGGCTTCTAGCGGGTATCGATTCATCCTTATGGTCGTCTATTACTTTACTAAGTAGGTGGAAGCTGCTTCATATATCGATAGTCAGTACATTCCATGTCGGTATAAAATCCCAAAAAAGGGATCATATCTGATGATGCATTAAATTTGAACAACAACGCGACATCAGAAGTTTACAGTCTGTTCAAGATTAAACACTGTATCACCCCAAAACAAATGATAAAAAAAACATCATAGGGAAAATGATTGAGACTCATAAAGATTGGCATGAAAAGTTACCATTCGCCTCTATGCCTATCGGACGTCTGTTAAGACCTCTACCGGGGCAACAGCTTTCTTATTAGTTTATAGATGGAGGCGATTTTGGCCATTGAAGTTAAGATTACTTTTCTCTGAGTTTTATCAGAGTTGAAGTCGGATGAAGCAGAATGGATCCAATCCCAATATGATTAGTTGAACTTGATCGAAGAAGAAAGGCTAAGGGCTATCCTTATGGTCAATTGTACCGAAAGCGAATGATGCGGGCCTATAACAAGAAGGTTTTCCCTAGAGGATTTCATGGAGGAGATCTAGTTTTGAAAAGGATCCTTCTCATACAAAAGGACTTCTAAGAAAAGTGGATGCCAAACTGGGAAGGACCTTAGGTGGTAAAGAAGGCATTCTCTAGAAAAGCGTTGATTTTGACCTAGAGGGATAACAAGGACTTGCCTAATCCTATGAGTTCAAATCAAGAAATATTTCATAAAAAAAAGAAAAAGTAAAAAAGAAAAATAAAAGAAAAAAAAGAAAAGAAAAATGAAGAAAGAAAATGAAAAGGAGATGCCAAGGTGAAAACCCGCAAAGGGCGCCTTGAGACCAAAGGGGTTTTGAATTGAAAACCCAGAAAAGGGAAATTAAAATTTTGATCAAAGGTAGGGCATGCGGTAGTCTTGCTATGCCTGAATTAGCAATAAGGAGAGATGTTACGTCTTGGGGCATCAACAGAGTACTCTAGATCCCCTAAACTCAAATTGAGCTCAAAAAGGGTCTTCAAGAAGTTTGTGCAGAGAAGCTCATGCTACGATATTTGGGGCACCTATTCTTCTTTTACTCATTTTATGTTTCAGCAATGTTTGCTTTCTTGGATTAATCTATTCTTTCTAAATTTTGTTCCTGATAAATTTTAGTTTTGACCATCATTATAATCTTTTTCAAGCATTTTGCATTGAAATAATGATTAATGGACTAATAATATTTTCACAAAAGGAGTTCTGCATATTACTTTGGAAGTTTCTAAATAGTACAGGAACTTGAAACAGAACTATTATTTAGAAGTAACCAAACCTGAGGGTTGGAAACGTTTGAGAAAGAATAGTCTAAACTGTGACTATTTCTTCAAATTTTTCTGTCAAAGATACCAACTAAACAAGAAGGCATGGTAACGCATCAGTGATAGAAACTTAATGAACAACGAAGAAGGCATGGTAACACAACAATGATACAACCTTGATGAACAATGAGCAATGACAACCCAAACATTAAAAATGGACCATTCTCATGCATTCATACAAATATCATTCATACACATTTAGTTAAGATTATTTCGTTCATTCTGATCATGACATCCTAATCATTTGGCATAAATATAGGCCCATGAAATAGATTCAACAGGTCATGTTCCCGGAGGACAATGTAACAAAATCGGTGAATCCACAAATCCCATACCCTTGAAGTTACAGTGGGATGGATTGAAGTCATTATAACAACCTTATCTCCTTGAAGTTGCAGTGTAGCAGGTTGAAATTACGAGCCTTATCTCCTTGAAGTTGCAGTTGAGCAGGTTAAAATTACAAGTTTTATCTCCTGAAGTTGTAGTGGTGTAGACCGAGAGATAGCGAATCTTATTTCCCTGAAGTTGCAGTGGAACAGATTGAAGCTATAAATTATAGATATTATCTCTCTGAAGTTGCAGTAGAGCGGATCATGGCAAACCTTATCTCCCTAAAGTTACAATGAAGCAGGTTGAAGTTACAAGTCTTATCTCCCTAAAGTTGCAGTGGAGCAAACCGAAGACAGTTAATCCTATCTCTCTAAAGTTACAGTGGAGCGGATTAAAACGGTGAATCCTATAACTTTGAAGTTGCAGTAGGTCGGATTGAATTTACTATAACAGATCTTATCCCTCTGAAGTTGCAGTAGAGCATATCATGGCAAGCCTTATCTCCCTGACTTTGTGGTGGAGCAGGTTGAAGTCACAAGTCTTATCTTCCTGAAGTTGTAGCGGAATAGATTGAAGACAGCGAATCTTATTTCCTTGAAGTTGCAGTGGAACAGATTGAAGTTACAAATTGGCGGATCTTATCTTCCTGAAGTTGCACTGGAGCAGATTGAAGCCACTAGCCTTATCTTCCTGAAGTTACAGTAGAGCAGATTGAAGATAAAGAATCTTATTTCCCTGAAGATATAGTGGAACAGATTGAAGCTACAAATTATGGCGGATCTTATCTTCCTAAAGTTACAGTGAAATAGATTGAAGCCACCAGCCTTATCTTCCTGAAGTTGCAGAGAAGCAGGTTGAAATTACCAATTCTTATCTCCTTGAAGTTTCAGCGGAATAGATCGAAGCTATAAATCTCTTCTCCCTGAAATTACATTCGAGCGGATTAAAGCACCAATTCCTAAACTTCTAAAGTTACAGTGGGTTGAATCGAGGTTACTTGAAGAAGAAGAAAAGAAGCGCCGAAACTCAGCAAGATCGGGCAAAATTAGTTCTTTTAAAGTCTTTGCTCCATTCTTGTTACACGACCATGAGCAAAGAGGGGCAACTGTACAGGCCCAAATTTGCCCGGGCCTAATACACTCAAATTAGACAAACTAAAAATAAAATAAAATAAAATAAAAAAAATCAAAAGTCTAAATTAAACAGTCCAAAACGAGCCCAATGAAACCTAACCCAATTACAAGCCCAAAATTAACCCTAGCCCTAAACAATTTCAGTAGCAAAAAAGAAAGGGAAACCCTAGCCGTCGCCTACCTCAAGCGTCGTGCCCGCGCTTTGTCCCGAGACCTCCTCCTCTGCTGCCTTGCACGGAAAAGGAAAAAAGGCCTTTCTCCCCGCCGTCAACGCCGCAATGCAGACAAAGAAAGAGAAACAACAATGAAAATGAAGCATCAAGAGCAAATAAAAGCAAAGTAAAACCAATATTTTGTAATATTTTTTGGCTATAAAGGCCAAGACCAAACCAATGTATGCTACGGATTTTTGGAAATAGAAAAAGGAACAAAGAATTTGAAAAAAAAAAAAAAAAGGAAAATACAAAATATACAGAGATACAAAGGAATTAAGGTCATTGTCTTTATACATTTATTTGTTTTTCCATTTATTTTATTTTTTCTTTTATTTTTCCATTTTCGAAAATATACCTATATATGCATATTTCTTTATTTTCTTCTAAAAAGAACAGTTTATATTCGAATATATAAAGAAATACAAAAAAAAGAAAGGAAAAACTCACCTGGGGGGTCCGACTACCGTATACGGCGATAGTCGGCGACAGACGATGGCAGTCCGATCATCGGACCTATGGTTGGAAGAGGAGCCCAACAGAGAAAAAAGAACCCCTTTTGTTTTTTTGTTAAAACTGTTGGAAGAAATGATTTTTTTTTTTTGCAAAAAAATAGGTTTATAAATGTAGAGAAAACGACGCCATTTCATTAAGGTTAGGGAGGCCACAAAACGGCGCCGTTTGGTCCCTTGACCCGCGCCTTGACCCGACCTGCAAGGAGGGTCCACTTGTTTTTGTTAAATGGGTTATTTGTAACCCTGACCCTTTCGCTTTTTGGGCTGTTCTAATTTAGTCCTTTTTCTTCTTTTATTTTTTTTAATTTGGCCATGGAATTTGTTGCGCATTTCAATCAAGTCCCCAACCCACTGATGCTCTGAGAAGTAGACGCGTGTCCAAGGTTGGGGTTATTTTCTGAATGGGCCCTTGACAATTTAAGCGTGTTTGATTTTGATCTTATTTTTGTATAGTTATTTATTACAATTTAGGCTCTAAGTTTTATTTTTATTCCGATTTAGTCCTTAACCTGTTTGATTTCGACCTTTTAATTCGTTATTTATTTATTCTGTCCTAATTATCTTTATATATTATTTATTTATTCATTTATTTATTAAAGGTTTATATATTATATATTTTAAGCTCTTTTTATATTATTTGTATCAAATGGTTTTATATTTTTAGATATTGTTTATTTTAATTTATTTCAGTATACTATTATTTTGAATCGCTTTATATATTGTATTATTTTAAACTGCTTTTATATGTATTATTAATTTTAGATTTTTCCTCACATATTATTTCTTTTAAATTATTCTATATTGTTTATTTTAAATCGCTTTAAATTATTTATTTCAAACCGTTTTATATTTTATTAAATTTGTTTTACGTATTGTTTATTTTTGAACATTTTTGTATTATTTATTTATTTATTTTAAATCTCTTTACATTATTCACTTTTAAATTGTTTTTGTATATTATTTTATTTCGTTTGTCTCCAATTATTAATTGGAATTTGAAATGATGTATATTGTGTGATTATTGCCATCATGAGTTCTATAATTTGTTTTCATATTATTGTCATTCATTTATGTAGTATTATACTCATAAATCGTTATGCCATGTTCGACGTTTTCATTTCATCTCATTTCACTAAAATAACTTCAAAAGTCATTTTTTTATATATATCTATAATAGGCCATTTTATTACATTTCCACTAAATAGCACGCATCGTTAGGTTTTGTAATTTATTATTAAAAAAATTTTTAAACAAGGAAATGTTCTATTTTTTTTGGAAATTTTGAGAAGTCGTACCTTAACTTACGGAGTTTCGATTTTCTCGTTGGTCCTAAATAATTGAATATCTTATAAGTTTCCAAATATATAAGATTCGATCAAATAATAAAATAAAATAAAAAACTTATTTTCGGGAATTTAATGTGTTGTATCCTAACTTACGGGATACGACATGTCAATTACTTCGAAGAAAGAGGTCCTCTTACATGTTTTCTTTAATCCTAGAGATTTTATTAAATAGACACTAATACAAAAAGGGATCGTATTTTAAATTCTTTCCGCGTTTTCAACTTTCGACATAAAGACATCAAATAATCAATTAGGTACTAATTTTGGGCGTCACGAGGGTGCTAATCCTTCCTCGTGAGTAACTGACTCCCGAGTTCGTTTCTTGGATTTCGTAGACCAAAAAAAAAAATCTTCGTTTTAGTAAATTAAAATCTTTATTAAAATGATTGAATTACGAGGTGACCCGATCACACCTCAACAAAAAGGATTGATGGCGACTCCCGTTTTTTTATTTTTATTTTCAAAATATAAAGTCGACACCCTTTACAAAAAAATAGTTTCGACGTAATGTTTATGTGCATATCTCATGCATGCCATGCCATGCCTAATTTGATTAACATAAATAAAAGTATTAGGTTTTTATTTATTTATTTATACATTCGAGGGTTTACACGAACACAGACAACGTAGGGACTGGTGACAAAGAAGCATCTTCTGTGAACACTGGAAGTCACTGAGAGCATATCTCAAATTTCAGTGTCGGGAATCAATCACTCATTTTCAATTGGCATGTATGTCATCAATGGCTGCTAACTTCACTGATGAATAAAACAAAGAATAGAGGCAATCAATGGTTGAAGTTTTAACCGCACACCCATTTTTTGTGTTATGAGAAGTCCTCATCCTGAAGCAATTAGGAACTTGGGTTGATGTGAGAATTTGATATCCAATTTTATATATTTTAAAAACTATATACCCCGTGTTCAATTCTCAATGGCCTGCCTCTTTAAAAATAATAACAAACGAAAGCATCAACGAGGGTGAAACATTCAATGTCCCATTTCAAGATTTCACCAATGCTCCCACGAAGAAGACAATGGAAAGATGTGAACAAATTGCTCAACTTATAATCTAAATCTTTTGTTTTTACTACTTTGGATCCAAGTTTCCAAAGGCATCAAACGTGAAAACAAAGGCTAATCTTCAGAATTATAAAAATACCTGTGGCTGGCCAATCATCACGAAGCTCTATCACACGTCCCAGATTTGTTATGTTTTTTTTTATACATTTAGATTTATCATTACCCACTTGGATGGCTGGATTCATTGAAACCAACATTCATTCTGCTGTCCAAAAATGCCCAAAGCCGGCCAATTTAAAAACAAATTAATCAAATTCCATATGTCATTGGCGTAAAAACTGTAATAGAGCAAGACAATAAGCTAGATTCTGCCTGCAAATAGATTGTGGATAACTGTACATATGGTCCAGTATATAAAACTCATTTAAGCGTCCATTAGAGCTGATGAAAGTAAACAAAAATCAAAAGATAGTGTCCCATATCTACTGAAAGGAAACATCAGAAAAATGTTTTCCAAAGATGGCATGTTTCGATATGCTGACAATGTCGACAAGCTGTTAATGTTTTTCGGAACTTTGGGTAGTATCGGAGATGGATTGCAGTACCCTCTTACAATGCTTGTTCTTAGCAAAGTGATCAATGAGTATGGAGATCCCAATGCCAAATTGTCTAATGATACTGTAGATAAGGTATGTGCCACTAGCCTGTATGAAAATCTGGTTAACCGAAGCCCAGTTTATTGCCTTCGGACCAATCTGAGTTAATATAAAAGATAGTTGATGAAATAACTGTACCGGATTGTTTCGATTTTCTGCAGTATTCACTTTTGCTGCTCTATGTTGCGATCGTAGTTGGACTTTCGGCATTTGTCGGTAAGTTGCAACTATCATTTTTGCATTAGACTGATAAATATTTGACATTAATATCTGCTTTGCTTCCTTGGGTTGCCATTTTATACATATACAGAAGGGGTTTGTTGGACACGAACCGCAGAGAGACAGACTTCCCGAATAAGGACAGAATACTTAAAATCTGTCCTTAGACAGGAAGTTGGTTTCTTTGACACTCAGGAAACCGGTACCTCCACGACATTCCAAGTCGTGTCAACGATATCTGCAGATGCCAATGCAATCCAAGTTGCAATATGTGATAAGGTCAGGAATCAACTAGCATTCTTGCATACAGAAAATGATTCAATATGCTGTTTCTAACATTGTTTCTCCTTTGTCCGGAATGTAGATACCGAATTGCCTTGCATTTCTTTCAACCTTCTTCTTCTGCCTCGTTGTTTCCTTCATACTATCATGGAGAATTACATTAGCAGCGATTCCATTGACGCTGCTCTTCATTGTTCCCGGGCTGGTATTCGGGAAACTGATGATGGATGTGATAATGAAGATGATTGAATCTTATGGTGTTGCAGGTGGGATTGCAGAACAAGCAATTTCCTCCATAAGAACTGTATATTCATATGTAGCTGAGAATCAAACAATAGAAAAATTTAGCCATGCACTTGAAAGGACCTTGGAATTGGGAGTAAAGCAAGGTTTTGCAAAGGGATTGTTGATGGGAAGTATGGGAAGCATTTATGTAGGATGGGCTTTTCTAGCATGGGTTGGGACTTATTTGGTCACCGAAAAAGGCGAAAAAGGTGGTTCAATTTTTGCAGCCGAAATCAATGTCGTAATGGGAGGATTGTAAGTAACTTTCTTCATGTTGATGGACTACATCCTCTAATATATCCTAATTAAACCTTTTAGTTAACTCATTATTGTTTTGGTTTGACATTGCAGGAGTGTGTTGGGTGCACTACCAAATTTAACTGGCATCACCGAGGCAACCGTTGCTGCTACTAGGATTTTCGAAATGGTTAACCGGGATCCTTCTATCAATGCAGACGATAGGAAAGGAAAGGCTTTGTCATATGTAAGAGGAGAGATTGAATTTAAGGACATATATTTCAGCTATCCATCAAGACCTGATTCACCTGTCTTGCAAGGTTTGAATCTTAGAATCCCAGCCGGAAAGTCCATCGGTCTTGTTGGAGGCAGCGGTTCGGGCAAGTCCACAACCATTGCATTGCTTCAAAGGTTTTATGATCCTAATGATGGAGAAGTTCTTTTGGATGGATACAAAATAAGGAGACTTCAGCTGAAATGGTTGAGATCTCAAATGGGACTAGTTAGTCAAGAACCTGTACTCTTTGCAACATCCATAAAAGAAAATATATTGTTCGGGAAAGAAGGAGCATCGATGGAAGATGTAATAAGTGCAGCTAAAGCGGCCAATGCGCATGACTTCATTGTCAAATTACCGGAAGGATACGAAACACACGTGAGCTAACTTCTAATCTGTCAACCAGGAAACTGTCTTTGAATTGTTATATTTGGTTATAACAAGAGAACTATGTGGATTGCAGGTTGGTCAATTCGGGTTTCAGATGTCTGGTGGCCAGAAGCAGCGAATCGCCATAGCTAGGGCTTTGATTCGGGACCCTAGAATCTTGCTTCTAGATGAAGCTACAAGTGCACTGGATGCACAAGCCGAAAGGATAGTGCAAGAGGCGATCGACAAGGCATCCATAGGGAGGACATCGATCATCATTGCTCACCGCCTAATGACAATAAGAAACGCAAATCTTATTGTGGTTCTACAAGATGGTAGAGTGATTGAATCAGGGTCCCATAATGAACTAATGCAAATGAATGATGGAGAAGGCGGAGAATACTACCGAATGGTAGAGTTGCAGAAAATGGCATTGCAAAATGATGTTTCTGATGACTCAAGTTACAAAATCGAAGGAAGATATCACCACAGGATGAATGTTGCACAAAGTCCGATGAGCTATAGATCGAGTGCTGCGAGCACGCCAGCATTGAGCCCTTTCAGCCCTGCTCTATCAGTGGGAACACCCTATTCCTACACTATCCAATATGATCCTGATGATGACAGTATTGATGAAAACTTCAAGCAAGTATCTCATCCTACTCCATCACAGTGGCATCTGTTAAAAATGAATGCGCCGGAATGGGGAAGAGCCTTGGTTGGAAGTGTGGCTGCAATTGGCTCTGGAGCAGTTCAGCCTATAAATGCATACTGTGTTGGCTTACTTATATCGATTTACTTCCGTGAAAACAAATCCGAAATCAAGTCGAAATCCAGAACTTTGTCATTCGTTTTTTTAGGCATAGCTGCTCTTAACTTCACATCTAGTCTCCTCCAACACTATAATTTTGCTGTCATGGGAGAGAAGTTAACGAAAAGGGTACGGGAGAAGTTTCTTGAGAAGTTGATGACTTTTGAGGTCGGTTTTTTGATGAAGAGGAGAACACAAGTGCAGCCATTTGTACAAGATTGGCTACTGAAGCCAGCATGGTTCGTTCCCTTGTTGGGGATCGAATGTCATTGCTGGTTCAAGCCATTTTTGGGTCCATTTTTGCATACATAGTAGCACTTAAACTTAGCTGGAGGTTATCACTCGTGATGATTGCAGTTCAACCTTTAGTCGTCGGAAGCTTTTATGCAAGGAGCATGTTGATGAAGAGTATGTCCGGAAAGGCGCAAAAAGCACAGAAGGAAGGAAGCCAACTAGCAAGTGAAGCTGTTGTAAACCACAGAACTATCACTGCCTTTTCATCTCAGAAAAGAATATTGGGGCTCTTCAAGGATACGTTAAAGGGTCCGAAAGAGGAAAGTGTCCAACATTCGTGGCTTTCGGGTTTAGGCCTCTTTAGCTCTCAGTTTTTCAACACAGCTTCTACAGCATTAGCTTACTGGTATGGTGGGAGACTATTGACACAAGGGTTAATAACATCAGAGCACCTTTTTCAAGCCTTCTTGGTGTTGCTATTCACTGCTTATGTCATTGCTGAAGCTGGAAGCATGACCAATGATTTATCAAAAGGAAATAGTGCCATTCGATCAGTTTTTGCGATCCTCGATAGGAAAACAGAGATCGATCCTAATCATTCATGGGCCCTAGAGGTTAAAAAGATGATTAAGGGACGAATAGAGCTGAAAAATGTGTTCTTTGCATACCCAACCAGACCTGACCAATTGATATTTAAGGGCCTAAACCTTAGAATAGAAGCAGGGAGGACAGTTGCACTAGTGGGACAAAGTGGTTCCGGAAAATCTACCGTTATCGGACTTATTGAGAGGTTTTATGATCCGACGAAAGGATCAGTATTCATAGATGCGCAGGATATAAAGAACTATAATTTGAGAATGCTGAGAACACATATTGCACTTGTGAGTCAGGAGCCAACCCTGTTTGCAGGAACGATCCGCGAAAACATTGCCTACGGGAAAGAGAATGCTAAAGAATCTGAGATACGAAAGGCTGCAAAGCTTGCCAATGCTCATGAATTCATAAGGTATGTAAACTACATTATAAAAAACTAATCAAGAACAGGAAACTCTCAAATCATAGCTGCAAACTCTCTAGTGTTAGTATTAGAGCTTTATTGGTCAATGAAAACACCATTTTTGTGTTGTGATTTTGCAGTGGGATGAAAGATGGCTACGACACAAATTGTGGAGAAAGAGGTGTTCAACTATCAGGGGGTCAAAAACAGCGGATCGCACTCGCACGAGCCATACTAAAGAACCCTTCAATTCTCCTGCTGGATGAGGCCACCAGTGCACTTGATAGTGTCTCAGAAAAATTGGTTCAAGAAGCACTTGAGAAAATGATGGTGAGCAGAACATGCGTGGTGGTCGCTCACCGGCTATCGACCATTCAAAAAGCTGATACCATCGCCGTTATCAAGAACGGGAAAGTTGCGGAACATGGTTCGCATAATGAACTGCTTTCCTTAGGTCGTGATGGAGCATATTATTCGCTGATAAAACTACAGGGTGGGAGTTCTCCTTATAGGTAAAACCTGAAATTTGAAGTTGAAGACAATATGATTCGGTCAGTGATCAGTTTGTAAATGTGAACAAAGGATTTTTGTTGATTGCCTTGCTTTGATATGTAGACATTTAAAATTTCAATGATAAATATAGTTACATTCCAATATTAATATATGTCACAATTCCATGTATTCTTTTTTAATAATACATTTACAAACAGAAAATCAATGTTTTCCGATGCCCGACAAAATAGCTAGAAAAGCAAAAGATAAAAAAAAAAAAAAAAACCCATAAATGGACTCTTTTCTCTTGATTTTTTTGGATTTTTTAGTTGATTTATCTAAACTCTCTTAATTGTTTGGTTGATTTTGAGTTTTGTACTGTGTTTTTTCTTTGCTATGGTTCAGTCTGTCTTCTCTTGATTGGAGAAATATACCAAACACAAACCAAATAAGTGGCTAAACATTGGCTAAATTAACCTATACATACTATTATAACTTGAATTAATTAACTGAAAGTACCAAAAGAGCCGATAGATAGTGTGATATAGCTACGAAAGCTTCTAACCCAAAAGAGCTTCCGAGTCACTATAAAACACAGAAAATAACATAGAGTAAGCATTTAAACTTAGTAATTTTGTATAACATAAAATTTAACTTACCATTTTGTCATATTTAAGGTAAGTAAACCAAAGCATATCTCAACTCAATTTGGCCAAAAGCCTCTCACATATTCATCAACCATGTTAGCCATGTAATTCATATAAAAATCGAGAATCACGTATGAGTTCAACAACTATTCAAACTCCATATTCATGTAACATCTATACCATGTATCCATATATCATATACAAATCATTTCCATATAATTCATGTAAATACCTATACTAGTTCGTAAACTCATATAAACTTGTAACAGAACTGTGCTTGTTGAACCATTTAGAATATCGTTGGATACGCGGGTAGTACACACGAGGTGTACTAAACTGTAATCCATCAATTCATGTATATGTATGCTCATATGAACTGTAAACGGTAAGCTCCTCCGAGCTAAATAACGGTAAGCTCATACGAGTTGAGTATCGGTAAGCTCATAAGAGCTGAAATCGGTAACCCTAATGACATGTCATTTGTATCCTACGAATTTCTTAGGTTTAAACGAGGCTTTGTAATCGTCTACGTAGTCAGATATGCTATCGGTATTCATATATGATGATAATGCAAATAACATACATCTAATTCAAACAAAGCATATAATGACACAATTTAATTACAGAAACTTACCTCGACGAGTGTTCGTAAATATAGAGGCGACAAATCTAAGATTTTCTCTTTGCCTCAATCTCCGTACGAGGTCTAAGTAGATCTATACGAATGAATTTAACTCAATTCAATATTTTTCATATTCAATTTAGTCCAACACATATTTTTGAAAAAATTACTATTTTGCCCCTATACTTTTAATTATTTACAATTTAGTCCCTTGGCTCGAAAAATGAAATTCATCCAATTTTATCCTTACCCAAGCCTAGCCGAATTATAAAAATATTTATAGCAACTCATATATTTCACAAATTGACAATTTTACCACACAATTTATCACATTTTTCAATTTAATCTCTAATTGATAATTTCATCAAAAATTCATTTACAAAAGTTATTTATCTAACAACAACCATTCATTTTATACCATTAAAATTCAAAACCCTAATATGTTCATCAATGAAAAAACTCAAATATTTTAACAGTTTTACAAATTAGTCCCCGGGCTAGCTAGATTAAGCTACAACGATCCCGGAAACATAGAAATTATCAAAAAGGGGACAAAAATGCATACCTAATTTGAAAGAATAAAATTGGCCGAATGAAGCTTCAATAATGGCTTCTTGTTCTTTAACATTTGATTGAAAAGAAAATAATTATGGAAGATGATAAATTTTTGTTTTATTTTAATTAACCTTTATTTACTAATTTCCAAAATTAACCTTTAAAACATTTAATAATTACACAAAATACCAAGCCATTATCATCCACTAACTCATTAATGGGCTAATTACCATATAAGAACCTCTATTTTAAAGTTCTATATCTATTTAATACATTTAGCTAATAGAACTCAACTTTTGCACTTCACGATTTAGTTCTTTTTATCAAATTGAACATGTAAACGGTAAAATTTCTTAACATAATTTTTATACGGTAATACTATCATGCTGTAGATCATAAAATAATAATAAAATAAATTTTCGACTTTAGATTTATGGTCCCGAAACCACTATTTCGATTCCATTGAAAAAACGGGCTGTTACAGGTTATTTTCCGATCGAAGAGTTTTGTCATACTTGAACGTTGTGGGTTTTGGGATAGCCGCGTACATTCAGATATCTAAGCTATGGTCAATTTAATATTAACCTTAGTTGAAAGATGGTGCCCGGAGACACATACGTTCCACCTCCCGTGTGGGGAGGTAACTATTACACTGTAAGACGTAGCAGTCCAACTGAGGCTGTCTATAAATGGTGAAGCAATGACCGGGCTTGGAAAAGTGCTCAATCCGTAGGGAACTTACGAGTGGTCACTTAAAAAAGTGCCCCTCAACGATGAGGAAGGACGATTAACCAGTATTAAATTTACGTGGTTAAGAGAAAACTTCCAGCATCTACCGAGTAGTCCAACGCAAATGGACATTATCTACGCTGCAAGAGCATTCATTCTACAACTTATAGGTGGAATACTGCTACCAAACGTCAATCAAAATAAAGTCCACAACATGAATCTCCCCTTATTAGAGGATCTCGAGATTGCCGAAAGATTTAGATGGGGTTCTACAGTATTGACATGTTTATACCGTGAGCTTTGTCGAGCAACAAAGTCGTCTACAAAAACAATGAGTAGTTGCTACTTTCTACTACAGTCGTGGGCATTATACCGAATGCCATTTCTAGCATCAGTGAGCCACCAATTGTATGTGTGGCCACTCGTGAATAAGAAAATAGATAGTTCAATTTTGCAATCTATTTTTAATTGTATAATATAGTATACTTATTTTTTAATGCAAAAAATAATCTGATAATTTATTTTTTTTAGATGGCCAAATGTACCGGGAATCGGACGATCGTTCACCGTACCCATGTATAGTATGATGATCGAGACTCATTCCGGGGATAGCGTAAAATACGCTTCGAATCTTTCTTTTTTAAATATAATAATTGCACAAAAAAATAAATTAACTAATAACATGTTGTCTATATTATGTAGTTTCTATGGATGCTATATGTTGAGGAAGGGATCGCGGCGCTCATACCATCATTGGTTAACAAGTAGCAACAGCTGTTCACATCAAATGTTCCGTTAATTCATTTTCATATGGTGGAGTAGCACGACGGAGGTTGAGTATTGAGGCAGTTTAGTTGTACACAACCTATCCTGAACCTTCCCCTCGACATCAAAGAAGTCCACGAAATGGACAAAAGGGTTGAGGTCGGGATGCAATAAATTGGGCAGAAAAACATGAACTGTATATCTTTCTGTGAAATGATCAACATTCGAGGCGCCCTCCCTTATATGTCTTAGAGGGAGGGTTCTCTCCTACGTGCGAGTACGCAGAATGGTAAATGGCACACGGGAAGCCCTTTATATTCCAAGGTCGCTATATACTGATCCCGAAAGACGTGCAACCGAAATCTTTCTGATGGCAACAAAGAACGCACGACCGTGCCGTAACCGAGTTTCGCCATTTGGGAACACCGAAATCGATTTTGCCTCAAACCCCGATCCTAAGCCCCAATATGAAGCATCCGACTCGTCATCATACCACCCGAAGCTCGAGCCTGAGCCCCAATTTCCTCCATCGTTCGAGGATATTTTTGGTGACGGCCCCAACCTTAATATTTGACAGGGTCCAGATTGTCCTCATACCACCCGGAGCTCAATCAGGAAGCGCATACACCTGCTACTGAGGATATTTTCCATCGGCACCTCCGGTCACGCAATACCCCTTAACTTTCGATTATGGTGTATATGATTATACTTCTTTTCTAAGTACAGCGAATGGAACACCGGAGGCCAGATCGAGTAACTATTAAACGCCTCAGCAAGGTGCACAGCATCACCGACGGAGGTAGCTGGACCATTACATGCCAGCGTCGAGGATGTCGCCGAGATCACAACAAATTTAATTTTTATCTGTAAATATTTACTTTATTTTGTAATTATTCATTTTTAATATTAATTTAATTTTTTAAAATAATTATTTATTTGAATAAATGACTTTGAAATATTAAATGAAAAATATAATTCGAATAAGTAATAGTACACAACAAATTAAATTTACAAATACAATAAAATACAAACATTATGGAATATTAATACACAAAATATAAAATTCAAACAAAAATAATACAAATTAAATTAAATTTAAACACCCAACAAACTTGAAGCAGATAGGTAAAATTAATACGAAAATTTTAAATTCAAACTACATATAATACAGACTAAATTAAATTTAAACACCCAACAAACTACAAACAGATAGGTAAAATTAATGCACGAAAATTTTAAATTCAAACTATATATAATACATACTAAATTGAATTTAAACACCCAACAAACTACAAACAGATGAGTAAAATTAATATACGAAAATTTTAAATTCAAACTACATATAATACGAACTAAATTAAATTTACAGATACAAAAAAATAAAAACATTCTAAAGAAATAATAAAATTATTTTGAATAGTAGTTTCATCACAATTAGTCCCCTTCTGCTTAAATCAGGCCTACGTTACATCAGTACCTTACTTTTAAGTTGCAAAATAAACGCTCTTACACCATAGATAATGTCCATCTGCGTTGGACATCTCGGTTAGCTATCTATGACGCAAAAAGTCATCCTACCCTTAATGGCATAACCTTTACGGTTGACATGACAGTATATAATTCAACCCCGAAATTTGGTTGTACACTGCAAAAAACTCTCATCTGCAATCCACTACAAAAAACTCTCATCTGCAATCCACTACAAAAAAAATCATTTGATGATACATTACAAAACACTATCATTTTGATGGCTCTCTCAAAAATTTTTTCTCATACATTTACACTATCAGAACCCAAACCACCCCCTATATATAAAGTGAGGAAGGTTCCAGCCATCTGATTCTTAAAATTAAGAAAACTAATTTTTAATAATTAGTGTCGGCCATCAGTGTTCCAAAATAATAATAAAAAATTTAATTTGATGAAGCTAGTGCGGCTATCGGTGTCCCAAAAAAAAAAAAAAATCGGGACCCGAAAAATTACTTGGTGTTAACCATCTAATGTTCTAAAGTAAAAAAGTTTTTTAAATGACTCTAAAAATTACTTGGTGTCAACCATCTACTAATCTAATATTTTGTATCCAAAAATTTTTTAAATGACTCTAGTGTCGGCCATTCATGTCTCAAACTAAAAAAAATCATTTTTTTAAAGTTTGACATAATAATCAGATAATAATAGAGCCAAAACATAAGGTGATGCCAGCTATTAGATTCCCAAAACCTAAACTTACTATTTATTTCAAATCATTTTAATAAATATTTTTGAACTCGAGTGATTTTTATAAATATTAAATTTTTTTGATTTAGATAAGTAAAATAGCGGATAACACTCTTTTCTCTCGTGAGTTGTTGAGGGGCTACAATAGAAAGTATATTTCGCCTAGGTGTACTTTGAAGGTGGATTAACAGAAAGCCTGTGACTCTTTGAATTGGGGCTTTATTCTTTCGGTCTTGAAGGTTATGGGTTTTCCTGAGCTGTTTGTCAAGTGGATTGCTACCTGTATCACTACTCCTCGATTTTCCATTTCTCTTAATGGCGGGCTTATTGGTTTTTTTTTAGAGGGGAAAGAGAAATTAGACAAGGACATCCTCTATCTCTTTGTGGTTGCAATGAATGCCCTGTCCAGGATTTTAGAAGAGGTAGCTCAATGTAGTGTTTTCAAGTATCATCCTAAATGTCTCCGTGTTAAGCTTTCTCATCTGTCCTTTGCAGATGATCTTCTTATATTTGCAAAGGGTTCTGTTGATTCTGTGGTTGGTATTTGGTGTTTATTAGTGGAGTTTTATAGGTATTTTGGGCTGCAGGTTAATGCTTCAAAAAGTGAGCTACTTGTTGCTAGTATTTCTGAAGAGGAGATTGAGCTTATAAGAAGCATTACTGGGTTCAAGATTGGGCAGCTTCTTGTTAGATATTTGGGAGTGCCTCTTGTATCTATGAAACTGACTTTTTTAGACTGTAGTGCTTTGATAGGCAAGATATTGAGTTAAGGTTATTGGCTGGTCTGCTAGACATTTGAGTTATGCTGGTAGGCTTCAGCTTATTAAAGCTGTTATCTTGAATGTGCAGTCTTACTAGTGTAGTAGGCAGTTTCTTCTTCCAAAAGCTGTTCTTAGGAAGATCGCTCAAATTTGTGTTCGATTCTTTTGGAAAGGTCAGGATTGTGCTGCACATGGTGCTAGAGTTAGCCGGTTTTTGATATGTTCTCCTAGATCAGAAGGTGGGCTGGGTTAAGGGATCTTGAAGTATGGAATAATGTTTGCATTTTGCAGCATATTCGAAGTATCCTTGCTGAGGAAGGTTCTCTTTCGATTGCTTGGAATAAAGAGTATGTTATGAAGGGGAGGAGCTTTTGGGATGTTGCTTCTAATTTTACAAGTAGCTGGAACTAGAGAAGAATGCTTAAGTTGAAGGAGCTTGCTGCTGGTAGTGTGCAAAGAATTCCTATTAGCAGTAAGATTGCTTCTTCAAGGCTGTGGGAGGATATTAGAGATAAGGGAGGAAGTGTGCTGGCATCGATTGTTTTGTTCTCTTTGCACATTCCTAAGCATTCTATTGTTGCTTGGATGGCAGATTTGAATTGGTTGCCTACCAGGGATCGTTTAAGTTCCTTAGGTCTCAATGTTGATGGGCGTTGCTTGCTTTGTTCTAGGATTGCTGAAACTAGAAACCATATTTTTTTTAATGTGATTTCTGAAAGAAGGTTTGGGAGATGGTATTGCAGCTTTGTAATATTAACAAAGCTGTTGGAACTTGGGATCAGGAGTTAGCTTGGGCTGTCTCTAAGCCCAAAGGCAAGTCCCTTATTGTTGTTGTGCTTAGATTGCATATATTCATTCAATTTAGTGTGAGAGGAATGAGAGGTATTTAGGGAAGCCTCTTTCTAAAGAAACTTATACACACTGTTCAGATTAGGTTGATGGGGAAGCAAATTAATAGGGTAGATGCTGTTAATGTTCATATTTGTTCAATACTCTTGTGTTTGTTATGGATTTGTTTGAAGTCCTGGGTAATGAAATTAATGACTGGGGTATGAAAATGGGATAGAAATACAAATACCATTTGATACAAATAATTCAATTAAGTTAAAGCCGTTAACATCACTCTTTCTCTTTTTCCCAGCTACAACAAAGCATCTGAAAATATGCTAAAACCATGAAAAACAACTCACCAAAAATCAAGCAAAGCGAAGAGCAAGAAATTGAACAAAGCTCCAAGCAGCACCACACAAGAATTTCCCATCTTGGGTGCCATAGATCTAAGCCTGATCCCTTTACGATCGACCTTAACACCACTAGCGTTGACCACCACATCTGCTCCAATCCTAATCTTATGCCTCTTCGAATAACCATACAAGCTCTTAAACTTCACCGCCGTCGCCATATCAACCCGGAAAACTCCTGTTCCGTTCTCCGACACCGCTCGCAAAGCCACCGTGGTGTTAGCGGTGCCTTGACCAGGCTTTGTAGCCTTCTTTCTGTAACCCTGGTAAAACCCTGGCATCAAAATGTTACCTATGACATTACTTTTGTTTGGAAAATCATAAACCGTGACGTTCAAAGGATCATACTTGATCCCTTTGAGCTGGTTGGGGTTGACTAACCTTAGCGTGAGGCTTAAGGTAGGGTCAGCTGTGAGGTTCGAGGCGCTGCTAAGGGAAGGCAAGGATAGAGTTTGAATGGAACATTTGGGATTTGAAGTATGTATCCATAGCCACATGAAAAGTGCCGACATCCCCAAACTAAAGATGCCGCCACAACATCCACAACCTCCTTGGTTACTGGAAGCCGACATGTTTTTCCGGCGGCTGGAAATCGGTGAAGTTTTGCAAAAGATACGAGATTCAGAAGGAGGAGAAAGATGGAAAATGAAGGGCCAAGGACATGTTGGCTTTGAAAAGCACAGCATATAAAGAATTATTAGCTAACTTTTATTTTAAAATAATAATGTAATAAAGTAGTTTTTATTGTGAATAAGATATGGTAGTGTCATTAATAAAAGACTTCAGTTGATATAAAATCATAGGTCAAAATTAATTTCATATGGGCGTGCCTACCAACTTACCCAAACCCTATACTTGACTAATCCCATTATTGAATCAAATATGGATATTTGTCCTTTTTTATAATTGTAATTTACAATTTTTAATAAAATTTTTAATTTTAAAAATTGAAATCAAATTTTAAATTTTTAAAAAATTAATATGTAATTTTATCATTTTAAAACAACAATTTTTTATTTTACCTGTCGAAACCATTTTTAAAGTTTTTATGAAAAACGGGGATCGACTAAAAAAAAGAAAAAGGGAGTCACCACTGATTTTTTTGCTTAGGTGTGATCAGATCACCTTATAAAACATATTTTATTTAGAACATTAATTTTGGCTTATGAAATTCGAGAAAATAGGTTCAGGAGTCGATTACGTACAAGGAAAAGTTAGCACCCTCGTAACGCCCAGAAAATTGGTACCTAATTGATAAAATCATGTCCTAATGTTAAAGATTTTAAAAAATTTAAAATATGATCCTTTTATTTGAAAGAAAGCTAAAACTCACCTATCTCAAAGAAATAAAATGCCACACTCAATAAGTTAAGGATGTAACATCTCAAGACTTTAAAACTAAGCTTGCCTTTATTTTGTAGAAAATCCTTACCTCGAGATACAAAATATTATATCTAATAAGTTAAGATATAACATTATGCATTTTCAAAAATAAGTTTTAATTTGAAATTTATAGGGTTTAAAAAAGGAGGATACTTGATACCTTAAGTTCCACGAGAAAAATTAAAACCCAATAAGTTAGGGTATAATTTTTTCGAAGTCTTCAAATATCACGTATCGCTGTATTTAAAACACCTTAGAATAAAATGAGTCAATTTAGCAAAATGTGTTTTTATAAAAATGGTTTGAGCAAGATATTGCATTAATACATTATAACATACATACCTAATAGCAATTCACCATAACTACAAATCATATTAACAATCACTACTAATATAGATAATTAAAGAATAATATAACATGAATAAACAAATAAAAGAACTATGCTAAAGTAATAATAAGCGAATAAAAGAACATAAATAGATGAATATGAGATATAAAATAAGCGTGCAATTAAAAATCTTCATGAAATATAAAAATTCAAGAAATGAATATTAAAAACTTAGAGTATATATAAAAAAATATAGGGATATATATATAATTTAATAATTTGATATATATATTATATATATATATATAAATAATAATACGTGATAAAAATAGTTTTAAGTAAATAACATATATAACTTTAAATAAAAATATGTTTATAATACAATAATCATAAAAACTACATATTTAATATAAATAATACATGTTATACAATATACAAAATTTATATAATATAGAAGATAAAATAATTTAAATTATACATATAATATAATAACATATAGTTTACAAAATTTTAACAATATATAGTATAATAACTAATATATAAATTATAAAATAATATGTGATATATATAAATAATAATAACCTAAATAAAATAACCTAGTATAAATAATATATAGTAATAATTTAAAACATATATATAATACTAAAATATTTTAAAAATAAGAATAAAATGAAAACAAAAGGATTAGAAATCAAAGAAATAAGGATCAATTTAAATAAAAATAAAGTAAAATTGTAAAAGGGCGATTGTTAGAACACGCGCGAAATTACAGGGGCTTATTGGGCAATTATACCCTATCTCTTAAACGGCGCCGTTCCGTCATCCACCTTTAAAATGGCCTCAGGGATCAAAGACAAAAGCTAATTTTCAAGGCTTGATTAAAAATAAAAAAAATTAAAATTGGACGAAATTAAAAATAATAAAATTACGGAAGGATCAAAGAGGCAATTACCCCTTTTATAAAAAACATGCGGATCCTCCCCGGGTATCAGGTCAACGCGCGGATCCTTGCCATTTAAACGACGTCGTTTAATGCTTATTGGCTTAAGCAAAAACGACGTCGTTTTTATGCTACTATATAAGTCAATTTTCACACAAAAAAATCATTTGAACCCTGTTTTAAAAAAAAACCTTCAACAATTCTCTCAAACCCTTCCTCCTCTCGTTTGGGTTTTGATCATCGGACCTTCGAGCCACTGCCCCACGCGCCTCATGTGCCACCGTAGATGGCGCCATACCCGGCAGTCGGAGGTCCGAAACTTTAGTTTTTCAACATAGATTGACAAGTAAACTCTTTTACTTTGTTTATAGTTGAAAATAAAACGAAGAAAGAAAAGAAAAGAAAAACTAAACAAAATAGTGTTGTCGAAAATCACCTTCTGTATTTTGAAGATTTTGTTCTTTATTTCTGTATTTTTGTATTCTCTGGTATCTTGTATATATGCGTGTTTATTTTACAGATTTTGCTAGGGTTTTTATAACCAAAAAAAAAAATCAAAAAAATAAATACAGGGCTCCTATTTTTGCTGCTACTGTCGGTCTTCTTTCTTTTTGCAGGTGAACAGCGCAGATCTCTGCAGTGGAGCGTCATCCGTCTTGTAATTGCTGGCGTGTTGAAGGCTATGTTGAGTCTTTGCGGCGTGAGGCAGGAACCCTAGGGTTTGGGGTTTCTAGTTTTTGAAACCGAATTTGGGCCATTGGGCTATTCGGGTTTTGGGTTTTAGTTTGGGCTTTGTGGGCGTAATTGAGTAATGGGTTTATGGTTTATTGGGTCTGGGTAGTCTATTTTTCTTACTCTGTAAATGGACTGTAGTAATAATAATAAAAACTGGACATGGGTTTTTTTATTTTTTTGGTTTGTTTGGGCCCGGGAACAAAGAGGCTATTACAACTGGCTCTCTTTGCTCATTATTTTGTAACGAGAATAGAGCAAAGACAATAAAAGGACCCATTTTGCCCGGTCTTGTCAAATGGCTGTATCTTCAATCTGCTTTGTTGCAACTTTAGGAAGACAAGATCTGCTATCTTCAGTCTGCTCCAATGCAAACTCAGGGATGCCAGACTAGTATCTTCGATCTACTTCCTACAACTTCAAGAATGTCAGATCTACCATCTTCAATCTGCTCCACTGTAAACTCAAGGAGACAAGATCTGATGTCTTCGATCTTCTTCCTGCAACTTCAGGAAGGTAAGATCTATTGTCTTCAATCTGTTCGCTGCAACTTCAGGGAGGCAAAACTGATGTCTTCGATCTGCTTCACTACAACTTCAAGAATGCCGGATCTGCTATTTTAATCTACTCCACTACAAACTCAGGGAGACAAGATCTGATGTCTTCGATCTTCTTTCTGTAACTTCAAAAGGTAAGATCTATTGTTTTCAGTCTGCTCTGCTGCAATTTCAGGGAGGCAAGACTGATGTCTTCGATCTGTTTCCTACAACTTCAAAAAATAAGATCTGCTGTCTTTAGTCTGCTCCGCTGCAACTTTAAGGAGGCAGGCTAATGTCTTCGATCTACTTCCTGCAACTTCAGGAAGATAAGATCTGCTATCTTTAGTCTGCTCCACTGCAACTTTAGGGAGGTAGGCTAATGTCTTCGCTCTGCTTCCTGCAACTTCAGGAAGATAAGATCTGCTGTCTTTAGTCTGCTCTGCTGCAACTTCAGGGAGGCAGGCTAATGTCTTCGATCTGTTTTCTGTAACTTCAGGAAGATAAGATCTGCTATCTTTTAGTCCGCTCCACTGCAAACTCAGGAAGACAAGGCTGAAAGTTTCAATTTGCCCTACTACATCGTCCTATAGAGGACATGACCTATTGAATGGGTATATGCTTATGCCGAATGATTAGGATGCCCTGATCGATATGAGTCAAATGCTCCTAATTAGACATGCTATGATATATGGTGCAAAAATGATATGAGTATGATTCCTACTCAAGGTGTTATCACTCATTTATTTGTCAAAGTTTCATCTTCGTTCCCCTTGAAGTATCATATTCTTGCTCAAATAATTTGCCCCATGGAAATTTTAGGGCCCACTCCATTTGAACTTTGAGGACACGAGGCTTAAACCGCTTTCAAAACATCCCACCAAGATTAGAGGATTTAACCCATATAATCTGTTTTAACTTCAATCCATTCCACCACAACTTGGCAGTCATACCATTCCCTGAACGTTATGACCCAATGAGAATACTCATAAAATGATCTTCTCTTAGGATTTGTTGCAACAACTCATTATTTGGTCCAATCACCAATTAGACAAAGAATTCAGAGAAATAGTCTCCACCTGGACGATTCTTTCTCAAATATTTCCAATCTATGTACATGGAAATTCTTAAACAATTGTCCTGTTTCAGTTTATTGTATTATCTAGAAATTTCCAGAGTAATACGCAAAACTTCTTTTGTGAAAATATTATTAGTTCATCAATTATTATTTCAATACAACATGCTTATGACTAATGGATAACAAATAAACTGATCTCAAGGATAGTTAGAGTTAAATAAATTATCAAAAATACAAAGAAAATTAACTGGGAATATATCTTTGAGAAGAAAAAGAATCTAAAGATAGTGAATTAATTTGAATAGGAAAAAGATCCCTATATATCGCAGATTGGGCTTCCATATACAAACTCTATGAAGACTGCTTCGAGCTTAACATGCGTTTAGAAGATCCAAAGTACTTTGTTGATGCTTCAATATGTAACATACTTTATTTCTTGTTGATTCAGGTATAGCAAGATCACTGCATGCCCATTCAAACTTGAGTCGCCCTTTTAGGGTTTCCAACTCAAAACCCTTTTAGTCTCAAGGCGCCCTTTATGGGTATTCACCTAGGCCTCTCCTTTTTTTTAGAAGTCTCAAAGCGCCCTTTGCGAGTATTCACCTTGGCCTCTTCTCCTCTTCAAGCAAAATATTTTTTGACTGAATCCGAATTCACAGGATTGGGTAAGCTTTTCCTATCCATTTTGGTCAAAATCAGTGTACCTCCAGAGAAAGCCTTCTTCACCACATATGGTCCTTCCCAATTTGGCATCTATTTTCTCTGAAATCCCTTTGTATGAGAATGATCTTTTTCAGTACAAGGTCCCCCTCATGAAACTCTCTTGGGCGGACCTTTTTATCATAAGCTCTCATCATTCGTTTCTGATACATTTGACCATAATGGATGACCCTTAGCCTTTTTTCTTTAATCAAGTTCAACTAATCATATCGAGCCTGGATCCATTCAGCTTCATCCAATTTTATTTCTAACAAAACTCAAGAGAAGGTATTTCTACTTCAATAGGTCAAACTGCCTCCATCCATAGACCAATGAGAAAGGAGTTGCCCCAGTAGAGGTTCTGACGGACGTTCGATAAGTATAGAGTGCAAATGGTAATTTTCATACCAATCCTTATAAGTCTTAGTCATTTTCCTTCTATTTTCTTGATATTTTTATTGGCCGCTTCCACTGCCCCATTCATTTTTGGACGATATGGAAACGAGTTGTGGTGTTTGATCTTGAATTGACTACAAACTTCTATTATCGTGCTGTTGTTCAAGTTCAGTGCTTTGTCTGATATGATCCTCTCGGGCATTCCATATCGACAAATGATCTCCTTCTTCAGGAATCGGCTAACTGTTGACTTAGTAACACTAGCGTATAAAGCAGCCTCTACCCATTTCGTGAAGTAGTCAATAATCACAAATATGACCCATTCGAAGTTTTCTTTGAGATCGACCCAATGATATCCATGCCCCACATAGAAAAAGGCCATGAAGAAGTCATAAATTGTAAAGATGAAGGTGGTATGTGAATTTTGTCTCTATAAATCTGACGTTTGTGGCATCTTTTGACATAGTTGATACAATCTCCTTCCATAGTAGACTAATAGTATACAAATCTCATAATTTGTCTAGCCATTGTAAAACTATTAGCATGTGTCCTACAAACATCCTCAAGAACTTCTTCCAGGATTTTCCAAGCTTTAACAGCATCAACGCATCTCAATAGTACCTGATCTTTTCTCCTTTTGTACAAGATATCCCCATCTAAAACATAGTCAGAGGCCAATCTTCTTAATGTCCTCTTATAATTCTCAGTTGCATGTTCCGGGTATTCATGATTTTTTACATATCGTAATACATTATGATACCAAGGGTGGTCATCTTTTTCCTCCTCTTCCATGTTATAACAATGAGTTGGAACTTTGAAAATACTCATCTGACTAGGTCTCATATCCTCTGATTTATTTACTTTGATAATAGAAGCCAGGGTTGCCAAAGCATCCACCATCTGGTTTTCATCACGTGGGAGATAATTAAAAGTAATGTCATCAAATTCCTCAATCAATCCCAAAACTATTTTTCGGTAATCAATTAGTTTGGGATCTCTTATCTCCATTCTCCTTTAAGCTGGTAGATTACTAATGTAGAATCTCCATATACTTCTAGCATTCTGATTTTACACTCTACAGTTGCTCAAATTCCCATGATGCATGCTTCATACTCTGTCATATTGTTCATGCAATCAAAATCAAATTTGTATGTAAATGGATAATGATTACCACTAGGGGATACCAAGACTGACCCAATTCCATTTCCCACAGCATTTGACGCTCCATCAAAATTTAGCTTCCACAGATGCTCTTCAGTAGTTGATACATACATTAGCTCTTCATTAGGGAAATCAAAGTTCAAAGGTTCATAATCCTCCAAAGCCCTACTAGCTAGAAATTCGGCTATTGCGCTCCCTTTTATAGCCTTTTGGTTCACATAGACTATATCAAATTTAGAAAGTAGAATCTACCACCTTGCCATTCTTCCATTCAGAGCAGTTGACTCCATCATATACTTTAATGGGTCAAGATTTGAAATTAACCAGGTTGTATGATATAGCATATACTACCTCAATCTCCAAGTTGTCCAAATCAAGGTGCAACACAATTTTTCAATTAACGAATATCTCATTTCACATTCAGTGAACTTTTTACTGAGATAATATATCACCTTTTCTTTTCTTCCTGACTCATCATGTTGACCAAGCACACATCTCATGGAGTTATTGAACACTGTCAGGTACAATATTAGTGGTCTATCTGGATTGGGCGGAGATAGTACTGGGGCATTTGACAGATATTGTTTGACTTTGTCAAAAGCTTTCTGGCACTCATCGTCCCATACGCCTTGGTTGTGTTTCTTAAAAAGGCAAAAAATGGGATCATATTTCTTAGTTAATTGTGAAATAAACCGAGCAATGTAATTTAACCTTCCAAGAAAACCTCGAACTTCCTTTTGAGTGAGCGGTAGAGGCAATTCTTGTATAGCTTTGACCTTATTTGAGTCAACTTCGATTCCTCTCTCACTAACTACGAAGCCCAGTAATTCTCTGATCGAGCTCCAAAAGTACACTTTGTCGGGTTGAGCTTTAATTAAAATTTTCTCAATCTCAAAAACAACTTCTTCAAAACTTCAATGTGTTCCTTTTCTGTTCCAGATTTGGCGATCATGTCATCAACATATACTTTAATCTCTTTGTGCATATGCCATGGAATAAAGATACCATGACCCTTTAATATGTTGCTCCTGCATTCTTTAGCCCAAATGGTATCACCTTATAACAAAAGGTACCCCACAATGTTATGAAAGTAGTTTTCTCCATATCCTCAGGGTGCATCTTGATCTGATTGTATCCCAAAAAACCATCCATGAAAGAAAACAGTGAGTATCCCACTGTATTATCCACCAATGTGTCAATATGAGGCAAAGGGAAGTTGTCATTTGGACTGACTTTATTTAAGTCCCTATAGTCTACACACATCCGAATCTTTCCATCCTTCTTAGGAACAGGAACAATATTGGCAACCCACTCTGAGTATTTGACCACTTGTAGAAAACTAGCATCAAACTGTTTCTTGACTTCCTCTTTTATTTTCAAGACCACATCAAACCTCATCCTTCGTAGCTTTTGCTGAACTAGCTTGCACTCTTCTCTTATGGGAAGACAATGCACTACAATATCAGTACTTAGCCCATGCATATCTTGGTATGACCATGCAAAGACATCTCTGAATTCCCGCAATATCTCAAGGCATTCCAATTTTCACAACCTTTCTTTCATCCAAGGCTATGTTCTCTACCTCTTCTTCATGGGGTAAAATTTGTTTCTCCTCTTGCTTTACCATTCTTAACAAATTTGGAGATAAGTCACAATCTCTGTCACCTTCAAAATCCTGAGATTCCTTTAAACACACGTCTTGTTCAAAAAGAGCCATTGAATCTGTAGTATCGTTACTCATGTCATTGATATCTAGGGACCTGTGATAGGTACAAAAGAATGTATAAAGAACAAATGAATTTAAGAATAACTATTTACATGGTATGAATGAAAATACCAAAAGAAAAGATTTTTGGATGGAAATTAGAAGATTAAAAGAACAAAAAATGAAGGAATATTTACTCGAATTAATTATCAAAGATGTGTTTTATTGAAACAAAGATGTTTGAGCATGAGCCTATTTCAAAAATGAAATCTTATTGTTCCTAGGCTTAAAAACAACAAGTGTGTTCTGAACATTACTCTGTGCAATCTCTAAAAACTACAGGAAGTTCCTCTGCAGTCCAATTGTTCAAAGCGCTTCCAGGTTCATATGGGCGAATGCCCAACAGGTTTCCTTGCTCAGTTTCTTCTTCGTATATGAATTGATGTGAACATTTTCATTGTCCACCAATCCTCTTTCTGGGTAAATTATCCTTCCTAATACAAAAGTTTGGGATATGTGAGGGAATGTCATCAATTCCCACTTGACTTCTTCCCCGTTCAGCCATGCCCTTCCTCTCTCTTGCTTCTTTTCTATTTCCTTCTTCCTCTGCCTAACATCTGGCTTGAAACCCAAGTCAAAACGATCTCTTTTCTCTTTCAACATTGGAACTTGAATCCCTCCTTGGAGATATCTTGGTCTTTTTCCGATAAGGCTCCTTTCTCTATCATCATTTGTAAGCCCATTCTCGTGGTCCTAGATATCCTAGAGATTGGCACCTCATTCTATTCCAAAATGAGTGTTGTATTCATGAACTCTAAAGATCGAAAGGAACACTCAATGGTCTTCTCATTTACCTCTAAGTATGGCGCATCGTTGATAACAGTTGCTATGATGTCCTCTTCTGCATTTATAGTAACCAGCTGACCCTTTGTTACCAGTTTTAATTTTTGGTGCAATAATGAGGGCACTGCCCCTACCAAATGAATCTAGGGTCTTCCCAACAGGTAATTGTAGGAGAGCTTGATATCTATTACCAAAAAATCCATTTCATATGTGTTTGGCCCAATCAACAACGGTATGTCAATCCTTCCCATCACTCTTCTTAGTGCCATCCAATGCTCTCACTATGTTCTGACATGTATTCATGTGAGAACTATCTATAGACAATCTTTTCAGCGTAGAAAATGGTAAGACATTCAAAGCCGATCCATTATCTACTAACACACTTGGCAGAGTGTATCCCTTGCAACGAGTAGTGATATGCAGAGTTTTGGTCGATCCCATACCCCCAGGTGGAATTTCATCATCACTGAAGTAAATAAAGTTGTCGGCACTTATATTACTAACCAGATGATCAAGTTTGTTGACGGATATATCTTTAGTAATATAAGTTTCATTCAGCACTTTCATCAATGCCTCACGATGCACTTCTGAACTCAAGAGCAAGGCTAACACTGATATGCGAGCAGCTTGTTTGCGCAGCTATTCTACCACACTGTATTCACTATGCTTCAAAAATTTTAGAAATTCTTTAGCCTCTTCTTCCTTCACTGGTTCGTTGATAAGTGCCTCCGGTCTTTTCTCTCGTTCAACTGCCAAAGTCTTTGATTTCACTAGTTTTGCTCTGACATTTCCTGAGTCGTAGCGCCTTCCACTACGTATGTAAGATCTTTCATTTTGGACCTCCTTGGAAGTGCTATCCAATTTTTCCACTCCCGGTATTGTCACATTACAGTCGTAATTCCAAGGTACCATTTTGTTATCCTTGTAAGGAAAGGAAACAGGTTTCTGGATTACGACCATTAGCGCCAATTGTGTTCCGCCATCCGTACTTCTTGGTCGAAAGATCATGATCCTCAGGTAATTAAATTTTTGCTTTTCAATTCTCATTCTGTTGCGTATATGTTTCCTCCCTCTGAGCCTTTTTCATAAAATTCCAATTCCTTATTATCCATAAGGCTTTGCACCAAGTCCCTGAACTCAGCACATTCTTAGATTTCATGCTCTTTTGCTTTATGGAACTCACAGTAGTCCCTTACTCCTTCACACCCTTCTACGAAATTTGATTCTATCAGTCCTCTTCCTACCATTTCTCTCCAAACCATTCTTAGCGGGTTTTTACCTTCGTAATATCCTCCTTGATCCTTCTCATGATATTTTCACCAATCGTATTTACCCCATTATTTCTATGGTTGGATAATGGGTTCTCTGCACTGGGTGTATCATTAAACTTCACAATCCCCTTCTTGATGAATGAAGGTAGTGTAGTTTTCTATTGAATGTCCTGATATTCCTGCATGGTAGTCACATTGAGCATTTGAATCATACCATTTAGGATATGGGGGCTATAACGGCTTTAGATAAAATGAGGACACCACATGTTCGTCAAATAAACTTTGATATAGCTCCTTATACGTCAATGAGATTGGCGTAAATTGGAGTTTTTCAGAATTTCACCTTGTGCCCGATTCCTGTCTTCTTGACCCTTGTTGCCTAGCAGTAATAACTTTTGGCTGGCTAACAGTGATTGCCTTCAAGTACCCTTTATTGTATGTACTCATTTTGTTCACCTCATTCTCTTTTTTCTTGGGAGCAAACCTTTTAGTAGTTTTCCCTACTTCAATCTTGCCACCCCTTATGATATTTTTAATCATTTCTCCTACCATCACTATATCTGTAAAGCTTTTGGTGGTACTTTCTATCATTTGAGTGATGAATGGGGCCTTCAAGGTATTGATAAAAAGCATTGTAGTTTCCTTTTCTAGGAGCGGTGGCTGAACTTGCATGGCAACCTCCCTCCATCTTTGCAAATACTGCCTGAAGCTTTCATTTGACTTCTTTTCATATTCTGCAGAGTAATTCTATCAGGCGTCATATCTGTGACATGATTGTATTGCTTCACAAAAGCTTGGGCCAGGTCCCTCTAGGAGCTAATCCTATCATGGCTGAGTTGATTGTACCACCTGGACACTGCCTCCACCAAACTATCTTGGAAACAATGAATCAAGAGTTGATCATTATTAACATAGCCGGTCATTCGTCTATAAAACATGATAATATGGGCTTCAGGGTAACTAGTCCCATTGTATTCTCAAATTCTGACATTTTGAACTTATGAGGAAGCACCAAATTTGGAACTAGGCTCAAGTCTTTAGCATCAATTCCATGGTGATTATCAGCATTTTCTAAGGCCTTGAACTTTTCTTTTAACCATCTACAACGATCCTCTAACTGCCTTGAGAATTCAATTCTTGTCCCTTCCCTCTCTGCTATATCTAAGTCAGGAATAACAGGATTAGCAGAGTTATCTCCTGGATTAGATCCTGTGCCCACTTGGAAGTTCATGGGCACTCTTGCATCAGTTTGCCCTTGTTGAGGCCTAATCGTGACAGATGGCCTTCGGGGATACTCTTCAGGTTGTGCTTGTGTATGCGGTGGGGTAAAACAAGATTTCGAAAGGAAGAGTTCAGAGCTTGGAAAGAGGATAGAGAAGTTGGAAGAAGAAAAAATGTACTTGAGATTAGATGTGGATGTTCAGAAATCAAAGGCCGAAAAATTAAGAAAAGGGAAGAAAAGGGTCAAGGAAGATCTTAATAGTTTAAAGACAGAATATAAGAACCTATGTCTATCAATGAAAAATGCCGGATTGGGGAAGACTTCGAAACAGTGGCGACAGAAGATTCAGGGGGAAAAAGCCAAGGCTGACTATTGGGAGAAGAAGTTCCAAGAGATGACTATCTGAAATGAGTCCTAGAAAGGAGTTCCAAGAAAGCCAAAAGGAGAAATGGGCTAAAAGCTAGAGTGGAGGTCTCTTCACCAATCAATCGATCTGAAATCAAGTTTGAACAAGATTGAGGAAATGAAGGGCAAGATCGAAAAATTGGAATCGACATTGCAAAATTGTGAACTTCAGGTTGAGCTTTTTGAAGCAAGCGAAGGACATTGGAAGGAAGAGCTCCACCATTCCCATGATTAAGTTAGAAATCGGGATTATCTCATGGGTGAAGCAATAGTTCAGATTCGAGAGGTAGCTGATCACCTATAGACTTTGGCAGTACAGGATGACACATTGAGCATGAAGTATAAGCTACAGTCGTTTAATGCTTATTGGCTTAAGCAAAAACGATGTCGTTTTTATGCTGCTATATAAGTCAATTTTCACACAAAAAAAATCATTTGAACCCTGTTTTTTTTAAAAAAAAACCTTCAACAATTCTTTTAAACCTTTCCTCCTCTAGTCTGGGTTCCGATCATCGGACCTCCGGGCCACTGCCCCACGTGCCTCACGCGCCACCATAGACGCCGCCATACCCTGCGGCCGGAGGTCCGAAACTTCAGTTTTTCAACATAGATTGACAAGTAAACTCTTTTACTTTGTTTATAGTTGAAAATAAAATGAAGAAAGAAAAGAAAAGAAACTAAACAAAATAGTGTTGTCGAAAATCACCTTCTGTATTTCGAAGATTTTGTTCTTTATTTCTGTATTTTTGTATTCTCTGGTATCTTGTATATATGCATGTTTATTTTACAGATTATGCTAGGGTTTTTATAACCCAAAATGAATAAAAAAAATAAATGTAGGGCTCTTATTTTTGTTGATACTGTCGATATTCTTTCCTTTTGTAGGTGAATGGCACAAATCTCGGCGGTGGAGCGTCATCTGTGCGTGGATTACCTTGACCAGAAGGCTGTGTTGGAGTCTTTGGTGGCGAAGCATTATGGTTTGGGGTTTCCAGTTTCTGAAACCGAATTTGGGCCATTGGGCCATTCGGGTTTTGGGTTTTAGTTTGGGCTCTGTGGGCTTAATTGGGTAATGAGTTTATGGTTTATTGGGTCTGAATAGTCTGTTTTTCTTACTCTGTAAATGGACTATAGTAATAATAATAAAAAATTAGACATGGGTTTTTTTATTTTTTTGGTTTGTTTGGGCCCTGGCACAAATGGGCTATTACATTGCCTAGGCAAAGCCCTTGCCTTGCCAGAATTTGAGGTTTACTGTATATCACTTTAATTGACACTGTTGTTGTAAATGTAGGTCATCAGTAATTTTATAAATTTGTGGGATCGTTTTTGTAAATGTATGTTTTGCATTGTAAGCAAAATACTGCATGAAATTCAAATTTTAAGGGATGTTATGCTATTTAAAAACAACAAGTCAAGTCGATTCCGCCTTAGTTTGATTTATATAAATGTTATTGTTATTGTAGAAAGATGTGAGCTTAAGTGTATTGAAATGTATTATAGAGAGGTTATAGATAATTTTAAATAGTATATATAAAAAAATAGATATAAAAAAAACCACACATATACACTAAAATAAACATAAGCTTAAAAAAAAGAAATTTTAATTTTAATAGTAAGTTATTTAACCCATATTTGTCCCATCAACCTAATCTATCTATAAAACGAAGAAACATAGAGTACTGTACAAGTGTGGGGTTTTAATCATGACAAGCTACCAGCTTTCTTTTTTCACTTCGTTTTGGGCTGGAGCTGGGAGGGAAGAAAGAGAGAAAAAATATTTATCTATCAATCCATTACACTTTTCAATCCTTTAAAATTTAGTCTATTGACTTAATTTTAAAATTTTAATCTTTTACTTACTTTTAATTTAAAGAATGTAGTCCATCTATTTTTAAATTTAATAAATAAAGTTTAATTGACAACCTTGTTAATTGATATTGTTAAATTATATTTAACCTATACATAATTTATTTGTATTTTCTTTAAAAATATTAAACGTTATTTTGTAAGTTTATCTAAAGTTTCATTTAATATCTAAAAATAACCCATTTAACAAGGTTTTTTTTATTTACATTTTTGCTTTAAATCATGTATTTAAAATGGTTGTCCTTGCTAGTATGCAAAATTGGTTTTTTTTTCTAGTAATCTCTTCGAGTGGATGGAAATCAATTTGGGCTCTTCAACTTGGTTGCCTAATGTAAGGGTTTGCTAGTCCAGTTTATTCGATTTAATCGCTAGGCACATATGAAAAAATATGAATCTATTTATCTTTCAAAAAATATCATAGAACTCTGTTGAGACCATCAAGTCTTCGTTAAGTTGGGCCAAATAATACTTTGAAGCGCTTAAGCAAGACTCTTTTGGACTGTGTAAATTTGATCGCAATCCTGATCCAACAGGTAATTGGATTCATTTATTTACTGATGGTGTTGTTATGTTGAATGCAAGGTGGGCTACTACCGGAGGGGTGGCGTATAAGCAAGATGGACAATGGATTGCTGGATATATTCGATATTTGTGATTTTGTTCAGTTTTCGATGTTGATTTGTAGGTAATTTTAGATGGTCTGACCTTGCTCAAAGAGAGGGATGTAAGAAGGTTTTCATTCATACAAACAATTTAGAGGTGGTCAAAGCTCTTCAAGACATCCACACGATTGAATTAACTTCAGCCTTGGTTAGAAGGATTCATATGATATTACAAGCTATGGAGCAATGGGAGATCAAGCATATTACCAGAGGGAGAAATCAAGTTGCGAACATATTAGCCAAAATGGTTTCAAAGAGAAATTCAGCTTCGCAAGTATTTGCAAAAAATTTCAGAAGAGATAGCAACGGTTGTTGAGATAGCTAGAGTATTAAATTTTCCAATTATGACTGTTTAATATACTTTGATTGTCTTTTCACAAAAAAGATTGTCCCATCAAAAATAATTTTAATAAATTTTATTAACGATGAAATTATTATCATAAATTTAATTTTCATAATTAAAATTTAGAATATATTAATATCAAATAAATTATGGAAAAGATTATAAATCCCCATGTGTAAGCAAGACATAAATGCTAGTGAACAATAAAAACCTATTGTAAAAGTGTATTTTTTTTAAAAAAATTATATTAAGATGTGCTAAGTGTTTTGTTGTATGTCCTCTTGGTGAGGAGAATCTGGTATTTATATGACATGATTAACGTTCATAGAATTGACGTCTTAGGTAGGCTCCATGCATGTCGACACGTATGCTATCCTAGACTTAACACGTGCTCGCTAGTCCAGGTGTTTGGCTTCGCACCTTCTGCTTGCGAGCACCTAGGGACATGCAAACTTGGCTGATGAGCTCTATCTACAAGCCTTTAACGTATTTTCGCCTGGGTTAGATTCGAGTTTCGAGCTAGCAAGCGAAAATACTATAACAATATAGTCCCCCTGGTGGTTTTAAGAAGGGTTATAAAGTGGCACTTTTTAGAACCAATGTTTTAAATTTGAATGGCTTACCAAACTGGTGCCTAAAATTTACTCGCCACATTTATGAGGGGATTATACCTGTTCAAATCTAATAGCTCCTTCATCCTTGGTTATTCGAATCGTTAAAGAAGAAATGCAAAAATTATTTAAAAAGAGGGGTTCTGAAGCCCTAAAATTTATTGTTTTAAACATTTTCAACAACTACAATAAACAAGGAGCATTTTCCTTAAGGTAAACTTTTGTGAATTTTCTACTTTGAGTATTCTTTCCCTTTCTATTACGATAATGCCTAGAACTAGAGGATGCAATAGTTGTTGGTAATTCCGAGCTATCCGCCGCAACTACGTGTGATGGGGATTCCTATCGAGGCTAATTTCTATGCCTATATTACAAAGACGGAATAAATGTTTCAAGCCTTAGAAGTACGAGGGATTAAAATCTCCAATTTTGCGTATGATTGTTTAGTTCTTGTGGGCTTGCATCGTTTGAGCGACACCAGTGATAACAATTTTTTGCTTCCCCTCCACGTAATAGAGGTTGGGTTTCATTTGCTTCTTCATTGTTTCTTCTGCCACATACTTGATGATTATGGGATCACACCTAGCCAATTGTTAGGGTTCTCCTAGTACATCACGGTGGCCTATTTTGTCAACTGTTGTCGAAGCAATGAGGTACCACTACTCGCTATTTTCTAAAACCTATACCAATTGAAGGCCACAACTGATAAAGGTCGTCAGGTCTCTACTACTTCACCCCTCGCAAAGATGTGGTATCTATTATTTTCAGCAAGTTCTCTAACCTCCATTTGAATTGGGGAAAATATATTAGGGTGAAATGTAAGCTCATCAATGACTTCGGTTTTCCCACTAAGTGGTCATTGCCAAGTAAGGGCGTGTGCTTAATTCAGGGAAGCATTACGACTAGAGGGGATTGGGTGCAATTTGAGAGGCTTCACAAGGGTCACATTCTAAATTTAGAGGATGTCCTAACCGTGATGAATATATTCTGGTTCTGTTAGAAAACCTGCAGCCCCAACGAATGGAGACCGAGTGATAATAATGAAGTGGCTGATGCTGTTGGGGTGTAGTCTAATATATTCATGTGGCCACATGGGGCCAAAGATGACCTGAGACTGATGTTGTTGGGATACAAAGAAAAACCAAGAAATTACTTCTATAGTTATTGTAAATTAAGGCTTCGTCCTTGGTTCTCACTACCTTCACCACATGTGGAAAGTGGTGCGAACCCTAACTTGTTTACTGCAACTGTTGAGCTTAGAATTGTTGGTGGTGCATGTACAACTTACGACAGTGAAAACAGTTCTGAGGAGTCTACTAGTTTGTAGTATGAAATCGATGAATACACAGACGTGCAAGATTCTATGTATGATATGCACAAGAACTGCAAAACTAATACGGGGTTGCTAATCTTGCGGTAAGCAACAAGGAGGAGGAGGACAGTGCAAGATTAGAACAACGTCGAAAAAAGATATAACATATCGTTTTTCAGTGGTGTCAAAAATAGTGGTTTTGGGACCACAAATATGACATGTTAGCCCGTATGTTAATTATTTAAATTTTTACAGGGTCATTAACGTTGTATTAAATTTTGGTTAAGAAATTTTATTGTTTAGATAGTTAATTAAGTAAAAATGACTAAATCGTAAAAGCTGTAAAAGTTAGTTTTTATTAGTTAAATGTATCAAGTGATAATGGGAAATATAGAATAAGGGTCTTAAATCGTAATTATACTATTAGAGAAGTTAGTGGACGGTTTTGGCTTATACTTAGCCAAAATTGTATATGTTAATTAAGGGTAAAATTGTAAATTAGTAAAAATGATTTTATAACAAAATTAAATAAGAAAACATTTCCATCTTATTCATTTTTCCTTCTAAAATTGAAAACCCTAGAAGACATTAGAGAAAACTTCATTCAACCTTTGGCCTTTCGATTTGGTGAGTAAACCTTGCCCGTTTTTAGTAATTTTTATGTTTTTGAGCTTGTTGTAGCTTGATCTAGCTAACCCAGGGACTAACTTGTAAAATTTTCAAATGTTATGGATTATTCCATTGATGAATTTAGTTATCCTTGAATTTTTATGGTAGACTGTTGAGCTTGGTTGTTAGATAAGACTATTTTGTAATGTAGTTTTTAATGATTTTAAAATTTAAGGACTAAAATGTAAACTAGTAAAATTACTTGTACTTGATTGAATTAATAGAAAATATGGGCTGTAATGAGCTCCTACATGGTTTGACTAAGCTGAGTTTAAGTTGAAATGGTTTAATTGCATGTTTTGGACTTAGGGACTAAATTGCGTAAAAATAAAATGTTGGGGGTAATTTTATAAAATGTATAAAAGGACTTAATTGTATAAAATGAGTTAATTTTGCTGTTGGAATAAGTTAATTGAATGAAATTATTATTTTAGATCAAGAACAAGTTGAAAATCAAGGAAAAGAGAAAGTTACATAATAGCCCATGTACTTTCGTTATTGCTGCAATTTAGTCTAGTAAGTTCATTCGGTTTAATTTTAATACAATTTAAATGTGCGTCATATGAATTTAATTATTAAGTGTTGAATAATGCATCAATGCTTGTAATTGAGAATGGAAGTAACGAATCGTTATTACATTGAATACTAATGAAATATCTTGAGCCTGATGAACGTAGGATAAAGTATGATTGGCATGCCAATAGGTTATTTTACGTGTAGTATGGGATTGGTGAGGTGTGATGATGATTCCTGTATATCTCCTGTACACTGAATATACCGAGGCCCTGCATTTTTTATGGACTATTTTGTTAATTACAATGTTTTCTAGTGTCTTACCGAGGGCGGATGTTAGCCTACGGGCTAGGCACTTAGTGCCGAGGTGTGTTATCGGTTGGATTAGCTCGTATGAGCATTTGGAGTGTTAACAAATGATTAACAGTGTATTCATATCAGTATAATGTTCTTCGGCAATGTTTTAATGATAATCAAATGTTATTGAAATGTAAAAAAAAAATTATTTATATTCTTGTTGAGCATCGACTCACCTGTTGTGACTGTGTTGACAGGAAGTTTGATTATTAAACTTATACTTAGAATTGATTTGTTTAATTAGGTAAGCTTTATCATTTTAACCTTTGAACTTACTTAGATTATGAAAGCTTACTTATTTCCTTGTCTCTTTCTTTGTAGATTACTATTTTGTGGAAATCGGTAGATTGGATCAACTTGAAGAAATCACACTATCCGATGATCCTCTTGGTAGATTTTGAATGCAACTTGGCTTATATGGCATGTAATAGGAGGATTTAAGTTTGATTGTAAAGATGCATAATTGCTTATGTTGTATAACTTTTTTTGCTTATGATCTTGATGTGTTTTACAACTCCTTGATATATGTATGCATGATTCCAACTTAGACACAAGTGAATGTAGTTATGTATGTCAATTGGTAAGCTTAGTTATCTTAATGTATGCTAGTTGAGATTAAGTGTTCATAGCTTGAAAGTCTAACTAGGTAATGAAATGTTAAGTGATTGAATTGTGGTGTCATTGATAATTTATTGGTTAGATCTTTAGTTGATTGATTTGGCATGTTTTAGTTATTCTTGGATGTGTTTTAAGGCCTTGTGATCATGTGTTGGTAAGTTGGTTTAGGTACCTAAGCATTTGGGAGTGAAAATGACAAGTTTTGGGCCAATTTTGGATGCACACGTGTGCTTTATTTGTTTTAATACAGGTTGGTCCACACGGGCAGTGAGAGTTACATGTCCTAACGACACGACTGTGTGACCCTAAGCTACACATTCATAGTGAGTTACACGGTCTGGACACATGATAGTGTAACCTTATATTAGAGGGGCACAGTGAGTTACATGGTCAGCATACACGGGCATATGAAATAGTCACACGGGCAAGTAAAATAGTCACATAGCCATATATTGATCCACACGGTCTGTGCTCTATCACACGACCTAGACACAAAGCCGTGTGACCTCTATTTTGAAAATTCTCACATTTTTCCTAAATTTTTGATTTGTTTCTAATTGGTCCTCGATTGTTTCTAAACTATTTTTAAGGTCTTGTAGACCCAAATTTAGGTTCATGAGTGTATGTTTCACTTTAAACTACATGATAATTTAAATGTTGATAATTAATTAGAAAATTTGATGCTACTTGATACTAAATATTCTAAACTGTATTGTAATACTTTATAACCCTATTTCGGTGACGGAGACTGGTTAGGGGTGTTACAAAAGATGATAGACCGTACTGAGCCTTTTGCTATTGTAGTCACCACTCCTGTTTCGCTTATTGTGAGCTCACCCTTTGTTGCTCTTGTGAGCTCACCTACAGTTGTCCATGTAAGTTCATCACCTATTTTTCTTATTAACTCACCCCTATTGATCCTTCCTTTTATCCCCTAACTACGAAGGGGCCTTCGAATGAAGGCATTTTTGGTACCATCGTAGAGCATGGTGTAGCTGGTGCACCTATAAAATTTGTTGCGATGGGTGGTGAGAATGGCGAACTATTCCCTTGGCGAGAGCACATGAGCACGAAAAAGTTCCCTTATAGTCCCAACGATGTCACCAACCATCTAATGATCTCTCTATTAGAAGCAATTAAGGAGTGTATGTGTTTGGGTGGTTCATCTAGTGGTGTGAAGAAGCCTTCTCTACAAGAACTAGCTCTTTCCTTAAAATTTCTCTTAGTTGAGGCTAACATTGTTGGTTTGGGTCTCAAGGAAAGCATAAATGGAGCCAAAGTCAGCAACAAGAAGCTCGATGACTCTTACCAGAATACTTTGCGAACTTTAGAGAGAGCCCGTGAGCTCTATCCCAAGCTAAAAGAAGAAAACCTAGACTTGCGGGGAAAGAATAAGGACTTAGCTAAACATCTGGTGGTCGCTGAGGGTAAGACAGAGAAATTATCTTAGAAGGTCACACCTGAAAGAGCAGAAAAAGAGAGCATGGATGCTACTATGAAGAATATGGCCAAAGAGCATCAAGCCAATGTAATCAAGATGGCTAAAGAGCAAAAGGTTGCTATGGTGAGCTTAAAACAGATGTACACTGAAGCTTTGGAAGGTTTTAAAAAGGAAACTTTTCAAAATTTTAATAACTTTCTGCCCGAACCGAAAGCCAATAGTTTGTTGCATGCTCAAGTTGCAGGTGGGCATTTTATTGCAAGCAGGGTTGAATTTGATGCTCTCTACGATGTTGCCTGTGACTAGTTGGGATTGATATTCACTTCCCTTTTGGAGCTACATGAGAAGAGTTCGCGTTCAATTGGAGAAATTTGAAATATTTTTACTTGAATGAAGATCCAATTAAAACTAACATTGCTCCTGCTAATGAATATGACAACAACAAAGTTGGCGAAGGAAGCGCGAGAGAGAACGAAGCCTCTAGCAACCCTGAAGAGACCTGATGACCTCCTTCAGCTGTGGGCCTTTAATTGGTCCATGTTTTGAAAAACAGTGAATAGTGGTACCCCATCACGTCGATAATGGTCGAAAAAATAGGCTACCCTGATCCACCAGTAGAACGCAGACAACTGGCCAGGTGCAATCTCGTAATTTTCAAGTAAGTGGCAGAAAAAACAATAAAGAGGCAAATGAAACTCAGCTTCTATTATGTGGAAGGGAATCAAAAAACTGTTGTCACTGGTATCATTCAGACGATGCGAGCCCGTAGGAACTAAAAAATCATACAAAAAATTGGGGATTTTATCCCTCACACTTCTTGGGCTTGAAACATTTCCTCCATCTTCGTAATACATGCATAGAAATTAGCCTCAACAGGAACCCTCACCGAACGTTGTTACTGTGGATAGCTCGAAATTACCCAGAGACTATTGCCTTCCCTAGTTTTAGGCATGATCGTAGCAAAAGGGGAAAGAATACCCAAAGTAGAAAATTCGCAGAAGTTTACCTTAAGGAAAATGTTCCTTGTTGATTGCAACAGTTGAAAATGTTTAAAACAATAATTTTTAGGGCTTCATAACCCTCCATTTTTAAAGAATTTTTTCCCTTCTACTTTAACAATTCAAATAACTAAGAAGGAAGGAATGATTAGATCTAAATAGGTATAATCTCCTCTTACACATGACGATGTAAACGTTAGGCACCAGTAACCAACGCGTGTTTGGTAAGCCATTCAAATTTAAAATATTAGTTCTAAGAAGTGTCCCTTTATAACCCTTTTTAGAACCACCAAGGGGACTATATTGTTATGGTATTTTCGATTACCAAGTGAAACCTGGATATAACCCGGGCTACCGACCCACAACCCGAGTTTGGACCCACCAAGTGGATACATTAATGGCTCGTAGGGAGGCTCGGAAGCAGAAGGTGCGATGCCGAACACATAGACCAACGAACAATTGTTAAGTTGATAAACCATAATATGAACATATTTTAATCCCACATTTAGCATATTTTTGGATGGTTTATCCCTTTAATTATGGAAATAGGTGCTCCTAATCTTTTGTTTTCATGTTTTATACTCGATGAAAGTATGAGAGGATGAAAAGAATGAGAAAGCGGGCAAAGCAGAGAAAATGGTTCAAAGTATGAAATCCACACAGCCTAGGACCAATACCACACGACCGTGCCCTGTAAGAAGAGTCGACCATAGCCTGGACCCCAAAATACATGGCCGTGCCTCATCAACAGGTTCAACCACGGCCTGGCCACGATTTACACGGGTGTGTGCCATGGGTGTGTCTCTGCCGCATATAAGAAGAATTTTATTCGGATTAGGGTATTTAGAGGCAAATAAACATATTTCAAAAGCTTATATAAAGACCCTAGAGGCCAACCTTTAGGGAGGCGTTTAGCTAGGCCAAAGAGCCGAGCTGGAGCAGTTAAATTCAGGGATTTACTCGAAGAAATCCAGTTGATTCATCTCAAGAAGCCGAAATCATACTCAAGACTGAGGATCTCTCTTTCAATTCCTTTAGGGGGTTTTAGGGTTTTTATGTTTTGTTTTATATTTTCTTCTAAGATGTTTTCTTTTACAATTATGAACTAAACCCTTAGATACTTAAGGGGGATGAAACCTAAGACGGATCTTGTTATTGTTATCTGAGCTGTATGATAAATACTTGACTTGTTCTTAACTATGTGTTCTTAATTCTTGTTTTGATATTTCTGGGATATTGATTCACGTGTGATGTGCTTAGAGCAGAGGAGGAAGAGACACTGTCTAAGAGTAGATCTAGCATAGTTAAGCGGAGTTGCTTGCGCACCTAGAGATAGGGTGACGAAAATCTACCGGATTAGGGTCAAACCTAATATGGGAGTCCATAGATCGAGTTAATGCAATTCTAGGGGTTTTAATTAGCAAGAAATTTCAATTAATCAACCTAGGGTTTGACGTTAGTAGCCTCGAGAGAGGTATTAATATAACTTAGGGAATCCTATAGATCAAGTCAAGTGAATAAATCGTCCGGTTCAGAGTTAGATAACAAGTGAAGTCTAGGTGGATTCTTCTTTGGGTATTGTCTAAATCAATCGGTTTTCCTCTCAAGTCTTTCCTTAAATTCTTTTCTTTGTCTTCGCATCTTTAGATTAGTTGATTAGTTAATTTTAGATTAGATAAAAATTCCCTTAATTCATAGGCTAAATAATAGAAAGAGAGTTAATATTAGTACTTTTGGTTCCTTTAGGTTCGACAATCCGGTCTTTCCGCTAGCTATACTATTGTTCGATAGGTGTTCTTGCCTCCATCATTGTCTTAGTTAGTTTCCAGGTTCTATCATTCTTTTTATAAATTTTTAAGACTCGATAGACTCGATTAAGTTTTTGGCACCATTGCCGGGGAACTAAAATATTAAGAACGCTCAATTTTTATTACTTTAGCCATATTATTTTTTTTTTTGCAATTAAATTTTATTTTTATTTTTCTAAAAATTTATTTTTCTTTTCTCTTTTCCTAGTAGGTACCTCTAGTTTATGACTAGAAGGAACCCAACAGGACCACTACTTTACGACAGTGATATTGAAGAAATAGTACGCAGAAATCGTAGAGAAGTAAGGCGAGGCTTAGATTACATACAAGAAGAGCAAGAGGACGAAACTAATACCACTGAAAGGATGGCTGAGAATAATCCACTACCTCAGGAGGTGGCCGATCATCATGCTCCTCGAACTATGTATGATTATGCTAAACCTAATTTAACAGGATCTGAATCTAGTATTGTTAGGCCTGCTATAGCTGCTAATAATTTTGAATTAAAACCTAACACTATACAAATGATTCAACAGTTTGTTCAATTTGATGGTTTGTAGGACGAAGTCCCAAATACTCATTTAGCTAATTTTCTAGAATTCTACGATACCTTCAAAATAAATGGCTTTTCTGATGATGCCATTCATCTTCAGTTATTTCCATTTTCTTTGAGAAATAAAGCCAAACAGTGGTTACATTCTCTTCCACGAGGATCAATCACTACATGGGACCAAATGATCGAAAAATTTTTACTGAAATATTTTTCGCCGGCCAAAATGGCCAAATTAAGGAATGATATCTCTTCTTTTGTGCAGATGGGTTTAGAAACATTATACGAGGCATGGGAGAGATACAAAGATTTTTTGAGAAGGTGCCCACACCATGGTTTACCCTTGTGGTTAAAGGTCCAAACTTTTTACAACGGTGTGAACCCCTCAACCCGGCAGTTGATTGATTCAGCCGCCAGCGGAACCTTGAATAACAAAAATCCTAAAGTGGCTTATGAATTCATAGAGGAGATGTCACTAAACAACTATTAGTGGAAAGTTATAAGGACAAAGCCAACCAAAGCTGTCGGAGTTTTCAATCTCGACACAGTCACCATGCTATCAAATCAGGTAGAGATGATGAATAAAAAGATTGATAGTTTGTGTGGTTCTTTGCAGGTACATCCAGTTATGCAATGTGACTCAAATCTAAGAGGTGTGGCAAATCCTAAGTAGCCACCCTACAATCCGGGCACGGAAAGCGAACAGATGAACTATATGGGTAACAATTTTTGATCTCAAAATAACCCTTATAGTAATACTTATAATCCAGGTTGGAGGAACCACCCCAATTTCTCGTGGTGTGGCCTAGGAAATCAGAGACAACAACCACCCCTCCTAACTTCCAACAATAGCTCTACCCACAAGAAAAGAAACCGAACCTTGAATAGATGCTAACAAAATTCATAGCGGTGTTTGCAACTCATTTTCAAAACACCGAGACAACATTTAAAAATTAATAAGCATCGATCAAAGGAATCGAGAACCAGTTAGGGCAACTCGCAAAGCTGATCTCCGAACGACCACTAGGCAGCTTGCCAAGTAACACTGAGACTAATCCAAAGAGAAAATTCAAGCCATAACAGCTCATGACAGTGAAGGATTAGTATATTCTGAATCTGAGCCAAGGCAAGAACCTGTGGCAAGTGAAGGTAAGGTTGAGGTAAACCAAGAAAAGCCAAAGTTGGTAATTAAAAAATACAAACCTCGTATACCTTACCCCAATACGATGAAGGAAGACGACACAGAAGAGCAGTTCTGTAAGTTCCTTAAGCTCTTAAAGAAATTACATATTAACTTACCATTTCTTGAAGCTCTTTCGCAAATGCCAGATTCAAGGAAATTTTTAAAAGAGCTCTTAACGAACAAGAGAAAGTTAGATGAGGAGTCGCATGTGGAACTAAATGCAGTGTGCTCGAAAATGTTATAGAACAAATTACCATGGAAATTAAAAGATCCAGGGATTTTTACAATTCCATGTTTAATTGGTAGTTTATTTGTTGAGAATGCTTTAGCCAATTTAGGGGCAAGCATCAATGTTATGCCATCTAAAATGTTTAAAGAGCTAGGTTTAGGGAAAGCCAACCAAACTAGGATGAGTATTCAACTAGCTAATAAGACTATTCGCATCCCTAAGGGTATAATTGAAGATGTACTAGTTAAAGTTGACAAATTCATATTCCCCGTAGACTTCGTTCTTTTAGATATGGACGAAGACAATAATATCCACTTAATTTTAGGAAGACCTTTTCTAGCAACTGCCAGATCTAAAATTGATGTCAGCACAGGTGAACTCATACTTCGTGTAAGTGATGAATCAATCAGTCTTCAAGCTCTCGACTCAGCTAGGACATCGAGTGAGAAAGGTGAGGACGTAAATTCCCTTGATAAGCACTCAGTTAAACTCTCTTTTCAGGAAACACCATTGAATTACACCACAAAGCCAGATCCTATAGCTCGTACCAACAAGGAAATATCTCATGAGGAACGACGGCTTCAAACCGATGAGTTAAATGAGTGGGAGATACAATTCAAGGAGGAATCAAACCCACACGAAGTGAAATTGAAGGAACCCCCAGAAGAATTTAAAGGAACATCAAATCACTTCAAAATAGGAGATCAGATACTATTAGATAGAACAGACCCACGAATCGCCACATCAAACCTGAAGATAAACGAAGAGATCTCCTTTACGGTACTTAATGTTTTCCCTTACGGAATAGTTGAGGTAAGAAATTCTACTTTTGGTACTTTTAAAGTAAACTCCATTCGACTCAAATTATATGATAATTGCATGAAAAAAGATTTTTCACTCCTTCAACCACCGTGAAGGTACGAATGAGATGTAAGTCTAGCTTAAGACTTCAAACGAGCGCTTCTCGGGAGGCAACCTGAGCACTAACCCTATTTATTTACATTTCTTTTTCTTTTAGCACCTAACTACAGACTAACCAAGTTAATGAAGCGCAGATTTTCACATCACATGGCCTTACACACGGCCATGTGGATGTTACGGATTTCTGTACTGACATGGCAGATATAGTACAAGATAGGACGAGAAAAATATCTTTGAATCACGGACTCACCTAACACTACGGCCATGCGACATAGCCGTGGTCGACACTGTTGAACCAACATGGGCGTGGAAACTTAAAAACCAGGCGTGGGGGAAGCAATTGAACCACCACACGGTCGTGCGATATGGCCGTGTGACACAACACACCCACAATACACGGGTGTGGGGATGTACCAGAGCTAAAAATCTCTATTTAAAACACCTCTCTCCCCTTCTCACCCATTCCCTATCCACTCTCCACTCCTCTCCATCTTCACTCTCTTCCTTCTTTATTCCATAAAAGTCTCAATCTATGCTCCAACAATGTCGAAGAAATGGAAAGATCCGAGTCCTCTCTCCTTGTACGAGACCAATCAACATAAGTTCATGCCGGTCGCTTCATTAACTCGACAAGCCAAGGGTCTTTGAGACCATTTAACTTTTATTTTACTTTTCTCTTCTCCTTTATCTTCCTTTTCTTTATTTTTCATATATTAAATTTAGTTTATTTTGTTTTAATTTCTTGGTTTTAGGTTCTAAAGGCTATTAGGGAATCACAACACCACGGCCTTAGAAACCACACCCACCTCGCGAACCATCTACCAATAAGGACTTTTCAGTTCATTCATCTTTTCTTTTGATCTTATTTTAATTCTTATTTTCTTTTTTGTTATCTTTATTTACTTTTATTATATATTTAGTATAATTTAAATTATTATTATTATTTCCTGGCTAACTCTTTACGAGGTTCCTAATTTCTTCATCTAGCATAGGAAGTAGAGGCGCCCCTTCCAACTTATCTTTCATCTACAAATCAAGTTTCCACACTTCCAACTCAAGGAATCCATCCAAAAATTCAGGAAGTTTCACCTCTCTCCCTCACTTTTTGATTTTCTTGTTATATGATTGTTATTTATCTTTGTATATTGAGGGCAATGTACATCTTAAGTGTGGGGGGTAAAAATTATTTAGAAAAAGTGCCTAACTTTTTGCATTATTCTCAAATCTCTAAATGATATTCTGTCTTAAAGTAATTTTCTCATACACTAATTAGAATGAAATTCTTGTTGATTCATGATTTTTATTAATATGTTTTAGATTAAGTTATTGATAATTGTGCAATGATGATTTAAACTTTAAGATACTAGAGAATCAAGCATGATGAGTCTATTTTCAAAAAAATTCTATTAGGGTGTCTACCTGAATCTAAATTGTTACCTTGAAGTTTAAAATTTACGAGGTTGACATCAAAATACCCATAATTTTTGTGAGATTTTAAGCCTTTTAGAGCATACGTTCTTTTCATGCTCACTTTATTGATTATGAGTGTGTCAACATTGAATTGTTATTCTAGAACTTGCTTCGATTATACATGTCGAGGCCACACTATTGATTTGACATACAGAGATGATTAAGGCATTTAGGATTTAACCCACTTACTCCACTAAAAGCCTACCCTCATAATTGACCCCTAGTGAACCCCTTTGATCCTAACAACCTTTTTTATTGACTCAACCCACTAATATTAACCCGAAACCCATCTTGTATTTGTTATCACCATTCCTTTTGACTACCCTTCTATCGAGACTTGTTTTGATCAGTTGCTTAATTATATTATTTTAGTGTTAAACTTTTATCTTACATTGTTCTGATTTGTTCTTAAAAAAAATCAAAGTCTATTCATTATTATCAAAGTATATTCATTATTAGTTATGTGATTAAGTGAGCCTATACATTTAATTTCAACATCTTGAAGAAGAAGCTCGTATTATTAGTATTACAAGTTTTCAATTAATGTAATTATGCATGTTATTAGTTCATTTTCTAGTTAGGTAATTTTTCAATTCAATCTCAATTCTAACCCTTTTAATTCAGCCTTTTATCCACACCATTAACCTAAGCCCCGTTACAACCCTTTTTAAAGACCTTTTGATTTGTGTATCATCTCATTTTATAGTGGTCTAGGATAGCATAGTGCCAACATGCATGGAGCCTACCTAGGACGTCAATTCCATGAATAGTAAACATGTCATATAAAAACTCGATTCTCCTCAGCAATAGGACACACAACAAAACACTCAACAAGATGTAAAATCATTTTTAAGGATACATGTTATAATATATTATAAAACTAAAATTTTCATAATTTATAATCTTTAAATTATATAATTTATATTACGTTGTAAGAATAAAATTTCCATAAATTATAATGTCTATTTTTTGTCAACATTATAATATTACCATGTATATTCCCTTCACATATTTATTCCCCCCCAAAAAATATATTTGTTTCATTCACAACCCCAAATTTTACTTACCATTACAATCTCACCACGTTTAGATTACAATTTAATCTTTTCCTTTTCGATGATTTACAAGAGGAGGGTAAAGCCATAACAGCAAAACAGCTAGCATGACTCCAAACCAAGCCACACCTGGAACGATAAACACCTTAGCCATTAGGCTAACACACAGGGTTCTTAAAATTGAATATTTGACCATTGAAAAGTATCTGATATATCCACTAAAATTAAATAACACCAAAAATGTTTATTAATATTCTTAGTCACATCACTTGATTTCCACAAAGGTTTTATCAACTTTTGTTGGTGCAAGAAGGATAAAACCACAACTAAACAAGGCGAGGCCAAGCCATAGCAAATTTATCATCGTACAGCAATCGTGGAACTTCATCCAAAGGTTGCATAAAATTATACCTACCTAAAGGCCTTAAAGACACCATTGACCCCAACCTATCAGCTACCTTGTTGCCCTCTTTGAAAATATGTGTAATCCGAACTGTCCAAGATAGTTGAAGCCCATAATAGCTTATAGTACTGCTAAATTATGGTGTTAAGTTGAAATGGTTTAAATCAATTGGATGGCTACAACACTATCCATCTCAAGAGCTACCTGTTTCAAACCTAAATTCCAAGCTACTCAGAGGCCCTTAAAGTTTACCCCAAAGTTCAACATTAATAATAGAGTAAGATCCAATATTTTTAAAAAAACTAGCTACCCTATTACTATGCTAGTCGCGGACTAAACCCCCTACTATAACGTTCTTAGTCTTAATACAAACAACACCATCCGTATTAATCTTATGCCATCCTTCCGCAAGTGCATTCCAACTAATGAATCTAAATGTTTTAGCTTGTCTACACATCAAAAGACTCACCATTCCATGCTTCAAATGAAGAAAAATGTCTCTCATCCAGTAGCTTTTCTCTAACACACTTTCCCATTCAATAAAGTCTGTATTAAACACATAATTATTCCTCCTAATCTAGAGATGCCAACAAATGAAACCAAATAGAGTCTGTCATTCATTAGGGTCACGTGCAAAATAAATAGGATTCGAAATGTTGACCTCGAACCATGCTTCTAAATTAATGGTGAAAAATTCATGACTCTTATTTAGCTTTACCAACAACACCCATGTCATCACAGTTGGAGTACATAACCGTAATACATGATTTATACTTTCTATCGAATCACCACAAGCCTTGCAACTCGCATCAGTAGTAAGGTGCCTTCTCAATTAACATTCATTAGTAAGGACTTTGTTCATATATGCTAGCCAAAGGAAGACATATACCTTTTGAGGTACATGAAAGTTCCAAATACGATGCCAAATTCTTTCCTACTAGCCAAATCCAGGTTGCAAATAATAGAGTAAGCTGAGCGAATAATAAATAAACATTTATTATCATATCTTCATTCCACAAAATCATCCACATCATGATCAGACGAAGGTTTATAGGCATAAACACTTTTGTTTACTGACGAAGGCACCACTAATGTAATATCCTGATTTAGGGGTTATGCATTTGATGTGTTTTGTGTATATGCTCTATTTAATATGCTAATTTAGAGTGTATGGGAGTCTAGGAAAGGCCCGGGGATAAGCCGAAGCCCTGGCCAAAATTTTCTTTTTTGGCACTTTAGTTGGAGAGCTAGCTGGAATAGGACCTAAGGGTGATTGTTTGTTTTTGATTGACACGAGCAAGGTATTGGTAAAGTGGCAAGGTGACGCCACATAGGGGTTGGAAGGTGATGCCACAAGGGAGCAGAGAGGGAGCAGGTTCAAGTCGCATGAAGCTCATTTTGGGATTATTTTTGGTGTTAAGGAGAGTAGAGGCGAAATTGGTGGGAAACTTCAGGATGGGAGAGGAGACCTGGTCAACAAATTCGAATGGATGGCTGGGAGGAAAAAGTGGAGTTTGAAGCATTCAAAATAATTCAAACGGGTGATCAAGAGGAAATTGAGGAGAAAAAAAAGGGATGGGCATGTGATCAAGGTGTTGGCCGAATTTCAAACACTTGGTATAGGGAATCGGTTTGGCTTTGTGTTGGGGTGTGCCGAAATTCACATTAGCCATAGGACCTTGTAGTTTCTTTTTTTGTGTAATTTTTAGCTTTGGGGTTTATAGGTGCGAATTTTGGTTAGCTTCAACTCTTTGTCTTTTCACTTCTTTTCTTGTTTGTTCCCCACTTCTTCTTCACTTAACAAAACACATTGCCTCCTTGGAGCCTTTTCTCTTTGCATCACTCAACTCGAAAGCTCCTACCATTTAAATCATGATCTCTTTTTACATTCTCTTCTTTATTTATTCTTTCTAAAAGCCAAAACCCTTCTTTATTTTTGACTGAAAGCTGAATACTCCTTGTTCATTATTCTCTTCTCTAATTTCTTCTACTGGCTAAATCTCCCTAGCCATTCTCCTACATTCCTCTCCTGATTTCTCTAAAAGTCGTAACTCCTAAGCCTCCATTTGAAGTTCTTTTATTTTCATTTTTGGTTCTTTCATCTTGGTCTCTTCTACCATAGTCATTGCCGAATCTTCTCTACTATTGTGCTTGTGCCGATTTCTCTTAAGTGCTATTTGAATCTTCTGTGTTAAGGTAAGAGGCGATTTCTTCTATTTCTTTATCTCCCTTTCGGTTTTGGAAGCCAAAGCCGAATGACTAATTGGCTTGATGAGGCCATCGTTTGGACTGACATTTTCTATCTTCTTGTTTCTCTTTGGGGGGCGCGTATTCTGGGAATTCAAGCTAATCAAATCATCTAAATCTCAAGCTGAAAATTGTTAATCTCTGAGCCCTATATCTCTTTTTGGGATTCTAAGGTAAGGGGTTCTCTTTAGATTTTTGTTTAGGTTCGCTTATCGTATTCTTTAACTTAAGCATGTATTGTTGTTAAACAACCATATTTCCTTATAGTACCTTTTGACAAGATCTTTTGATGGAATCCAATACCCATCAGGCAAATGAGGGGGTTGGACCCATAAACCCAGCCCCTAAGTTTAAGAAAGCGTGCGGTGTCGTGATCGAGATTGGCCATTGGGTTGTGGACCGACTTGAGCAGTCGTAGGTAGATAGCGATCGTTTACGCTATCGATAGTGTCGACGTAGAGTATTGTTTTCGTGTTACGGTGTGTAATCCCTACACACATTATTTTAACTATAATATTAATTGGTTGGGCTAAAAATTTGGAAAAGGCTATGTATACAGTCGAAATACCCGTATGGTAAGGCAAGGAGTTCCAGGTATGTAACTATAACAATTTATTGTGAGTTTGTGCGTATGTGATAATCTATTACATGGTTGATGGCATGTTGCATTCATTATGATATGTATATTATGAATGGGATATGGATGATGATAAATGGGAAGTGTTGATTATAAGGTCACATAGTGATCGGTGGCTCTGCCACATTTGTTTATAAGGTCACATAGTGATCGGTGGCTCTGCCATATTCGTTTATAAGGTCACATAGTGATCGGTGGCCTTGCCACATCTATTTATAAGGTCACATCGTGATAGGTATTATAATGACGACATGATTTGTCAAGGCGGTGATGTAGCGAATGGAGGGTTGATTGTAGAAATCCCCACGGTGTGATGGCTGGTACGGGATGGCGTGTAGAGGATGGAAAAAAAACTAGGTTGGGCTGGGCTTGATGCATTCATGTAGTTGTATGATATCATGTATGAGCTAAACACGAGATTATGGGCCGTGGGTCATTTATGTGTTTTGATGGATTTACACACTGAGTCTCTGTGACTCACCCTTTCCCTAACTTTTCGGTGTCGATTGGTGTGGATTTGGGAGTCGAGGCAGACTCGTGGAGGCCATAAAGAATTTTCTTTTCGTAAACTTTTCTTGCATTAATTAAATTTCTTTTAATTGGGGATTCTTGTTGTAATAAGGCCTTTGGTAATTTTAGTTGGGTTTTAGTTTTTAATTTGATTCTTGATTATTATTAAATGTTCAACATGATTTTTTCCTAAAACATTAAACAAGCTGTCTTTCAAAATGTTAACAAGCGATTTACAAGTTATTTTGATAAAACTCGGATTTTCTTAACAATGATAACTCTTGTCAAAATAACCTTTTTCCTGAAAGTTGTTTGAATCTGATTGTTTATAAACAAAGTCATCATTTTAACCGAAAAGTTTTTTTTTTTAAAATTTATGGTTTTTCCCAAAGTCACTGAAAGATCGTTTTCAATTTACCCTGTAACATGCCAGATCCGGTTGTAATGTTTGGGCTGGGTTTAGGGTGTTACAATTGACTTAAGCACACCCCAATTTCATTCCCCACGGGGAGTTACAATATCCTTAATAGGAACATATTCATTAGGACTATATAGGGGTTGGGTGTAAACATCAATAAGAGGACCCCATTCCTTAACCTAATTATCCTTCCAAAAATCTACATTCATGCCCTTCCCTACATGTTAGATAACATTATCACAAATATTACTCCAAATACCAGAAATTTCTTTCCATATCTATGACACATTACTCACATATAAGGATAGGTATATTTCCCCTCTACTTGTATTTACTTCTAAGAACCTGGACCCATAACTGATTAGGTTTCTTGATAAGATTAAAACCAATTTTCATGAGGAAAGCATCATTTTGGTAGTCAAGCTTCCTAAAGCCAAGGCCGCCATGTTTTGGAACCTTGCATAGATCATCCCACTTGACAAGATTTATCCATTTCATCTCCTCAGTGTGTCCCCACACAAAGTTACAAATAATTTTCTCCATTTCAAAGAAATCTCCCTTTGGAATAAGCGTTGGTTGCATAGCATAATTAGGGTTAGCTGCTAACACTATTTTAGCCAACGTGATTCTACCTGCTAACGAAAGCACTTTAGCCTTCCACCTTGCAAATTTTTCCTCATGTTATCAATCATGTATTGAAAAGTATCTTTTGTCACCCTTTGATGTGAAAGCGAAACACCTAGATACTTTCCCAAATTATCAACATGAGAGAACCCTAGACCACAACTGATATTCTCTTTTAGATCATGGGAAATTTTTTAAGAGAAAAAATATATGTTTTACATGCATTAACATTATGGAAAAAACTAGTACAAAATCTTTCAAGAACCCTTTTCATAATCAACATCTGATCAACTGACATCTCACTAAAAACACCAAGTCATCTGCAAAAAAAGAGATTAGAAATATCAGACCATTCCTGGAGAGCTTTATAGGTTTCCACACACCTTTTTGGACTTCAACATTTATAGTTTGAGCCAAACGCTCCATACAAAAAACAAAGAGATAGGGCGAAATAGGATCACCTTACCGTATGCCTCGAGATGGGGTAAAAGCATGAGAAATATTTTCATTCCAGATAACTTGCATGGTAAAGGAACTAACACAATGTAAAAATCAATAGCCATTTGTTGCAAAGTCTCAGAGTTTTCACACCAACTATAATAGCTAAGTTTTAGCATGCTTATCAAATTAGAGTGCCTCATTTTAATCATACTAGTATGAAAAAACTTTGTATTTCGGTCAGCATCACACATCCATTTACACTGGGCCTTTTGTTTCCAAATACTCGCCTCTTGAGTAAGAACTTCCTCAAGTTGAGATCGGAGTTGTTTCTCTAAGTTAAGAAGAAAAACTGAGGGTACCATCAAGCTTCTCCTCAATCCCCTTAAGTCTAGCCATGATAACCTTTTTCTTTCTACCAATATGACCAAAAGAGCTACAATTCCAAGCCTTAACTTTAGAGATGAAGCTATTTATGGTCACCACCACATCATCGTCCAAAGTCCAAGAATCATTCAAAACTAAAGCAAACTGTTCATGCTCTAACCAAGAAGCAAAAAAGCGAGAGGGTCTTCTTTTAGTGGGCATCTTATGTATCCTAGTAGATAGGCATATTGGTCTATGGTTCAAACTAATACACTAGAGGTGAGCCACAGAAGAATTTGAAAAACGTCTCCAACGACTCTACATTACAGGTGAATCAGTCCAATCTTTGAAGAAGAGAGCCCTAACACCAAGTGAAGGAAGGTCTTTTGAATCCCATGTTTTATAGTCCATTATCGAATAAGAAGTCTCAGAATAAATCATAAATACCAATTCGATTCCTTTCGCCTCTTTTCTTTCTTCATGGGAGACAATAACATTGAAGTCACCCTCAAAGAACCATAGTACCTCCTCTTGGGGAACCAACCAAGCAAGATGGTTTCGTAAAGTTCTTCGTTTCATAGCTTTTGGACTTGCATAAATAGCAGTAAAGAAGACGCTTTACTTTATTCCTTGACTGGTATACCAACAGTGAATAAGTAGATTTGAGACCTCAACAACACCAATCACTAATTTCTCACTCCAAATAAGCCAAATACCCTCTGAGAATCCCTTTGCTTCAACCCTAAATGAGAAATCAAAGCTAGTTCTCCATATAATATCATTAGCTTTTCTTCCACTCACTCTCGTTTCCATCAACACCAAAATATTAGGTTTATGTATCCACTGATAAACCGTAATAAGTACATATTTTAATCCCACAATTAGCATACTTTTGGATGATTTAGTCCTTGAATTGTAAAATTTGGTGCTCCTATTCCTTTAATTTCATGTTTTATACTTAGGAGAGCACCGAAGGACAAAAATAACAAGAAATGGGCCAAAAATGGAGAAAATGGGCCAAAGTATGAATTGCACATGGCTTGGGCCCAAAACACGATCATGCCTCCTTAGCAGATCCGACCATGACATGGCCCGAATCACACGGTCGTGTCACACGAGTGTGTCCTTGCCACAAAAAAGAAGAGTTTTATTCGGATTAGGGTACTTAGAGGCAAAGAAAGATATCCTAAAAGCCTATATAAAACCCTAGAGGCCAACCTTAAGGGGGTTCAGCTAGGCCAAGGAGCCAAGCCAGAGGGCCAGAATTGTGGAATTCACTCGAAGAAAGCCAGTTGATTCATCTCAAGAAGCCGGGGTCATACTCATGACGGAGGATCTTCCCTTCAATTCCTTTAGGGAGTTTTAGGGTTTTTCTTATGTTTTATTTTATATTTTCTTCTGAGATGTATTCTTTGTAATTATGAACTAAACCTCTCAAATACCTGAGAGGGATGAAACCTAAGATGGATCTTGTTATTGTTTTCTAAGCTATATGATAAATACTTGATTTGTTCTTAATTATGTGTTCTTAATTCTTGTTTTGATATTTTAGGATATTGATTCAAGTATTGATGTGCTTAGGCAGAGGAGGAATATTCCCTGTTTAAGAGTAGATCTAGCGTAGTTAAGCAGAGTTGATTGCAACCCTAGAGATAGGATGACGAAAATTTGCCGGATAAGGGTCAAACCTAAAATGGGAGTCCATAGGTCAAGTTAATGCAATTCTAAGGGTTTTAATTAGAAAGAGATTTTAATTAATCAACCTAGGTTAGACGTTAGTAGCCTCGGAGAGGTATTAATATAAATTAGGGAATCCTACGGATCAAGTCAAGTGAATAAATCGTCTGGTTCAGAGTTAAATAACAAGTGAAGTCTAGGTGGATTCTTCCTCGGGTATTGTCTCAATCAATTGGTTTTTCCCATAAGTATTTCCCTAATTCATTCTCTTTGTCTTAGCATCTTTAGCTTAGTAGTTAGTTAATTTTAGGTTAAACAACAATTCCTTTAATTCTTAGGTTAAATAATAAAATGAAAGCTAGTATTAGTACTTTTGGTTCCTTTGGGTTCGACAATCCGGTCTTGCCACTAAACTATACTACTGTTCGATAGGTGCGCTTGCCTCAATCGTCGTGATAATTAGTTTTTAGGCTCGATCATTCATTTTATAAATTTTTAAGACTGACACATGATTAAGTTTTTGGTGCCGTTGCCGGGGAACTAAAATATTAAGAACGCTTAATTTTTATTACTTTAGCCATATTTTGTTTTTACAATTAAATTTTATTTTTACTTTTCTAATTTTATTTTTCTTTTTATCTGTTCCTAGCAAGTACCTCTAGTTTATGACTAGAAGGAACCCGACAGGAGCCTTGATTTACGACAGTGATATTGAAGGTACGGTTCGCAAAAATCGTAGAGAAATAAGGCAAAGCTTAAATTACATAGAAGAAGAGTAAGAAAACGAAACCAATGCTACCAAAGAGATGGTTGAGAATAACCCGCTACCTCTAAAGGTGGCTAAAATCATGCTTGTAACACCCCCTACCCATATTCATTGTTGGAATAGGGTATGAGGCATTACCGGAGTTTACGAATAATATTTTTTTTACTCAACATAACCCCTTTATAAATATCTAGCCTTCCCTACAACTTTTAAACCGAAACCAACTACATCAACCAAACCAATTCAACATATTTTCAAAATAGATTCATGCATATTTATAAAATAACCTCATCACATACTAAAACTAAAATTTGTTAGCCATACTAATGGCTGACCTTACATTCATTTCATATTAACATTTACTTTATTAGCTTATACATGCCATTGATTTTCAAAAATAAGGTTTCTTTATATCTGAAATCTTAGGGTTGATAGTGTGATGTGTCTCCGTAGAATCCGACCTCAGAGCTCTTAACACTACAAAAGCAGGGAAAAGGAAGCAGGGTAAGCACTTTGTGCTTAGTAAGCCCATGAAACAAGAATTATACTTACCTAATATTTTCAATACAATGCAATAAACATTCATATATCCATTCAATGCATTATTACCTAACATACACAATCTCAACATTCAAGTTAGTTCAATAATTTCCATGTACCAATAATATATACCATGATTGATGAGCTCATCAATACCATGATTTCCATTCCTTATTATTTTTCCATATTTATCCGTTGAATTTCTCGAATTTCAATGGATTTCGAGTACACTTTAGTGTACAAATCTGGTCTGTCAATTCATGTTCATGTCGCACATTTCCATTTGAAAGCACACTCACGAACCTCATCCTTACGGAGGATTACGGTCCGAGGCTAAATCCTGTAATATAAACTCATAGAGTATTGTCGGGATTACGGTCGGACTAAATCCCTAACGACAATTACTCTAATGAGCTTGGATCTGAATTACAGTCGAGCTAAATTGAGACCCTAATTGGATTACCGTCCAGGCTAAATCCATTTTCCACATATTCTTGGAGGGCTATATCGGGATAGGATCACCCGTCAAAGCTAGATCCTTTTACCGTCAATTCCTTTTGAAATCCATCGAATTTTCCTTTCATTCAGCAGGATTTATTTTCCATTTTCATCAAGAATATCAATACTTCATCAATTATCATATAATAAACATCCAAATCTTATTCACATCAATAAACATATATTTCAAGCATCTAAGAATATAATTCAAGTTACATGAACTTACCTCGGTACTAGTTCGTATATGAAATCTACCAATCTGGGACTTTTTCCTTTCCTCGATCTAGCTTTGTATTTTATTTTTCTGGATCTAAATAAATAAATTCAATCATCAATTCAATACATTTCATGTTCACATGTAGCATTCAATATAATTCTATTATTACTTATAGTTCATTCAAAGCTGTCTACTTGAGTCATAGTCACTAAATTATTTTTATATTGAGCTACAGAACTCCAAATTAAGATCTGATAATTGTCCCTGCAACTAGACTCACATATATTCTTACATAAAATTTTCATAATTTTTGGTTTAGCCAATAAGTACAGTTTATTCTTTAAAGTCACCCCTGTTATGCTGTTTGATAATTCTAACCCTTCTTCACTAATAATTGATTATCTATTCAAACAGGGTTTGGATGATGTTCTCGTTTATTTATATTGAAAATAGACTTATTCAGGATTCCAAAAATATAAATTTAATCCTCTAATTATTTTTATCCAATTTTTTATGATTTTCTAAAGTCAGAACAGAGGAACCCAAAATCATTCTAAACTTGTCTCACAAAATTCATTATATCTCATTATTTACAAATCTATTGCTTACACCGTTTCTTCTATGAGAAACTAGACTCAATAAGCTTTCTTTTCATAATTTTTTAATCTTCTAATTCGATTTATATAATTTATGGTTATTTTTCAAAATTAGTCTACTGATGCTGTCCAAAACTGTTTTAGTGCAAAGTGTGGATTTCTATTTTGCCCCAAATTTTCTGATTCATACAATTCAGTCCTTTATCAATTAACCCTCAATTAAGCTAATTTTATAAATTAATACTTTACCTAGTGAAACACCACACCCGCCCATGAGCACGGACCGGATCTCGTATGTTCCTCGATGTAAACCGATTCAAAATTCTTTTGTTACTTTGAAAGCGTGTGTTTTGAAGATAGTTTGTTTGTGGGTTGGGCTCGAGTTGAAAACAAGTTTATTTTTATATTGAAAACCCATTTATTTCAGGTGACAAAATATTTAAAGTTTATTTTAAATTAAATTGACTTAATCTTTAAATAACATAAATTAAGTAACATAGTAATTTAAAACAACAATAAAATCATCACTATGGCCTTATTACATAAAACAAAACCCAAAATAAAATTTGTAGAGTACTTAAATAAAATAAGATGTCCAAATTAAATAAGACTTTAAGTGAGCATGGCCACCACAAGTTTGTAGTCCGGTCCATCCTTTGTTCATCACGAAACATGTTCCCTAGCAGGGTGAGTCAACAGACTCAATGTGTAACCAACACTAACATTTAATAGATTTAGGCATACCATACATATTATGTTCACATAATAATTCAAGATAATGATGCAACCGAACCCAAACCTAGATGCCATCCCTACACATCCCCGTACCAACCTCGCTGCACAGTAGGGACTACTAAGTCAACCCTCCATCCGCTACACACCATCGAAGGTAGTCATTTGTAGTCGGCGTGCTCATCGCCCATATAAAATTTGTGGCATAGCCACAGTTAAATAATTGTGTCATGAGACACCGCATTCAGATATTGTGGCGAAGTTACCACATTGGATAATGTGACCGAAGTCACCACATTCGGATAGTGAGACCAAGTCACCACTTTCACTTCCCTTTTGCATATAACCGAATGCCCCATATTATTCATATCATGCATATCATACTTAAATCCACATTTATGTCACTTTTCACATGTTAAATATAGCATATTTCGTAATCCTAGTAGGAGTAGGAAACATACACGAGTACTTTGTAGTAACACGATACCTTAGCCATATTCACATTCTTATAAACATGCACATATTAAATATTGCCATAAACATATTAAAATTAGTGTGGAATACACACGATATTAATGCTTTCTGAAAACTTCGAAAACTCGATCTAACGCTTTTAGATCCGTTAACTCCTATATTGACCAATCATTTGAACATATTAATAAACCTATTTGGCTTTAAAACTAAATCCTAAAGGAAAAGCCCTTACCTTGCTATCGATTTGACTATAGTCAAATCCCGAAAACTCTGCTATTCTCCTTCTTATATTCGGCCAAACACTGGATCTCCACATAGGTTAGTTTCGGCTTTTTAACAATTATGAAATAGATCTTCATACCAAAATAAGCCTTGGCCGAATATTCATGTACACTTACCTTAGGGATCTAAATCCCGAAATTGCTAATTCCCTTTGGTATCTGTCGAAATCACCTATAGATTCACATGTTAGGTTCGATTCCAATCACTTAAAATAGGTCTTGGCCGAATGTCTTAAACACATACCTTGTGATTTCAAATCCCGAAACTTTCCTCCTTGTAGTCGACAGTCTCAGAATCCCGAAGCTTTCCTTCAAAGTTTCGGCCAACATGTATATGGCATTAGAATCTTAACTTTCGGTTTACAGAAGAAAGAAAATAATAGCAATTGATCCTTACCCTTACTTGAAGAAGTCGACAATCTCCCTCCTGACACCACTTCAAAGTTTCGGCTATAGCCTAAGTGAACACTAAGCAGGATGTCGACTTTTGATGAATTGAAATAAAGAAGAAGAAATCGCTAATGGTGGTATCTTGAATTTTGGCTTTGACTAACAAAAGAAGGAGAACAAATGAAGAAGAGAAATTTGCTAGAGAATTTGTGAGAAGAAAAAGAGAATGAAGAATAGCTACCCTTTTCTCCTTATTGCTGAAATTAATCTACATAGAGACCTCATTCGACCAACTCTTCCTATTTTGATAAATTTTATCTCTTTAATTATCATCTAAAATAAAAGATAATTCAGCAACTATCCTTACCTAGCCAAAATTACTAAACTCAAAGTCCCTTACTTGGCCATCACTTCTCCTCATTCTCCTAATTAGAGAATAATTCTTCATTTATCATCTTATCCTTAAATAAAATAAAAGGATAAACCCTAAAATTTAGCCATGTCAGTCCATCTCTCTGCTCCTAGAAGAAAAAATAAAATTTCTTTTATTTGCTTCCCAAGTGACTCGATCCCTAGCCCAAATACACAAGCTTGTGGCGTCACTTGCTGGGCTTTTAAGTGGTGCCTTCAAGCCACTTTGACAAGCTTTGTTTGTGTGTCAAATCCTTCCTATTAATTTTCTTAAGGCCACATTGCCTTAGTTTCCTCTTTTAAACTTAACATTTCCATACATTTCGGGTTTCCAAAATGTTCACTTTCCTCTTTTAACTTAAGTTTCCAAAATGTTCACTTTCCTCTTTTAACTTAAGTTTCCAAAATGTTCACTTTCCTCTTTTAACTTAACATTTCCAAGTTTCCAAAATGTTCACTTTCCTCTTTTTGAAACTTAACATTTCTAAATCATTTCTTACATTTCCATGTTTCCAAAATGTTCATAATCCATTCATAACACATAAGACATGTCATTTTGTACAATTAAACCGAAAATGCATAGGCCTTTTTAGGATATTCTGACTCTACCCCTTAAAATAATTTAGTCCTCGAAATTTCCTAGCTAAAATAATTGAGGGTATTGCTGTCGCATTGCCTCTTCTGGCTCCCACGAGGCTTCCTCCGATCCATGATTGCGCCATAACACTTTGACTAGGGGAACTGACTTCCTCCGTAATATTTTCACATCACGTTCCAATATCTGAATCGGCTCTTCCTCGTAGGATAAGTCTGGTCTTAGCTCCACTTCTTCAACTGGTACCACATGAGATGGATCCGATCGGTAGCGACGTAGCATGGATACATGGAAAACGTTGTGCATCTACTACAACTCCGGTGGAAACTCTAGCTGATATGCCACTGGCCCAACTCACTTTAGTACTCGATAGGGCCCTATAAACCTTGGGCTTAACTTCCCTTTCCGACCAAACCTCATCACCTTCTTCCAAGGCGAGACTTTCAGAAACACTTGGTCTCCCACTTCAAACTCTATTTCCTTCCGCTTGAGGTCGACGTAAGACTTCTGCCTATCAGAGGCTTCCTTTAATCGTGTTTGGATTATCTCAACCTTCTCTTCAATTTCTGCCACCAACTCTGGTCCCAAAACTCGACGTTCTCCTAACTCAATCCAACAAGTAGGAGTTCGACACTTTCGACCGTACAATGCTTCATATGGTGCCATCCGAATGCTAGCCTGATAACTGTTGTTGTAGGCGAACTCCGCTAAAGGCAAGTAATCCTTCCAACTTCCTCAAAAATCCATCACACAGCCTCTCAACATATCCTCCAACACTTGTATTATCCGTTCAGACTGCCCGTCTGATTGTGGATGAAAAGCCGTAGTGAAGTCCAACTTAGTGCTTAAAGCTTGATGAAGTGCCCTCCAAAATCGAGACGTGAACTTTGGGTCTCTATCTGAAATAATTGACACCGGCACTCGTGTAACCTTATAATCTACGCCACGTATAATTTGGCTAACCGAAGGAATAATTCACTCTTATCGGGATGAAGTGTGGACTTAGTCAAGCGGTCCACTATTACCCATATCGAGTCCTTCTTAGTAGGCGTGAGGGAAGCCCACTAACGAAGTCCATGGTAATTCTTTCCCACTTCCACTGTGGAATCTCGATTGGTGAAGCAATCCGATGGAACTTGGTGTTCGACCTTTAACTTGCGACACGTCGGACATTTTCCCACAATTGATAACTTCCGTTTAAGATCGGGCCACCAAAATTATTCTCTTAGATCTCTGTACAACTTAATGCCTCGGGATGCATAACATAAGGGCTACTATATGCTTCGAAGAATCCTCTGTCTTAACTCCTCATCCTTGACATCTGAGACTTTTCCTTTGTAGCACAATACTCCTTCATCATTAACACCATAATCCTCTAACTCTCAGATTCGTACTTGCTTGTAACTTAGCACTTAGGTCCTTATCGATCAAGCTGTCCTCTTTTCACCTCATTCGACCATGTGGGTTTGACTTGCAACTCGCTTAGCAGGCTTCCATCATCATACAAACTTAAGTGGCGAATATAGCCCTTAGATCCGACACAACCTTGACTTAGGGCATCGGCTACTACATTCGCCTTGCCGGGTGGTACTCTATCGAGCAATCGTAATCCTTCAATAACTCCACCCACCGGCATTTGCCTTCAAGTTTAACTCCTTACGAGTCAACAGATACTTAAGACTCTTGTGGTGCATGTAGATCATGACCTTTCTCCATAGAGATAGTGCCTCCACACCTTAAGGCGAAAACCACTCTTGCCAATTCCAAGTCATGGGTTGGGTAGTTAACCTCATCTGACCTTAGCTGCCGAGATGCATATCGACTACCTTTAGTCTTGCATCAATACACAACCCAAACACGTATGGGAGCGTCACAATACACCATGAATTCCTTTCACGCCTCTGGTGAATCAATCTTGGAGCTTAGTTAAAACCTTCTTAAGCTTCTCAAAGCTCTCCTGCTGCTTATCCGACCATACAAAGGTACTTCCTTCCTCAACAACTTTGTTAAAGGCGCTGCTATAGGCGAGAACCCTTCCACAAACCTTACATAATAGCTTTGCCAAACCTAAGAAACTTGAATCTCGACCACGGACTTAGGTGGCTTCCAATCCAACACCACTTGATCTTCCTAGGATCCACTCTTATTCCCTCTGCGGATACCACATGCCCTAAAACGCCACCTCCTTGAGCCAAAATTCACACTTGCTAAATTTGGCATAGAGCTTCTTCTCCTTAACACTTGTAGCACAACTCGGAGATGCTCATCATGCTCCTCTTCGGACTTGGAGTACACCAAAATATCGTCGATGAACACGACGACGAACCTATCCAAGTGAGGTTGGAAAACTTGATTCATCATATCCATGAACGCGGCTGGAGCGTTCGTCAACCCAAACGGCATTACTACAAACTCAAAATGGCCGTACCTTGTCCTAAAAGCTGTTTTATGGATATTTGCCTCCTTCACCTTCAACTGATGATATCCCGACCTCAAGTCTATCTTTGAGAATACTGCGGCCCCCTTCAGCTGATTGAACAAGTCATCGATCCTTGGCAAAGGATACTTGTTCTTAATGGTCAGCTTATTTAACTGACGGTAATCTATGCACATACGCATAGTTCCGTCCTTCTTCTTTACAAACAGGACAGGTGCTCCCTATGGAGACACACTGGGTCAAATGAACCCACGATCTAGCAATTCTTGGATTTGAGCCTTGAGCTCCACTAACTCCTTTGGCGCCATTCGGTATGGAGCGATTGACACAGGAGATATTTCCGGTAGCAAATCTATTCCAAATTCCACCTCCCTATTTGGGGATATTCCTGGTAATTCTTTCGGAAACACATCTTCAAAGTCCTTTACCGTTCTAACTCCACTGACACCTTCTTCCTTTTCACCCAACGCACTTACGAAGGCTAAGAACGCCCTGCACCCTTTCCTAACCATTTTCTCAGCCTTCAACGTCGAAACTACATTAGAGGTAGTTTCTTCTTTCTCCGATCATTACCACTACTTCATCTCTGGGGTCCTTAGTTTCATTAGTTTAGCAGCACAATCCAACACGACTCGGTGCTCTACTAGCAGATCCATTCCAAGTATGAGTTCAAACTCCCCAAAGGGTAGTTCCATTAAGTCGACTGAAAGTTCACTCCACGAATCTCTAAAGGTACATTCAGAAAGATCTTATCCACCACTACGGTTTGGCCTAATGGGCTTACTACGGTCATCGCCTATCAAGAAAGTTCGAGTCTAGGCCTAGTGTTTCCACTACACTACATGCAAAATAAGAATGGGTCGAGCCTACATCAATTAAGGCATAATAAGGCTTGCCATAAATAAGAAGCGTACTAGTTATAACATCCGGTGCGTCACCATCCTCCTCCGATGAACTACATAAACCAAACCATTGCCTTGCCTCGGTGTTAGTAGATACCTCGCCTTATGTTCCACGTCCTCTGCCAGTACCATTACCTCTATTATTCGAACCACGACCTCGTTGAAATTGTTGTCCTCCTCTACCGGCTGATTAACATTACGAGCTCTTGATCGACTTTCATCTAGTTTCTTAGGACAATCTTTGAGCATATGGTCCTTGGACCCACACCTAAAACATCCTCCGTCTTTTCCGGCACTCCCTAAGTGCTTCTTTCCACAATGATCACAAGGGCGATCTGCCATCACTGTACCCGACTTGCGATTTCACGGCTCATCAACTCTAGGCCTCTTTTGAACCTTTCAGACGATCCAAAACCTCTTTTAGTTTATTAGATCCATAGTCTACTTTGTAGCATCCTTAATTCCCTCGGCTACCTTGGCCTTTTCTACTAAAGCGAAAACTCCCGCTCACGATGCGGTGCTATCAACAATCTCAAATCATCCCTTAGTCGAGTCCTCAAAATGGACACGGCGTTCATGCTTAGTTGCTACTACTCCTCGAGCATATCGGCTCAACCTCGAAATTGACTTCATCTGCACTCTTGACTTGTTCCTTGAACCAACCCGGAAAAGCCTTCCTCTGCTCATCAATATATCGGTCCCCACATACTTCTTACGATCTGTTGTCTTAACATAATCCGAGGTCAAATCCTCGGTTGTGGCACCATCCCGAGCTGTTAACCACCATTGATATGCTTCATCGCGTATGGTGCCACCATTCCTTTCAACTTCTCTTGAGGGTCGGTCGAGCTCATCCATAATGTGCTCGGTTGCCTCAACTAGTATTCGGTTGTCTTGGGTGCTACACGAGACACTCCACGGAACACCTCGGCTCCGTTGGCTCGAGTCGCTCGGTCTGAGACTTAGAGCTTCCATATTTTGCCGCTCTAGCCACCATTTCCGAACTTCGCGGCCTGACTGCGATATAGCATCATCCCCGTCCGTCTGGCGCTTGCTCGACACCAACAGATGGGGGTGGTGGTGGCGGTGGTAACTCATTGTCAGACCCTTGACCCGATCTAACGGTTTCTGACACAGCCATTCTTCCTCTACCGCGTCCATGACGACCGTGTCCTCTAGAACTCATAACTAACGATACGCTTTAATCTGATTTAAGAAAGTTTTATGAATTAGCCCTTATTCCACTGATTATCCACGACGAAGTTTTATGAAAAGAATTTTAAGAGTGGTTCTTTCGTATGCACACAGTCTTCACATTCATACATCCATCAATCAATTATGAACTTCCATTCATTCAGAGAAATGTTGTAGTTTTCATTGTTGTTGTTTTTCCACTACCCAGGGGTATTTGCGTAATTTGTCCTACAGGGGTATTTTCGTAATTTGTCAAATAAGGTTCCTTGGTGATTTTGTCAAAAAGTATTTTGGAAATTTTAAAATCCCGGGGCTTTTCGGTAAATTTGGAAATTTTAGGGGTATTTTGGTAATTTTGAATTTTGGGGGTATTTTGGTAATAAACCAGGGTAAATTTGTAAAGTTTAATAGTTCAGGGATATTTCAAAATTTGTAAAACTTTGAGGTTCTTTTGAAATTTATTTTCAAAAGCGATGAAGTTGTAAAATTTTGGAAATCGAGGTCATTTTGGTAATTTTGGTAAGTTAGGGCAATTTTGTAATTTTCTAAAATCAAGGTATTTTGATAATTTGCAAATAAGGGTTTTGGACTTGTTATAAAATAATGAAAATGTTGATTAGAGCGTGGGTATTTTAGACATTTTTATAAACCAAGGGCATTTTGTAATTTTACCACTAGGGGTATTTTTGTAATTTTATAAATAAAAATTTTTGAAAAATTGTGTAGAAAAATAGTTTTCACAAATCAAAGAAAATGATTTTAAGAGTTTTAAAATTAGGGTTCTTATATAAAAGAAAAACATGGCTAGTTCCTTTGGGTTTTAGTTATTGGGTTTAGCTTTATGGTAGGAGTCTTCTTGGTCGGGGTGAACCAAAGCTACATACCAGGTAGGATTCAGTGGAGAGGAGGTGAGTCACGGACGCTTAAATACCAAGCTCCCACTGAAACCATTCCTAGGCATGGGCACGGGGTTGCCACACCCACTAAGTCCTACAGGTTAGGGTGGTGAAGCTACGCACTGGTAGGATTCTGCGAAGAGGAGGTGAGTCACTAGGGCTGCTTAAATACCGAGCTCTTGGGATCCAATCCTAGACATGTGCACAGAGTTACCACACCTAACTCGATTGACTTAGCCATAGGTTTGTTTAGTTAGGCATTTAAGTCTTATGTAGTAGTTGGGGTAGACTAGTCCTAGGGTTCAAGTACCTATCATTCTATTCTCGTTCCATTCCTTTTCTACCCTTCTATAAATCACATAATCACACGGATGGTTAGGGGTACTTACAGGTGGACTTTGGATCGGAGACTTAGGTGCCATGCCATCAAACCTACCTATTTTGAAATACTTCTATAAAGCTCATTTGGGCTCGATTTGAAAATGTTTTGGGCCTTAGACCACAGTGAGAGTTTAAAAGCGGGCTCGATACTAAAGCTGAAACACCCCACACCGGCCCACGAGCCTAGACTGGATCTGGTATGTTCCTCGATGTAAACAGTTCAAAATTCTTTTGTTACTTTCAAAGCGTGTGTTTTGAAGATAGTTTGTTTGTGGGTTGGGCTCGAGTTGAAAGCAGTTTATTTTATATTGAAAACCCATTTATTTGGTGACAAAATATTTAAAGTTTATTTAAATTAAATTGACTTAATCTTTAAATAACATAAATTAAGTAACATAGTAATTTAAAACAACAATAAAATCATCACTATGGCCTTATTACATAAAACAAAACCCAAAATAAAATTTGTAGAGTACTTAAATAAAATAAGATGTCCAAATTAAATAAGACTTTAAAATTTGAGCATGGCCACCACAAGTTTTCTAGTCGGTCCATCACTATTCATCACGAAACATGTTCCCTAGCAGGGTGAGTCAACAGACTCAATGTGTAACCAACACTAACATTTAATAGATTTAGGCATACCATACATATTATGTTCACATAATAATTCAAGATAATGATGCAACAGAACCCAAACCTAGATGCCATCCGCTACACATCCCGTACCAACTTTGCATGCAGTGGGGACTACTAAGTCAACCCTCCATCCGCTACACACCATCGAAGGCGATCAGCTGCGATCGGCGTGCTCATCGCCCATATAAAATTCGTGGCATAGCCACAGATTAAATAATTGTGTCATAAGACACGCATTCGAATATTGTAACCAAAGTTACCACATTCGGATAATGTGACCAAGTCACCACATTGGATAGTGAGACCAAGTCACCACTTTCACTTCCCTTTTGCATATAACCGAATGCCCCATATTATTCATATCATGCATATCATACTTAAATCCACATTTATGTCACTTTTCACATGTTAAATATAGCATATTTCGTAATCCTAGTAGGAGTAGGAAGCGTGCACAGTACTTTGTACCGTAACACGGTACCTTAGCCATATTCACATTCTTATAAACATGCACATATTAAATATTGCCATAAACATATTAAGAATTAGTGTGGAATACACACCTGATATTAATGCTTTCCTGAAAACCCAAAAACTCGATCTAACGCTTTTAGATCCGTTAACTCCTATATTCGGCCAATCATTTGAACATATTAATAAACCTATTTGGCTTTAAAACTAAATCCTAAAGGAAAAACCCTTACCTTGCTGTCGATTTGACTATAGTCAAATTCCGAAAACTCTGCTATTCTCCTTCTTTTATTCGGCCAAACACTGGATCTCCACATAGGTTAGTTTCGGCTTTTTAACAATTATGAAATAGATCTTCATACCAAAATAAGCCTTGGCCGAATATTCATGTACACTTACCTTAGGGATCTAAATGCCGAAATTGCTAATTCCCTTTGGTATCTATAGAAATCACCTATAGATTCACATGTTAGGTTCGATTCCAATCACTTAAAATAGGTCTTGGCCGAATGTCTTAAACACATACCTTGTGATTTCAAATCCGAAACTTTCCTCCTTGTAGTCGACAGTCTCAGAATCCGAAGCTTTCCTTCAAAGTTTCGGCCAACATGTATATGGCATTAGAATCTTAACTTTCGGTTTACAGAAGAAAGAAAATAATAGCAATTGATCCTTACCCTTACTTGAAGAAGTCGACAATCTCCCTCCTGACACCACTTCAAAGTTTCGGCTATAGCCTAAGTGAACACTAAACAGATGTCGGCTTTTGATGAATTGAAATAAAGAAGAAGAAATCGGCTAATGGTGGTATCTTGAATTTTTGACTTTGACTAACAAAAAGAAGGAGAACAAATGAAGAAGAGAGAAATTTGCTAGAGAATTTCGGCAGAAGAAAAGAGAGAATGAAGAATAGCTACCCTTTTTCCCCTTGTTGCCGAAATTAATCTACATAGAGACCCTCATTCGGCCAACTCTTCCTATTTTGATAAATTTTATCTCTTTAATTATCATCTAAAATAAAAGATAATTCAGCAACTATCCTTACCTAGCGAAATTACTAAACTCAAAGTCCCTTACTTGGCCATCACTTCTCCTTCATTCTCCTAATTAGAGAATAATTCTTCATTTATCATCTGTTATCCTTAAATAAAATAAAAGGGATAAACCCTAAAATTTAGCCATGTGTAGTCCATCTCTCTGCTCCTAGAAGAAAAAATAAAATTTCTTTTATTTGCTTCCCAAGTGACTCGATCCACGGCCCAAATACACAAGCTTGTGGCGTCACTTCTTTGGGCTTTTAAGTGGTGCCTTCAAGCCACTTTGACAAGCTGTTTGTGTGTCAAATCCTTCCTATTAATTTTCTTAAGGCCACCTTGCCTTAGTTTCCTCTTTTTAAACTTTTAGTTTCCTCGGGTTTCCAAAATGTTCACTTTTTATACATTTCTTAAGTTTCCAAAATGTTCACTTTCCTCTTTTAACTTAAGTTTCCAAAATGTTCACTTTCCTCTTTTAACTTAACATTTCCAAGTTTCCAAAATGTTCACTTTCCTCTTTTTGAAACTTAACATTTCTAAATCATTTCTTACATTTCCAAGTTTCCAAAAATGTTCATAATACATTCATAACACATAAGACATGTCATTTCGTACAATTAAACCGAAAATGCATAGGCTCTTTTTAGGATGTTACATAGACATTATAAGTTATTGCAAAACTATTGAAATTTAGAATTTTCACATAAAACCCTAACTTCAAATTCTTTTAAAATTAGGTCCCAAACATTCACTTTCTATTCAATTCTTTCAACAAAATCAACATATAAACAATTTAAAGATCTAATTCCATGCTAAATCATCATATACTTCCAGCACATATTCATAGCAACTTCTAACTTCATTCATAAAATCTAAAACTAATGAATTCAACAAGTGGACCTAGTTGTAAAGTCACAAAAACACAAAAATTTCAAGAAATAATCAAGAATTGAACTTACTTGCAGTAAAAATATAAAAAACCAACTTAAGGAAACCCTTCTATGGTGTTTTTGCTGATGAGAATGCAGAAAAATAAAGAGAAATCTAGATAATTCCACTTTAGTCCTAGCTTTATTAAGTAAATTTTACAATATTCCAATTTTGCCCTTAATTCTCCTTATTTTCTTGCCGATTTCATGCCCTTTCCGTCTAGCCCAAATAGACCTTGGGTCTATTTTCTTTTTAAGCCCTCTTTCCTTTATCATTTAAACTATTTAATTATTTCCCATAATTTTGCATTTGTTACAATTTAGTCCTTTTCATTTAATTACCTACCCAAGCGTTAAAATTTTCTAACGAAATTTTAATACTACATTACTAACATTTTATAAATATTTATAAAAATATTTTCTACTCTATCTTATGAGATCAAGGTCTCGATACCTTATTTTTACCAAATTCCTTCAATAATTCCTTTTTCTAACTAACCACTAAATCGGTAAAATTTTTCTATCGATATTTTAATATGATTTTCCTATCATATAAATATTCATGAAAAAATATAAAAATAAACCTCTCTTTAAATCGGATTTATGGTTACGAAACCATTGTTCCGATAACCTTGAATTTAGGCCATTACAATGCTCCTCGAACTATGTATGATTATGCTAAATCTAATTTAACAGGAACTGAGTCAAGTATTGTTAGACCTGCTATTGCTGCAAATAATTTTGAACTAAAACCTAACACAATTAAGATGATACAGCAATTTGTTCAGCTTGATGGTTTGCAGGATGAAGATCCAAATAATCACTTGGCGAATTTCCTAGAATTTTGCGATACTTTCAAAATAAATGGCCTTTCTGATGATGCCATTCATCTTTGGTTATTTCCCTTTTCATTAAGGAATAAAGCCAAACAGTGGTTGAATGCTCTTCCACGAGGATCAATCATTACATGGGATCAAATGACCGAAAAATTTTTGTTAAAATATTTTTTGTCGGCCAAAACGACCAAATTAAGGAATGATATCTCTTCTTTTGTGCAGATGGATCTAGAAACACTATACGATGCATGAGAGAGATATAAAGATCTATTGAGAAGGTCCCCACACCATGGATTACCCTTGTGGTTACAAGTCCAAACTTTTTACAACAGTGTGAACCCTTCAACAAGACAACTGATTGATTCAGCAGCCAGTGGAACCCTGAATAAAAAACTCCTGAGGTGGCCTATGAGTTTATAGAGGAGATGTCATTGAACAACTATCAGTGGCAAGTTACAAGGACAAGGCCAAAAAAAACAGCCGGAGTTTTCAACCTCGACGCAGTCACCATGCTATCAAATCATGTAGAGATGTTAAATAAAAAGATTGATGGTTTGTGTGGTTCCCCGCAGGTATACCCAGTAATGCAATGTGATTCAAACATAAGAGGTGTGGCGAATCATGAATACCTACACTACAATCCTGGAATGGAAAGCGAATAGATAAACTTTATGGGTAACAATTTCAGACCTCAAAATAACCCTTATAGTAATACTTATAATCCAGGTTGGAGGAACCACCCCAATTTCTCATGGGGTGGTTAAGGAAATCAGAGACAACAACCCCCTCCAAACTTCCAACAATAGCCCTACCTACAGGTAAAGAAGCCGAACCTTAAGGAGATGCTGACAAAATTCATAGCGGTGTCAGAAACACGTTTCCAAAACACCGAAACAACACTTAAAAATCAACAAGCATTGATTCAAGGGATCGAGAACCAGTTAGGGCAACTTGCTAAGCTGATCTCAAACGACCACAAGGTAGCTTGCCAAGCAACACTGAAACTAACCCAAAAGAGCAACTTCAAGCCATAACAGCTCATGACAGTGAAGGATTAGTGGAATCTAAATCTGAGCCAAGGCAAGAACCTGTAGTAAGTGAAGGTAAGGTTGAGGTAAGCCGAGAAAAACCAAAATCGGTAATTAAAGATTACTAACCTCGAATACCATACCCTAATGCAATGAAGAAAGACAACACAGACGAATAGTTCGGTAAGCTTTTAAACTTTTAAAGAAATTACATATTAACTTACCGTTTCTTGAAGCTCTTTCGCAGATGCAAGATGTAACAGCCCACTTTTGACCCTAATCGGAATAGTGGTTTCGGGACCACAAATTTGAGTCTGAAAAATATTTTAAAAATTATTTTGTGTATTTATTGTGTGTGAATTTGTTGGTATTAAATTTTCATGATTTAATTTAAATCGTTTAGGTATTCGATTTAATAAAAGGACTTAATCGCGTAAAAGGTAAAAGTTACAAATTATAGTGTAGAGTGCTTAGTTGATAGTGGCTTTTTAATATGGAGGATTTGCATTGTAATTAGTCCATTTTATATATATAGTGGACGGCATGTGTGATTATGAATGACTTTATTATATATATTATAAAAGTTATAATTATTAATTATATATTATATTAACTTATAATAATGCATAAAATAAAAGAAAGACATGCATTCTTTTATGCTTTGTGACCGAAACAAAGAAAATAAGAAAGAAAGAAAACCATTTAGGTTCGGCCTTGATGTTCTTTGATTAAGGTAAGAGTTTTGTTTGGTTTTTGATAATTTTTACGTTTTTGATATCGTTGCTTTGAGTACTTTCCAACCCATGTCTTAATTTTTGATTTTGATGATGATTTTGTGTTTTTCCATTGATGGTACCTTGTGGTTTTTGTTGTTTGAAGATGAAATAAGAAATATATGAGTTTGATTAACAAGTTTTGTCTTTGAATTTTTGATGAATTTGAATAATTTGGACTAAATTGCAAAAATAAATTTTTGAAGGACTAAAATGTGAAATAAATGAAATTTATGGACTTGTATGAACATAGGTAATATTCGACCAAGCATGGGTAATGAGAAATTTTGTGTATTTTGTGTTTTGTGCAATAGGGACTAAATTGTAAAAGTGTGAAATATTAGGGGCAAAATGGTAATTTGCCCATTTATGTGTTTTAGGACTAAATTGAATAGAAATGTGTTTGAATGATCTTAATTTGAGCGTGTTTAGATCAAGAACAAAAGAAAGCGGACTTGGATGGGGAAAAGTGGAAATAATCGAATATTCGGTTTTTGTCGTCAAGCGATATCGAGGTAAGTCCTTAAGCTAAAGTATGTTAAAGAATTATTTATGAATAGGTTCAATGAAATTATTTGATAAATTTGAGTATGAATATATGTGTTAGCCAGAATGTAAAGGCTTTAAAATGGATTAGATGTGTTTATGTATATATGATAAGAATTTGTACATTAGTTCAGGTGATATATTGGGCTTATTACCTAGTAGGCCTTGTGTCGGTGACATATTGGGATTCGTGCCTAGCGAGCTTAGTGTCGGTGATATATTAGGGCTTCGTGCCTAGCGAGCTTAGTCTTGGGTGATATATTCGGGCTTATTGCCTAGCGAGCCTTGTCTTGGATGACATATTAGGGCTTTGTGCCTAGCGGGCTTAGTCTTGGGTGATATATTAGGGCTTTGTACCTAGGGCTTAGTGTGCGGTGATATAAAGGCTTCGTGCCTAGTAGGCTTACTTGATACTTTAAAGCGAAGAAACCATAAATTGATCGAGGTGTAACATAGTGAAACTATTGAGTTAAAAATTAGGTAAGCTTAAGTCCCATTGAATTCATCGAGTAAGGTAAGTTGTGATTAATGTTACTTGAGTTGAAATATTATGTTAAGAATGGTGTTATGTGAATTTGAGTCGGTAATCGACATGTATGAATATAGAAATAATAGAATTTTTAGTGTGATAATGTAATGGGTATGAATGTTGAATCTACATGATTATAAACATGTGATTTTAATGTGTGCATTCGGTTTTACAAATAATGAATATAATATATTAGAATTTGATTTTGAAATTTGTGTCTTTGAGATTGACCATAAGGTATGTGTTTACATAAGTACATGTTATATGTGATGTTTATCGAATAAGTAAGTTGATAGATAATGTGTTTGTATTTTGGCATCTTGGATATGTGGATAAAATGATATTGAGTAGATGTTATTCATATCTGAAGATGATATTACTTGATAGATGTATATATATATATATATATACATGGACACATCTGATTATGGGGATTTTCTTATATGTACATGGTAAATTGATATCCGGTTGTATATATATGTGAATAAATATATTTAATCATTGATGTACATTGATAAGCTTTACCTTCTTAAGTAGGTAAAGATAAGTGTTTTGCTATGTGAGAATATTGGTATTCGATTTTGGTAATCTATATGTGCTATGATATGATAACCTTGTATTTGAGAACATGTATATTTGGTTTTGCTAACTTAGTGTTAATTAATAATAGTTGATAAATATATAATTGCTTATGACTTACTAAGCTTAAATAGCTTACTCTGTGTGTATTCTTGTTTATTCTTGTTTATAGATTTGGATATATATTACGAGTTTGGGGATCGTCAGCAAGACTACTCACACTATCGATAGTTTTTCGGTATTTTACTAAGTTGAATTTGGGTTTATGGCATGTATAGCATAGATGGAATGTTTGATTTTGGAACATGTATATATATACAGCCATGCGAAAATGGCTTGATCACTATGTTTAAGTTTGTTTTTATGTGTACTTGGTTAAGTGCTTGATATGTTTGGTTTAACAAATTGCCTTTGACTTATTATATGCAAAACATGGTTTCTATGCTTATGTTTGTGTATATGATCTCGATTAAGGTGAGTTTATGTGTAACTTGTTCAATATGCTATGCTAATGATAGGCAATTATGTGTTTTGGCAATAAGGTAAATGATATATGCTTGATGCATTTAGTAAGAATAAATGATGTTAAGTTTAAATGATTTTGGTTATGTGATATTTATATATATACATAATGAAGTATGTTTATGAATGTTGGAAGCTAAAGTTATCCATAATTCGGATTAGAAAGTTGATAAAGGATAATTATATGTATAAATGTGTATAGGATATTACGATTCGGTTTATAATGGCTATGTATGCACCTTTATTATGCTTGAACTATTGGTTATATAGGTACGGTTGATGAAGGCAAATAATGAATATGTTGTATGGTTGTTTTGGTCGATATGCTTGTTCATGTTTATTTTATATGCATGCCTATTATTCCGTGTGGATGTTTAACATAGACAAACATCGTAACATGTGAAATTATATAGTCATGACTTAATTAATGGAATAGGTTACTATTGATTCGATAAAGATACATAGAAAAGAGTTTTTAGGATAAATGCATATAATATAATGATTTCAAAGGTATATACGACCATATGGTAATGTTGATAATGTCATATATGTGATTGGATATTAAGTTGTTTATGTCTTGGTTCAAATTTGGAACATGTTCAATTAAGTTTTGATGTATGTTCGAATTGAATTATTAAAATAATTGAATTATGGATATTCAAGTTTGATAATGATATAAATGTATCGTTATTCTTTGGTGCATGAAAGGTGATGAATAATTGTGCTGATCTGTATTTTATACGGTGATGCCTCATAACCTTAATCTGGCGACAGATTCGGGTTTGGGGTGTTACACCAGATTCAAGAAAATTTTTAAAAGAGCTTTTGAAAAATAAGCAAAAGTTAGACGAGGAATCGCATGTGGAACTAAATGCAGTATGCTCATCAATGTTGCAAAATAAACTACCACGAAAATTAAAAGATCCAGGGAGTTTTGCAATTCCATGTTTAATTGGTAGTTTATTTATTGATAATGCTTTAGCTGATTTAAGGGCAAGCATCAATGTTATGCCTTATAAATTGTTTAAAAAGCTAGGTCTAGGGAAACCCAAACAAACTAGGATGAGTATTCAATTAGCTGATAAAAATATTAGAATTCCTAGAGGTATAATCAGGGGGTTTAGCCACGGCCGTGGTTTAGGTGACACACCTGTGTTCTTCTTCACATAGTCGTTTAGAACGGGCGTGTTCCTCTCGTGTTCGACAAGTTAGTATATTCACGCGGTTGTGTAGAACGGGCGTGTCCAGCCCGTGTTTTGCAGGTCAGTATAGTCCACGGTTGTCAGGCATGACCGTGTCATGCCTGTGTGTAGAAAAAATATACCTCTTGTCATGCACGGCTACAAGTACGCCCATGTTTCATCCTATCGCTTCTACAAGGTCATCGACATGCCCGTGTGCTAGGCCGTGTGGTCTGAAAACCTACGCTTAATTTGATTAGTATGAAGTTAGATGCTAACAATTAAAAGTATAATGTCAGTGAAGTTAGTGCTCGGGTTGCCTCCGAGAAGCGCTCGTTTAAAGTCTTAAGCTAGACTTACCCTGTTTTCATTTCTAAAGAAGGTTCACGGAGTGAAGCTCTCTCTCATATCCTAAAATCTTTACCATTATAAATTTTGAGTTGGTGACCATTTACCTTGAATGTGCCCTTAGTGGGGTGAGTTACCTCGATTGTCAGTAGGGAAAAATTGTTTTGATCATGAATGGGCCTGACCATCTTGATTTCAGCTACCCAGGAAATAGTTTAAGCCTTAAGTTGTATAGCAGGACCGAGTCCCCTACTTCGAATTGTTTCGATTTCTTTAGGCGAGCATCATGGCGTCACTTTGTTGCCTCATTGTATAGTTTCAAGTTCTCGTAGGCCTCATCTTTCCATTCGCCTAGTTTGTTCATCTGCATCATTCTTTTCTCTGCAGTTTTAAGATCGTAATTTAAAAATTTTATAGCCCAAAAAGCTTTGTGTTCTAATTCGAATGGTAGATGACAGCTTTTCCCGTTTACAAGTTTGTATGGGGATGTTCCTAGGGGGTTTTAAACGTTGTTCTATAGGCCTATAAGGCATCATCTACTTTCAATGCCCAATCTTTTCTGTTTGATTCAACCATTTTTTCTAGGATGCGTTTAAGTTCTCGGTATGCTACTTCAACTTGCCCACTGGTTTGAGGGTGATATGGGGTAGCTATCCTGTAGTGTACTCCATATTTTTTTAAGACTCTATCAAATTGAGTATTACAGAAATGAGTGCCCCTATCACTAATGATAGCTCTAGGTGTTCCAAATTGAGAGAACAGTTTCTTGAGAAACTTAACTACTACTCTAGCATCATTGGTAGGTAGAGCTTCGGCTTCCACCCATTTTTACATGTAATCAACTGCCACTAGGATGTATTTATTTCCAAATGAACTAGGGAATGGACCCATAAAATCAATACCTCATATATCAAATGCTTCATAGGATAGCATATATGTTTGAGGTATTTCATCGCGTTCAGAGACATTACCTGTTCTTTGGCATTTATCACACAGAGCGACATACTTGTTGGCATCTTTGAATAGAGTGGGCCAATAAAAACTTGATTCGAGTTTTTTTATGTTCTGTCTTAATACCATTATAGTGCTCTCCTGAAGGTCCGGAGTGATAGTGTTCTAGAATTTTGTTTACTTCTATCTTTGTAATGCATATTCGGATCACCCGATCTGCATATATACGGAAAAGAAAGGGATTATCCCAAAAATAGTTCTTCACATAAAAAAAGAATCGCTTATTTTGATGATGTTTTAACCTTTTCGGTAGGATATTAGTAGTTAAAAAATTCATAATATCTGCAAACCGAGGTACCTAGTAGTTGGTTATAGAGAATAGTTGTTCTGCAGGGAATGAGTCGTTTATCTCTATCTTGTCACGTTCCTTTGTGTGTGGATTTTCAAGTCTGGATAGATGGTCTGCTGCAAGGTTTCAGCTCCCTTTTTATCTTGTATTTCCAAATCAAATTCCTGTAAGAGTAAAATCCATCTTATGAGTCGAGGTCTTGCATCGGGTTTAGTTAAAAGATAATGAAGAGCGGATTGGTCAGTGTAAATGACAACTTTAGATAATATTAAATATTGTCTAAATTTATCAAATGCAAAGGCCACAACTAGTAATTCTTTTTCAGTGGTGGTATAATTTTCTTACGCAGTTATTAATGTCTTGCTGGCATAATAGATCGGCTGGAAGTGCTTGTCTCTTCACTGTCCTAAAACTACACCTACTACAAAATCACTTGCATCACACATTAGTTCAAAAGGAAGATTCCAATCAGGGGCAATTATAATTGGGGCATTTATTAATTTCTCTTTAAGGATTTAAATGCATTTAAACATTCTTGATCAAACTTAAAAGGTATATCTTTTTCTAGCAATTTCGTTAGAGGCTTAGCTATTTTAGAAAATTTTTTAATAAATCTTCTATAAAATCCTGCATGACCTGAAAAGCTTCTAATAGCCTTAACTGAGTTAGGAGGAGGTAATTTTTCTATGGTTTCAACTTTTGCTTTATCTACCTCGATTCCCTTACTAGAAATTTTATGTTCCAATACAATTCCCTCTTGTACCATAAAGTGGCATTCTTCCCAATTTAAAACAAGGTTTGTTTCCTCACATCTCATTAGAAATCATTTTAAATTTTTAAGGAAAAGATGGAAAGAATTACTAAATACCGAGAAATCATCCATAAATACCTCCATAATGTCTTCCACAAGTTCGTCAAAGATTGCCAACATGCAACGCTGAAAAGTAGCAGGGACATTACATAATCCAAAAGGCATTCTACGATAAGCAAACGTACCATATGTGCATGTGAATGTTGTCTTCTCTTGATCTTCAGGTGCTATTGGTATTTGGAAATAGCAGGAGAGTCCATCTAGGAAGCAATAGTACATATGTCCAGATAATCTTTCTAACATTTATCAATGAATGGCAAAGGAAAGTGATCTTTCCTAGTGGCGTCATTCAGCTTCTTGTAATCAATGCAAGCTCTCCAACCTGTGACTGCTCTGATGGAAATTAGTTCATTGTTTTCGTTGGTTACCACCGTCATGCCTCCTTTTTTTGAAACTACCTGCACAGGACTTACCCAATTGCTATCTGAAATAGGATAAATTATTCCAGCATCTAGAAGTTTAATTACCTCAGCTTTCACAACTTCTTTTACGTTGGGATTCAATCTTCTTTGAGGTTGCACACATGGCTTGTATTCCTCTTTCATTCGAATTTTGTGATTGCAAAACGATGGGCTTATTCCCTTAATGTCAGAGATTTTCCAAGCTATGGCTCTTTTATGTTCTCTTAGTACCTATAGTAACTCTTCTTTCTCCTTGGGTTCTAGTTCTGAAGAGATAATTACCAGTAGCGTAGAATTGTCCCCGAGGAATGCATATTTTAAGTGTTTCGGTACCTGTTTTAATTCTAATTTGGGTGGCTCATCAATGGAAGGCTTTTGTTTTAGATCATCATTGATTTGACTGCTTTCTTTTTCCATATGTTTAGATGAAAATGTATTCTAATTTAGCTTGTCGACTTCATCTTCTTCCCCCTCTTCTTGAGTAAGGCACAGTTCCATCGTGTCATAATGTATGATTTTCTGTAATGAGTTTTGAATGATATGATCAGTAGTATCAACAAAATAACAGGAATCATCTTATTCTCTAGAGTATCGCATGGCATCATAAATTTGAAAAATAATTTCCTCATCACCTATTCTTAATACAAGCTTACCATTTCCTACATCGATAATAGCTCTATTAGTAGCTAAAAAAGGGCACCCTCAAATTAAGGGAACCTCAATGTCTTCATCCATGTCAAGCACAATAAAATCAACAGGGAAAAAAATTTATCAATTTTTACCAAGACATCTTCGATAACTCCTCTAGGATATTTAATAGATCTATCGGCTAACTGAATACTCATCTTAGTGGGTTTTGGTTCCCCAAGATCTAGTTGTTTAAACATTTTATAAGGCATTAAATTAATACTGGCACCTAGATCAGCTAATGCTTTCTTAATATTTAAACTACCAATTAAACAGGGAATAGTAAAACTTCCTGGGTCTTTTAATTTGGTTGGTAACTTGTTTTGGAGGATGGTTGAACATTCTTCATTAAACTCCACCGTTGATATTTCTTCAAGCTTCCTCTTATTCTTAGGAGTTCTTTTAAGAATTTTGCGTATGTCGACATCTGTGAAATGGCTTTAACAAAGGGTAAGTTAATATGTATTTGTTTAAAAAGTTTAAGAAATTTACTGTATTAGACATCTAATCTATCTTTCTTCAACTTTGCCGGATATGGGATTGGTAGTTTACTTTCTTTGCAAACATCCTCAACTCCCTTATCCTTTGCTTTGTTATCTTCGTGTGGTATTTTTTTCTTTGGTTTGACTAACTCTTTTCCACTTCTTAGTGTAACTGCCTTTACCTGTTCTGTTTCTTTTGAAAGAATCTCTGATCGAATTTTAGAAACCATCTTAGTAAGTTCCTCAACTTGGTTCTTGATCCCTTCAATTGATGTTTTTTGGTTTTTAAGTGTTGTCTCAATTTTTTGAGACGTGTATCTGTGGCTGCCATGAATTTTGTCAACATCTCTTCGAGGTTTGGCCTCTTTTCCTATGGATAGGGCTGATTTTGGAAATTTTGAGGAGGTTGTTGTCTTTGATTTCCTTAATTTCCTTGACCTTCTCATGAAAAATTTGGGTGGTTTCTCCAACCTGGATTATAAGTATTACTATAAGGGTTATTATTAGATATGAAATTATTACCTATATAGTTCATCTGTTCGCTTTCTATGCCCGGTCAGTAGGGAGGGTACTCAGGATTCACCACAGTTCCACTTGCGTCGCACTGCATTAATGGATGTACCTGCGAAAAACACAAACTATCAAGCTTTTTATTCATCATCTCTACCTATGTTGATAGCATGGTTACTGCTTCGAGGTTGAAAACTCTGGCTGATTTTGTTTGTTTTGTCCTTGTAACCTGCCACTGATAGTTATTCAGTGACATCTCTTCAATAAACTCGTAGGTCGCCTCGGGAGTTACATTGTTCGGGGTTCCACCGTAATTTGAATCAATTAGTTGCCTTGTTGAGGGTTTACAGTTATAGAAAGTTTGGACTTGGAGCCATAAGGGTAAACCATGGTGTGACACCTTCTCAAGAGATCCTTGTATCTCTCCCATGCGTCGTATAATGTCTCTAAATCCATCGCACAAAAAAGAGATATCATTCCATAATTTGGCCGTTTTGGTCGGTGAGAAATATTTTAATAAAAACTTTTCGGTCATTTGATCCCATGTGGTGATTGACCCTCGTGGTAGCGAGTTCAACCACTGCTTGGCTTTATTCCTTAATGAAAATGGAAATAACAGAAGGCGTATGGCATCATCGAAATGCCATTTATTTTAAAGGTATCACGAACTCTAAAAATTAGGCATATGAGTATTTGGGTCTTCGATCCGCAAACCATCAAATTAAACAAATTGTTGAATCATTTGTATAGTGTTAGGCTTTAATTCAAAATTATTAGCAGCTATAGCGAGCCTAACAATACTCGATTTTGCTCTGTTAAATAAGGTTTAGCATAATCATACATAGTCGTGGAGCATTATTTTACGCCACATCTTGTGGTGGTGGATTATTCTCGTCCATCCCTTGATAGGATTGGATCGCCTTCTCGCTCTTCTTACAGTATAATTTAGGGTTCGTCTAATTTCTTTGCAATTTATACGAGCGGTAGCTTCAATATCACTGTCTTATACTAGTGGTCATTTCGGGTTCCTTCTAGTCATAAACTAGAGGTACCTCTGTTGGAAAAGAAAGAAAGAAAATTAACAAGGTTAAAACTAAAATGAAAATAAATTGCGGAAAAAAATAAAAATAATGGCTAAAGTAATAAAAATAGGGCTTTCTTAATATTTTAGTTCCCCGGCAAAGCGCCAAAAACTTGATCGTTGTTTTGTCGAGTTTTAAAATTTATAAAGAGAATGATCAAACCTGGAAACTAACTCTGGCAACGATTTAAGGCAAGTGCACCTATCGAATAGTAGTATAGCTTAGGCAAGACCGGATTATCGAACCCAAAGGAACTAAAAGTACAAATACTAACCTTCTTTCTATTATTTAGCCTAAATATTAAGTGATTGGTTGTTTAATCTAAAATTAATTGATTACTCAGCTAAGATTCAAAGACAAAAAGGATGAATTGGGGAAATACTGTTAGGAAAACTCAGTTGATTAAGACGATACCTTAGGGAGAATCCACCTAGACTATACTTGTTATCTAACATTAAACAGACAATTTATTCACTTGACTTGATCCGTAGGATTCCCTAATTTATATTAAACCCTCTCTTGAGGCGAATAACTGTAATATCCTAAATTGAAGGCTCTGCATTTGTAATGTGTTATGAGTGTATGTTGTGCTGTGTGTGTTATTCTGGTATGTTTAGAGGTTTGGGAAGGCTCGAGGTTAAGCCTGAGCCTTGGTAAAAATTTTGTTTTTAGGCACTGCAAGGGAGGGCTAGTTGAAGTGGGCCTTAAGGGTACTTAAGTGGGGTAGTTGACACAAGAATCTAATTGGTAAAGTGGCAAAGAGGCGCTACTCAAGGTGTAGGCGCTGACGCCATAGGGAGGTTGTGAGGGAGCAGGTTCAAATTACATTGACAGCAAATGGAAGTGTTATTTTTGCGCCTAAGGAGCCTGAGTGATGGATTCGGCTGGGACTCTGCATGGGTGGGTGTGGATTAAGTCCAAAGATATGAAGATGAGGCTAAGAGGAAAACGTGGGATAAGATATAGGTGTAGGTGGTGGCCGAATGTTGGACACTAGGAGCAAGGTGGAGGAATCGATTTTGGATGGTTAAGGGTGTCGTAGAATGTCTTGAGGTCTTAGGCTTTGTTGCTTGTGATCGGTGTGTATTTTAGGTTAATAGGGGTAAGTCTTTGAATTCTTGAGCCAATTTCTTTTGTTCCTCTTTTGCTTTCTAGTCGAATTTGCTTAGACCATTGGTGTTTTTTTTTTCTCTTTCTCTCTTCTTCCCTTCCTCTCTTCACAAAAGACCTCTAAGTCGAAATCATTTTTTCCTCTCTAAACTATTCTTCAGAGCCGAACCCTCTCATCATCTTTCCCACTTTCCGTTCTCTTTTTTTCATTGCTCCATTTAAACGCCAAAATCTCACCTTTCTTCTCTTCTTCTTCTTGACCGAATCCTCCCTTAAAGACCAATCATCTCCTTGATTCCATCTTACTTAGCCGGATCTAATAAGCTTTTCTCATTGACTCTCTTTTTCTGAAGCATATCCTATCCCTTCTCATAGTAGTTGTCGTCACTCTGCTCCACAACTCTGCCAATCGGATTCTTTTGATCGGGGTAGGTATTATTCTTTTCATCTCAATTCTCTTTTCTCTCCTTTATGGATGCCGAAAGCATTAATCTTATCTTATGGCTTTGACCGATTGAAGTAAGGGCTTGTCTTCGTATTTTGGCTTTTGGTCGGTGATTGAAGGGTGTAAAAGGGCATTTGGTTCTAGTCGACTTAGACATTTAATCGGTGCTTAATCCAAGTTTTATAGTCTTCGGGATCTATCGATCTAGGTAAGGGATCTTTACTTTGAGTGTTTATTTGTCTTCATTCTTTGCTTCAATGTTTTAATCTGGTCTATTGACCAAGATCTTTTTCATGGATACAAACGCTAGTCAAGTAAAGGAAGGGGTTGGACCCGTAGTCCTAGCCCTAAAGTTCAAGAAACGCGCAGTGTTTGCTCTTCGAGATTGGCCACCGGGTTGTGGGCTGGCTTCTGAGCAAAATAGTAGACAGATAGTAGTGGTTCCTATTATCGATAATGTTGACCTAGAAAGCGTGATGTTGTGCATTATCAGGTGTTTAAACCTCCACACATTTTACTTTATCTGTACTGACAATTGTATGGGCTAAAAGGCCGAAAAGGCTGTGTAGACAGTCGTGATACCCTTAGGGGTAAGGCTAGGAATGCCAGGTACGTGACCGTATCGTTTTCTTTGCATGGACGGATATATGTGTGGTAATCTGTTATGTTATGGATAGCATGTTGCATTCGTTAGGATATGTATGTAGTCCATGGGGTATGGGTTTGATATGAAGGTGAAGTGCATGATTATTTGGTCACGTAGTGATCGGTGGCTATGCCACGATATATATATATGTACATACATTAATTGGGTCATATAGTGATTGGTGGTTAAGCCACGATATATATATTTTATTGGGTCATATTGTGATAGGTGGCTAAACCACGATGTATTATTTGGTCACCTGGTGATCGATTTATAACTGGCAGCATGACTGTCAAAATAGAGTGTAGCGGATGGAGGGTTGATTGTAGAAATCCCCACGGTGTGATGGGCTAGTACGGGTTGGCGTGTAGAGGATGGAAAAACTAGGTTTGGGTTGGGCTTATTGCATTCATGTGTTTGGATTTTTTTTATATGGGCTAAGGCCCAATGTGTGATTGTGAGCCACGAGCCGTTTGTATAATGTGGGAGAATTTACACATTGACTCCCGGTGACTCACCCCTTCTTTAATTTTTTAGGTAATCAGTAGATCATAGATGTGGGAGCCGAGGCGGACTCGTGGAGGCCATAATACCCTTTTCTTTCATAAACTCGTTTCTTACTATAAATTTATTTTGATTTGGGACTTTTGTTACGTAATAAGGCCTTTCTAAGTTAAACTTGGGTTTTATTAGCTATTGTTTATTTCAAATTCGACACTTAATCATTAAAGTGAAAATGGAGTTTTCAAAACATCTGAGCAACATAAAACAATCATTTCTCTTTAAAGTATCAACAAATATAATGAATGTTCAATTATGATAACTTGGGAATTTCCTTAATCTACGTATTGTTATTTTCAAGACTACGCCTTAATCGAAAAGTTTTTCAAACCTCCGATTTTTCCTAAATTCAACAAATCTTGTTTTTACTTCACCTGTAACATACCGGATTCGGTCGTAACGTTTAGGCCGGGTTTGGGGTGTTACATTTTTAGTATCAGAGCCTATGTTACAAAACTTGGGCTGTGAAATGGGTTTGAGAAGATTATATAAAATCAAAGTAAATATTAAGGTTTTGATCAAAATATGGCATCCGAGTCACACAAGAATCGATCCACGCAGTAAGTGTTCTAATTCACAGTAATGTATCGTGAAATGCTTATTTGAATAGATGGATATGTTGTTATCATAGGGAAACTTAAACTTTAGGGACTGAAACCTCTAGCTTGTGACATGTTTTACGAAAACTACTCTTTAAAGCTAAGTCGCATAAAAATTACTCGGTATTAAAACAGTAGAAGATACTAACTCATAAAAGTTTTAATCAGATTAAGTCGCAAACGTTAGTTATGAGCACTAAGGGGCGTGGTGTGCGTGGCCGTGGTAGAGGCAGGATTGCTGTGTCAGAACTAGTAGGGTCTGGTCATGAGTTAGGAAATAAGATGCCAGTACTACCAGCTGTGGAAGCAGAATATCAGGACCAAACGGGCGAAGACGATGTGGTGTCTCAGGCGATGCTACGGGTATTAGAGAGAGTTGCTGGGGTAGGCATGGGTATAGGGGCTCAGAAATCTGTGTCAGAGCGACTCCGGGCTAATGGAGCGGAAATGTTCAGGGGTATTTCTGGCGTAGCTCCTAATACAGTTGAGTATTGGCTGGAGGCAGTGGAGCGTATAATGGATGATCTCGACTTCACGGAAGAGGAAAAGCTGAAAGGAGTGGTGTCTCTTCTTCGGGATGAGGCGTATCAATGGTGGCTTACAGTCAAGGATGGTTCAGTGGCTGACCGCATTACCTGGGATTTCTTCAAGTCGGCATTCCAGAGTAAGTACATCGGATCGAGTTATGTGGATGTGCAGCGTAGGGCATTTCTGAATATGGTCCAGGGAAATAAATTGGTGGCTGAATATGAAGTGAAATTCCTGCGCTTGAGTCATTATGCCCGGGGAATAGTGGCCACAGACCATGAGCATTGTGTTCAATTTTAGGATGGTTTGAAGGATGATCTGCGTGTGCTGATAGCTCCATAGCGAGAAAGGGAGTTTGCGATTTTAGTGGAAAAGGCTAAGATAGCCGAGGAAGTTAAGTGGTCAGAGAAGAAGAATCATGATAGAGACAGGGATAGAAATAAGAGGAGTTTTGGATCGTCGGGGTCAACGGGGTGTTTTAGAAAAGACCTAAGATGGATGGGCCAAGTCGGGGTGTGAGACCTGTTGGTAATAGTCAGCCTCAGAGGTGTGCTCAATATGGTAGATTTCATTCAGGTGAGTGTTGGATAGGTGACAGAAGATGTTTCAGGTATGGGTCCACTGATCATCAGGTTAGAGACTGTCCACAAGACCGGGTTGGTGCAGAGCCCATAGGTTAGGCTAATGCTCAGTCGGGTAGAGGAGGTCAACAACCACAGAGAGGTCGTGGTCCAGCCAAAAGGGGTAATGGTTATGGCTGGGGCTGTGGAACACCAGGCAGAGGTGTAGGGAACACTGATGCGAGACAGCCGGGGTTAGTCTATGCAGCTAGACATCGAGAGAAAGGGGATGCATCGGATGTCATAACCGGTACATTTTTTATTTTTGGTTTGCCTTTTTCTACATTAATTGATATTGGATCGACGTATTCTTATGTTGCCAGTGTAGTATCTGAAACTTTAAGTATAGACTCTGAGGTTATTTCTAGGGAGATGACGGTAATTAGCCCGCTAGGTCATTCGGTAGTGGTGAACAGACTGTATAGGGATGTACCTCTAGAAGTACAAGGGGTTGTTTTTTCGATAGATTTAATGGAACTATCGTTTGGGGAGTTCGATTTGATCTTAGGTATGGATTGGTTAGTGAAATATCGAGCAAATTTGGACTGTGCAGCTAAGCGTATGGTACTAAGGACTCTTTAGGAGGATGAGGTGGTGGTAGTAGGGGAAAGGAGAAACTACTTGTCTAATGTGGTGTCCGCTCTGAAGGCTGAAAGAATGGTGAGAAAAGGATGTAGGGCATTCGTAGCCTTTGTTTGTGCCCTGGAGGTCCAAGAGTCAACTGTGGGGAATGTTAGAACGGTGAGGGAATTTTCTGACATTTTTCCAGAAGAACTTCCAAGATTACCCCCGGATCGCGAGGTGGAGTTTGGAATTGATCTTCTTCTGGGGACAGCACTAGTGTCCATTGCACCATATAGAATGGCATCGAAGTAGTTGGTGGAACTGAAAGCTTAGATTCAGGAACTGTTGGGTCGGGGTTTCATCCGACCAAGTGTATCGCCTTGGGGAGCACCAGTGCTATTTGTTAAGAAGAAGGATGGATCAATGCGTATGTCCATTGACTACCATCAGCTGAACAAGTTGACTATCAAGAACAAATATCCATTGCCGAGGATTGATGACTTGTTCGATCAATTGAGGGGCATCAGTTTTCTCAAAGAAGATTTGAGATCAGGATATCATCAGCTTAAGGTCAAAGAATTGGATATTCATAAGACAGCTTTCAGGACCCGTAATGGCCATTACGAATTCTTGGTGATGCCGTTTGGGTTGGCCAACGCACCAACAGCGTTTATGGATATGATGAACCGAGTATTCCAATCCTATTTAGATCAGTTTATCGTAGTATTTATAGACGATATCCTGGTATATTCAAGGTCGGAGGAGGAGCATGATTCGCGTCTTCGAGTGGTTCTACAAATCCTGAGGGAGAAACAATTGTACTCTAAATTCAGTAAGTGCGAATTTTAGCTAAGTGAAGTTACTTTTTTGGGACACGTTGTGTCGGCGGAAAGGTCAGAGTTGATCCCCTAAAAATTAAAGCTATCATGGATTGGAAATCACCAAGGTCAGTGACAGAAATTTGGAGTTTCCTTGGTCTTCTGGGTATTACAGGAGGTTTGTTGAGGGGTTCTCCTTGATTGCGGCACCTTTAATCAAGTTGTTGAGAAAAGGAGTACCTTTTATGTGGGGTGATAAGCAACAGGAAAGCTTTGAGAAGCTAAAGAGGGTGTTGACGGAAGCTCCGATTTTGATTCAACCGGAGGCTGGAAAGGAGTTTGTGGTTTACTGTGATGCTTTACACACGGGGTTAGGATGTGTGTTGATGCAAGGTGGAAAAGTTGTTGCTTATGGGTCTCGACAATTAAGACCGCATGAGCTAAATTATCCCACACATGATTTGGAGTTAGCAGCGGTGGTTTTTACCTTGAAGATCTGGAGATATTATCTGTATGGAGAGAAATTCGTCATTTATACAGATCATAAGAGTTTGAAATATCTCCTTACCCAGAAGGAGTTGAACTTGAGGCAGAGGAGGTGGATTGAGTTATTAAAGGATTACGATTGTTTGATTGAATACCATCCGGGTAAAGCTAACGTGGTGGCAGATGCGCTAAGTTGGAAAGTAATCTCGGATCTGAGGGCGATGTTTGCCCATCTTAGCCTGTATGAAGATGGGAGTTTATTAACTAAGCTTCAGGTGAAGTCGACGTGGATAGATCAGATTAAAGAGAAGCAGTTGCAGGATGATGACTTGAGTGCTCGACTATCTCAAATGCAACATGGTGAAGTAGGGGATTATAGTCTGAATGATGATGGGGTCCTGTGTTTCCGAAAGAAAGTTTACGTGCCGAGGGACGTGGAATTGAGGCGGATGATTTTCCAGGAAGTGCATAGTAGCCCATATGTTATGCATACTAGAGGAAGTAAAATGTTTTGGGATTTACGAGAATAATTTTGGTAACCGAATTTGTGGGTAGATGTTTGACATGTCAACAAGTAAAAGCGGAGCATTAGTTGCCTTTGGGGTTATTGCAGCCGGTAAAGATAGCGCAATAGAAATGGGAGAGGATCACTATGGATTTTGTTAGTGGGCTACCCCTTACACCTACTAAGAAGGATTCAATATGGGTAGTCGTTGATCGATTGATGAAGTCTGCTCATTTTATACCTGTTCGGGTCGATTACTCTCTTTAGAAGTTGGCTAAGTTGTATATAGTGGAGATTGTGAGGTTGCATGGAGTACCTGTGTCCATCATCTCAGACAGAGATCCTAGGTTTACGTCAAAATTTTGGAGGGCATTGCATCAAGCATTGGGTACAAAGTTAGATTTTAGTACGACGTTTCATCCATGAGACAGACGAATGTCGAGAAAGGATAATTCAGATCTTGGAAGACATGTTGAGAGGTTGCATCCTCGATTTCAAGGGTAGCTGGGAAGAATTTTTACCATTGGCAAAATTCACATATAACAAAAGCTATCAGTCCAGTATTCGGATGGCGCCCTATGAAGCATTGTATGGGCGGAAGTTTTGTACTCCTACGTGTTGGACAGTGTTGGGTGAGCATCAACTATTGGGTCCAAACTAGTGTTGGAAACGGAGAGCAAAGTTGAGTTGATCTGGACTAGGTTGAAGGAAGCGTCTAATAGGCAGAAATCCTACGCTAACCTGAAGCGGAGGGACATAGAATTTGCAGTGGGTGACCAGGTTTTCTTAAAGGTGTCACCGTGGAAGAAAATTCTAAGGTTTGGACGGAAGGGTAAGCTAAGCCCCAGGTTCATCGGGCCTTATCGTGTGTTGAAGCGTATAGGACCAGTTTCTTATCAGCTCGAGCTACCTTCGGAGTTAAGTAAGATTCATGATGTGTTTCATATTTCAATGTTGAGACGCTACCGTTCAGATCCATCCCATGTGATATTGTTGGAGAAACTCGAAGTAAGGCCTGATTTATCCTTTGAAGAGGAACCAGTTCAGATCTTGGAGCGGGACGTTAAAGTTTTGCGAAAGAAATCAGTTCCTTTGGTTAAGGTTCTGTGGCGGAATCATGGGTCAAAGGAAGCTACATAGGAGCTAGAGGATGTTATACAACAGCAATACCCTCACCTCTTTTGACCAGGTAATTTCGAGGCCGAAATTTCTTTAAGGGGGGTAGAACTGTAACATCCTAAGTTGGGGGTCTGCATTTGTAATGTGTTATGAGTGTATGTTGTGCTGTGTGTGTTATTCTGGTATGTTTAGAGGTTTCGGAAGGCTCGAGGTTAAGCCTGAGCCTTGGTAAAAAAATTTTTAGGCACTGCAAGGGAGAGCTAGTTGAAGTGGGCCTTAAGGGTACTTAAGTGGGGTAGTTGACACAAGAATCTAATTGGTAAAGTGGCAAGGAGGCGTTACTCAAGGTGTAGGTAGGTGATGCCATAGGGAGGTTGTGAGGGAGCAAGTTTGAATTGCTTTAACAATAAATGGGAGTGTTATTTTTGCGCCTAAAGAGCCTGAGTGATGGATTCGGCTGGGACTCTGCATGGGTGGGTATGGATTAAGTCCAAAGATATGAAGATGAGGCTAAGAGGAAAACGTGGGATAAGATATGAGTGTAGGTGGTGGCCGAATGTTGGACACTAAGAGGAAGGTGGAGGAATCGGTTTTGGATGGTTAAGGGTGTACCAAATGTCTTGAGGTCTTAGGCTTTGTTGCTTGTAATCAGTGTGTATTTTTGGTTACTAGGGGTAAGTGTCGAATTTACTGAGCCAATTTCTTTTGTTCCTCTTTTACTTTCTAGTCGAATTTGCTTAGACCATTGGTGTTTTTTTTTCTCTTTCTCTCTTCTTCCCTTCCTCTCTTCACAAAAGACCTCTAAGCCAAAATTATTTTTTCCTCTCTAAACTCTTCTTCAGAGTCAAACTCTCTTATCATCTTTTCCATTTTTCGTTCTCTTCTTTTCATTGCTCCATTTAAACATCGAAATCTCACCTTTCTTCTCTTCTTCTTCTTGACCGAATCCTCCCTTAAAGACCAATCATCTCCTTGATTCCATCTTACTTAGCCGAATCTCATAAGCCTTTCTCCTTGACTTTCTTTTGCCGAAGCATATCCTGTCCCTTCTCATAGTAGTTGTCGTCACTCTGCTCCACAACTCTGCCAATCAATTCTTTTGATCAGGTAGGTATTATTCTTTTCATCTCAATTCTCTTTTCTCTCCTTTATGGATGCCGAAAGCATTAATCTTGTCTTATGGCTTTGCCCAATCGAAGTAGGGTCTTGTCTTCGCATTTTCGGCTTTTGGTCGGTGATTGAAGGGTGTAAAAGGGCATTCGGTTCTAGTCGACTTAGACATTTAATCGGTGCTTAATCCAAGTTTTATAGTCTTCGAGATCTATCGATCTAGGTAAGGGATCTTTACTTTGAGTGTTTATTCGTCTTTGTTCTTTGCTTTAATGTTTTAATCTGGTCTATTGACCAAGATCTTTTTCATGGATACAAACGCTAGTCAAGCAAAGGAAGGGGTTGGACCCGTAGTCCCAGCCCCAAAGTTTAAGAAACACGCGGTGTCTGCTGTTCGAGATTGGCCACCGGGTTGTGGGCTGGCTTCTGAGCAGAATAGTAGACAGATAGTAATGGTTCCTATTATCGATAGTGTCGACATAGAAAGCGTGGTGTTGCGCATTATCAGGTGTGTAAACCTCCACACACTTTACTTTATCTGTACTAACAATTGTATGAAATTTGAAAGGTAGAAAAAGGTGTGTAGCGATGAGTGATGCCCTTAGGGGTAAGGCTAGGAATGCCAGGTACGTGACCGTTTCATTTTCTTTGCATGGACGAATATATGTGTGGTAATCTGTTGAGTTATGGATAGCATGTTGCATTTGTTAGGATATGTATGTAGTCCATGGGGTATGGGTTTGATATGAAGGGGAAGCGCATGATAATTTGGTCATGTAGTGATTGGTGGCTATGCCACGATATATATATGTACATACATTAATTGGGTCATGTAGTGATCTGTGGTTAAGCCACGATATATATATATTATTGGGTCACATTGTGATCGGTTGCTAAGCCTCGATGTATTATTTGGTCACCTGGTGATCGGTTTATAACTGGCAGCATGACTGTCGAAATGGAGTGTAGCGGATGGAGGGTTGATTGTAGAAATCCCCACGGTGTGATGGACTCATACGGGTTGGCGTGTAGAGGATGAAAAAACTAGGTTTGGGTTGGGCTTATTGCATTCATGTGTTTGGATGTTTTTTTTATATGGGCTAAGGCCCAATGTGTGATTGTGGGCCACGAGCCATTTGTATAATGTGGGATAATTTACACACTGAGTCCCGGTGACTCACCCCTTCTTTAATTTTTCAGGTAATCAGTAGATCGTGGATGTGGGAGCCGAGGCGGACTCGTGGAGGCCATAATACCCTTTTCTTTCATAAACTCGTTTCTTACTATAAATTTATTTTGATTTGGGACTTTTGTTATGTAATAAGGCCTTTCTAAGTTAAACTTGGGTTTTTATTAGCTATTGTTTATTTCAAATTCGACACTTAATCATTAAAGTGAAAATGGAATTTTTCAAAAACATACGGGCAACATAAAAGAATCATTTCTCTTTAAAGTATCAACAAATATAATGAATGTTCAATTATCATAACTTGGGAATTTCCTTAATCTACGTATTGTTATTTTCAAGACTACGCCTTAATCGAAAAGTTTTTCAAACCTCCGATTTTTCTTAAATTCAACAAATCTCATTTTTACTTCACCCTGTAACATATCGGATTCGGTCGTAACATTTAGGCCGGGTTTGGGGTGTTTCAATAACGTCTAACCCTAGGTTGATTAATTGAAATCTCTTTCTAATTAAAACCCCTAGAATCGCATTAACTCAATCTATGGACTCCCATATTAGGTTTCACCCTAATCCGGCAAAATCTCATCACCCTATCTCTAGGCGTGCGATCAACTCCGCTTAATTATGCTAGATCTACTCTTAGATAGGACTTTTGCTCCACCACCTAAGCACATTCAACTTGAATCAATATCCCGAAAACATTAACACAAGAATTAAGCACACATAATTAAGAACAAATCAAATATTTATCATATAGTTCAAAATATAATAACAAGATCCATCTTAGGTTTCATCCCCTCTAGGTATCTGAAGGGTTTAGTTCAAAACAATAAAAGAAAACATCTCAGAAGAAAAGATAAAACAAAACATAAGAAATCCCTAATACTCCTGAAGGAATTGAAGGAGAGATCCTCCGTCTTGAGTATAATTTCGACTTCTTGAGATGGATCAACTGGCTATCTTTGAGTGATTCCCACAAATCTGACCCTTCTGGCTCGGCTCCTTGGCCTAGCTCACCGCCGTGACAAAAGCCCTGGCAGAAGGCTTCTGCCTTACTCCCCTCTTAAGTTACTCTCTAGGGTGTTTATATAGGCTTTAGAATGTGTTTCGTTGCCCCTAAGCATCCTTTTCCGAGTATAATTGCTCTTTGCTACGATAGGGACACGGTGGCACACGCCCGTGTGAATCGATTTCAGGCCATGGTTGAGTCTGCTAAAGAGACACTACCATGTGTGTTTGAGTCCATTCTGTTAGAGTTAGGGAGAGGCACAGTCGTGTGGTCTTGAACCCAAGCCGTGCCGATTTCTTTTTGGACCAATTTGGTTTGTTTTGAGCCTATTTCTCGTTCTTTTCATCCCTAGGCGCTTTCCTGAGTATAAAACATGAAAAGAAAGGATTAAGAGCACCTTTTTACACAATTCAAGGAATAAATCATCAAAAGTATGCTAAATGTGGGATTAAAATATGTTACTTTTACGGTTTATCACAGACCCTCGAATCGCCACTTCAGACCTCAAGACAAACGAAGAAATCCCTTTTAAGGTACTTAATATCTTCCCATACGGGATAGTCGAGGTAAGCAATCCTATATTGAATACTTTTAAAGTAAATGCTATTGACTCAAATTATATACTGATAATAAAATTAATAGCATGAGAAAGGATTTTTCACTCCTCAAACCACCATGATTATGCGAGTGAGAGGTAAGTCTAGCTTAAGACTTTAAACGAGCGCTTCTCGGGAGGCAACCCGAGCACTAACCCCATTAATTTTTACATTGTTATTTTTACTTTTATTTTTTTCCTTTCTAGCACCTCACTATAAACTAACCAAGTGCAGATTTCCATACCATACAGGCCTTGCACACGGCCGTGGTCGTGGCCGTGTAGACACTATGGATTTTCGTACTGGCATGGCAGAGATAGTTCAAAACAGGACGAAAAATATCTTCAAGCCACGAGCTCTAACTAAGCACCACAGTCGTGTGACACAGCCGTGGTAGACACTATTTTATCAACACGATTGTGGCGACCTACACAAAGGCGTGGGAGAAACGAATGAACCATCGCACGGCCGTGCGACATGGTTGTATGATTCGACATGCCCATGATACATGGGCGTGGGGATGCACCAGAGCTAAAATTTTTATTTAAAACACCCCTCTCCCCTTCTCACCCCATCCCCATCCCCTTCTTCCATACCCTTTACAACTTTCCTCCCTTTTTCATTTTCACCATTCTTCATTCTCCAAGCCCTTGATCTTCACCTCATCCATGTCGAAGAAGCGGAAGGATCCTAGCACAGTCTCCCTGTGCGAGACCAATGTACATAAGTTCATGTCGGCCGCTTCATTAACTCGACAGGAAAAGGACCTTTGAGTCCATTTAATCTTTCTTTTTCTTTTCTCTTCTCCTTTATTTTCCTTATCTTTATTTCTCTTTTACTATATTTATTTTATTTTATTTTAGTTTCTTGGTTTTAGGTTCTTCAGGCTACTTGGGAATCACACACCACGGCCTTAGAAATCACACCCATCTCACGAACCATCTAACAATAAGGACTTTTCAGTCCATTAATCTCTTCTTTTAGTCTTATTTCACTTTTTACACTCTTTCTTTTTATTTTTCTTTTCTTTAAATATATAATTAGTATATTTTGATTCATTCTTATTATTTCCTGTCTAATTCTTAACGAGCCTCCCAATCTCTTCATCTAGTGCGCGAAATTGTGGGCAGCCACCGTATCATCACCAGCCACGCCTCCCCTACTTATCTTTCACCTCCGAATCAAGTTTCACACTTCCAACTCAACGAATCCATCCAAAATTTAGGAAGTTTCACTTCTCCCTATCTTTTGATTTTCTCACTATAATGTTATTATCTATCTTTGTACATTGAGGGCAATGTACATCTTAAGTGTGGGGGGTGAAGTTTATTCTGAAAAAATTCCTAACTTTTTGCATTATTCTCAAATCCCTGAATGATATTTTGTCTTAATTAGTTTTCTCATATCACTGATTAGAATGAAATTTATGTTGATTTATGATTTTTATTGATATGTTTTAGATTAAGTCATAGTTAATTGTGCATTGATAAATTAAACTTTAAGATACTAGAGAATCAAGCATGATAAGTCTATTTTTCAGAAAAAAAAAAATTTGCTAGGTTGTTGACCTAAATTTGAATATTACCTTGAAATTTGAAATTTACTAAGTTGATATAAAAAACCCATAATTTTTGTGAGATTTTAAGCCTTTTAGAGCATATATTCTTTTCTTGCTCACTTCTTTTTATTATGAGTGTGTCAACATTGATTTGTTATTCTAGAATTTTTTTTATACATGTCAAGACCACATCATTGATTTGATATACAGAGATGATAAAAGCACTTAGGATTTAACCCACTTACTCTACTAAAAGCCTACCTTCACAATTAACCCCTAGTGAACCCCTTTGATCCTAACAACCCTTTTATTGATTCACCTACTAATATTAACCAAAAACCTATCTTGTATTTGTTATCACCATTTTTTTGACTACCCTTCTATCAAGATTTGATTTGATCAGTTGCCTAATTATTTTATCTCAGTAGTTGAATTCATCTTATATTATATATTTACTTGATTTGTTCTTAAAAAAAATAAAAATAAAATCGAAGTATATTCATTATTAGTTCTATAATTAAGTGAGCTTATACGTTTAAATTCCATATCTTGAAGAAGAGGCTCGTATTATTAGTATTACAAGTTTTTAATTGATGTAATTATTTAGGGTTAGTTCATTTTTCTAGTTAGGTAATTTGTCAATTCAATCTCGATTTTAACCTTCTAATTCAGCCTATATCCACTCCTTTAACCCAAGCCCCATTACAACCCTTTAAAGACCTTTTGATTTGTGTATCATCTCATATTATAGTGGTGAAGATTTGATTTTCATGCAATCCCATGTGATTTTTGAGTGCTTAATTTTGAACCTTAAACACTTTGAGTGATTTGAGTGAATCTTTAGTGAGGATGTCAACTCTTGTTAATTTTGAATTAAAGGTGATTATTTAGGTAAAGGGAAACACCTATATTTTCATGCTACAAAAACTATGACTTTGATTGTTTGTATCTTTAGGACCCTTTTTACTTACATTATCAATGTATAAATTATCCATGAATTATGATGAAACATTATCGATGAATATTATAAATTGAGCAAGTTCATTTTAATTGAGAGTTGAGAATTTTTTGCTTGAGGACAAGCAAAAGCTTAAGTGTGAGGGTATTTGATAAACCATAATCTGTAAATATTTTAATCCCACATTTAGCATACTTTTGGATGATTTAGTCCCTAAATTGTGGAATTTGGTGCTCCTAATCCTTCAATTTCATGTTTTACACTTAAAAGAGCACCGGAGGATGAAAAGAAAGAGAAACGGGCCAAAAATGAAGAAAATGGGCCAAAGTACGAATTACACACGGACTCGGCCCGAAACACAAGGCCGTGCCTCCTTAGCAAATCTGACCACGGCCTAGCCCCGAATCACACGGTCGTGCCACACGGACGTGTCCCTGCCATAGCAAAGAAGAGTTTCATTCGGACCAGGGTACTTAAAGGCAAAGAAATACATTCCAAAAGCCTATATAAACACCCTAGAGGCCAACCTTAAGGGGGGCGGTTCAGCTAGGCCAAGGAGCCAAGCCAGAGGGCCAGAATTGTGGGATTCACTCGATGAAAGCCAGTTGATTCATCTCAAGAAGACGAAATCATACTCAAGATAGAGGATCTTCCCTTCAATTCCTTCAGGGGGTTTTAGGGTTTTTCTTATGTTTTGTTTTATATTTTCTTTTGAGATGTATTCTTTTATAATTATAAACTAAACCCCTCAAATACCTGAGGGGGATAAAACCTAAGACGGATCTTGTTATTGTTTTCTCAGCTATATGATAAATACTTGATTTGTTCTTAATTATGTGTTCTTAATTCTTGTTTTGATATTTCAGGATATTTATTCAAGTATTGATGTGCTTAGGCAGAGGAGGAATATTCCCTATTTAAGAGTAGATCTAGCATAATTAAGCGGAGTTGATCGCAACCCTAGGGATTGTGTAGAAATTTAGAGAAATGATTGATATGTATTTCTGCTAGTTAGCATACAAATATAAAGAGAGGAATTATCCTAATGAAGGAAACAATCCCTAAAAAGCAGTAACATCCTAAGAATCAATAACTAAGATTAGTTTCTATTTAAGAAGACCTCTTAGTGATAAGGTAAGTAATTTGTCCTTAATCTTAGGAATTCCAACACTTCCCTTCAAGTTGGAGTGTAGATGTTTATCAAACCCAGCTTGTCAACAAGTTCCTCAAACATGTTTCTGTTCAAGCTTTTCGTTAACACGTCTACAACTTGTTGTCAAGTAGGTAGGTAGGTAATGCACACTTCTCTTGAGTGTATTTTTTCTTTTATAAAGTGGCAATCTATCTCCACATGTTTAGTACGATCGTGATGCACAGGATTATGTGCTATACTGACAGCTGGTTGGTTGTCACAAAACATCTTCATAGGCCTAGTGTAAGGAACTTTTAGTTCCCCCATAAGTCTTTGTATCCAAACTCCTTTGCATATCCCATGAGCTAGTGCTAGATACTCTACTTCTGTACTGATGTGTGCTACAATAGACTGTTTTTTACTTCTCCATGTCACTAGGTTACCCCAAACATAACTACAATAACCACTTGTAGAGCGTCTGTTGTTGATAGAACCTGCCCAGTTAGCATCAGTATAGACTTCCACATTCTGGTTGGCACTTTTCTTGAAGTATAGGCCTTTGCCAAGAGTCCCTTTTAGATACCTTAGTATTCGATATGCAGCTTCCAGGTGCTTCTCCCTCGGGGCATGCATATATTGACTGATAACATTCACACTAAAGGCTATGTCTGGATGGGTGTGAGATAGGTAGATAAGTCTCCCTACTAGATGTTGATATCTCCCTCTGTCGATTTCTTCTCCATCTTCATCAGTGCCCAATTTAAGATTGAACTCCATAGGAGTTTCTGCTGGTTTGTAACCCCATCAAACCAACTTCTGATAGTAAATAGAGAACATATTTCCTTTGGGAGATGGAAATACCTTTGTGAGACCTTGCTACCTCCATACCAAGAAAGTATTTAAGATTCCCCAAGTCTTTAAGTTTAAACTCTGTTCCAAGGAATTTTTTCAACTTCACAATTTCGCTTGTATCATCTCCTGTCACTATTATATCGTCCATATAGACAATGAGGATACAACATTTTCCTTGTTCCGAATACTTGTAGAACATGGTGTGGTCTGCCTGTCCTTGAGTGTAATTTCTGCTCGTCATAGCTTTTGCAAATCGAGTGAACCACGTCGTTGGAGATTGTTTTAGCCCGTACAATGACTTCTTTAATTTACACACTTGGCCCTTGCTTTCTTCAAACCCAAGTGGGAAATCCATGTATACTTCTTCATTTAACTCCCCATTGAGGAAATCATTTTTAATATCCAATTGAGTCAAGTACCAATCAAGATTGATAGCAAGAGATAGGAGGACTCGAATGGTGTTTAGTTTGGCAACCGGAGCAAATGTCTCGTCATAGTCAAGACCATAAGTTTAGGTGAAGCCCTTAGCCACAAGTCGAGCCTTGTATCGGTCAATATGGCCATTGGGTTTAAATTTCGTAGTAAAAATCCATTTGCAATCTAATATTTTTTTTCCTTTAGGCAAATCCTAAACTTCCCATGTTTCATTATTTTTTAGGGCCTCCATTTCTTCCATCACAGCTTGTCTTCATTCAGGTGATTCAAGTGCTTCTTCTATAGTTTTTGGAGTTTTTATAGAATCAACATTAGTCACAAAAGCTTTGTAAGACTTAGATAAGTTCCCATAGGATACAAACCGTGAAATAGGGTGTTGAGTGCAGCTCCTTGTGCCCTTTCTCACTGCAATTGGAAGATAAATAGATAGTGACGAGGTGAGACTTTTATTTCAGAATAGTCCTCGGTTGGAGATAAAATTGGCACTGCTATATCAGTTTCAGGACATCGATTTCATCGGGAGTAAACCTGCAGTTCAGGCACCGATTCTTGCTGCTTTCCTTGATTAGAAGGATGTTCGGTGGTAGTATTATTATCGGTAGGGTGCTAACTTCTTGCTGCATAGGAGAAACAATAGAAACAATATCTAAATTGAGGGTAGCACCTTGGTTATTAGGTTTGTTTGTGATAGTAGTGGTAGGATCGTGAGGTATGATGAGGAGAGTATTAAGGGTCTCATCTTCATTGAAAGTTTCCCCCTGAAGATGAGAAGCTCCAAAATATAGTTTATTTTCAAAGAAGGTAACATCCCGAGAGACAAACATTCGGTGCAAGATTGGTGAGTAACATTTATAGCCTTTTTGAGTGGGGGAATACCCAATGAATATGCAGGTGTGGGCTCGAGGATCAAGTTTGGATTGGCTTGGTTGATTATTATGGACAAAGGCTTTGCAACCGAATATTTTTATTGAAAAGTTAGGAACTCGAAATAGAGGAAAGGATTTTAGAAGAGTATTTAGAGGTGTTTGGAAATTTAGGACTTTTGATGGCATTTGATTTATGAGGTAGCAGGCAGTAAGGACAGCTTCTCCCCACAAGTATTTTGGGACATTCATGGTGAACATTATGGCTCGAGCCACGACAAGGCGATGTCAATTTTTTCTCTCGAGGATCACGTTTTGTTGTGGAGTGTCAGGACAAGAGCTTTGGTGTATGATGCCTTAGTCCAAAAGGTATGGGCTTGGGACAGAGTTAAAGTATTCTCTCCCATTGTCAGTATGAAGGGTATGTATGGTAGAGTTGAATTGGGTTCGAACCATTGAGTGAAAATTTTGGAATACTTTGGGTGTTTCAGATTTTTCTTTTAGTAGATAGACCCAACAGACCCTAGTGTGGTCATCAATGAATGTTATAAACCATTTAGCCCCTGTAATATTTTTCACTCGGCTAGCTCCCCATAGGTCATTGTGGATAAATGAAAAAGGTTGGGACTGGATATATAGTTGTAAAGGGTATGGTACACGGGTATGTTTGGACAATTGACAAATTTCACACTTCAAGGAATTGATACTTTTATTTCGAAATAACAGCGAAAGATATTTTTTCAAAGACACGAGATTTGGATGCCCTAACCTACAGTGCCATAGCATAATAGTGTCTTCTTTTGAAGTGGATAGATCCAATCCCCCTTGTGTGCTGTCTTTATTCCAAACATATAGTCCATCATTAACTTTAGCAGTGCCAATCATCCTCCCCCGATTTCTGTTCCTGTATCACACAACTAATTTCAGAAAATTCAGCTAGCATTTTTCCATCCTTAGTAAGTTTACTTATTGAAAGTAAATTACATGACAAGTTTGGGACATGTAGAAATTTATCAAGGGAAAAATTCTCAGTTATTTGTACTTTTCCTACTCCAGCCACAGGTGAGTATGAACCATCAGCTATATGGATTCGGGACTTGTTATGACAAGTGGTGTAGGTTTGAAATAGATTGGAGTTACCGTCATGTGATCTGAGGCACGAATCGACTATCCAAGAGGGTTGGTTATTAGATTCAAGGGCAATGTTGAGGGCAATACCTTGAGTGGCTAGAGATCCATTAGCAGTAGAAGTACCAAGTATCTTATGGAGAGTTTCGAGTTGAGTTTTGGTAAGGTGAACATCAAGCACATCATCTGTAGCATTAGAGGATAACAGGGTAGTCTTCTTATCTTTCTATTTTTTATCTGGATAACCATGGAGTTTGAAACACTTTTCCTTTGTGTGACCAACACGGTTGCAGTGGTTACACCATGGTCTGGTTGATCCAAAATCATTTCCAGGACGTGGTTTTTATGTCTGTGATCCTTTGGAGATGAGAGTAGAGGATTCAGTAGGCTGGTTTCCAGAAGATATCATTGGTTTAGGTTCTCCCATCATGACAAGACGACGCTTTTCTTCTCTTCTCACTTCTGCAAACGCTTCACCAATGGTTGAAAAAGGTGATCTGCCCAGAATTTTTCCCCGAACCTCATCTAACTCACGGTTCAGCCCCACTAGAAACTCATAAAGTCGTTCATTGTTGAGGTGAGTCATAAACTTAGTGTGTTTTAAGCCTTCTCCCCAATCCGCCTCATAGTACATATCCAGTTCCTGCCACAAAATTTTCAGATTATTGTAGTAGTGAGTTACTTCGAGTGTCCCTTATCGGATATCATTTAATTTGAGTTTGATCTCAAATACTTGGGAGGTGTTTCCAAGATACAAGTAGTTTTCTTTGACTACATCCCAAATGTCTTTTGCAGTTTTGAAAAGGAGATAGGTTCGATTCATGTGGCCTTCCATTGAATTAATTAGCCACGCCATTACGATGGAGTTGTTGAGTTCCCAAGTAACATAAGTAGGGTCGACTGTGTTTGGTCGTGGAATTTCTCTATTGATGTATCCTAATTTTCCATGACCACGAATCACCATAAGGACATATTGAGACCATTGTAAGAAGTTTTTCAAATCTAGTCGATGACTGGTGATTATCAGTGAGGAATTGAGGTCACTTTGAGTGACTCCTTAATGGACATTCTGAGATATTTGTGAGATCTCAGTTTCGGAGAGGGTTTCATTAAGATCACCCATGGGAGAAAAAAATTTGGAGGGATTTTTAGGAAGAGATTTTTTGAGATAAATGAGAGAGATCGAATGGTTCCTAGAGCTCCGATACCATATAGAAATTTAGAGAAATGATTGATATGTATTTCTGCTAGTTAGCATACAAATATAAAGAGAGGAATTATCCTAATGAAGGAAACAATCCCTAAAAAGTAGTAACATTGATAAACCGTAAAAGTAACATATTTTAATCCCACATTTAGTATGCTTTTGGATGATTTATCCCTGATTTATGTAAAAAGTTCTCTTAATCCTTTATTTTCATGTCTTATACTCAGGAAAGCACCTAAGGATAAAAAGAACGTGAAACGAGCTTAAAATGGGCCAATTTGGGCCAACCCAAGAATCGACACGGCCTGGACTTCAAGCCACACGACCGTGCCTCATCAAATTACTTCATATGGCCATGCCATGATTTACACGATCGTGCCCCAATCGATAGAATCGAGACACGGCCTGAAGTCGATTTACATGGGCATGTGCCATGGGCGTGCCCCTGTCATGGGAATGAGCAATTTCACTCGAAATTGGATGCTTGAAGCCAAAAAAAATACTCCTAAGTCTACTTAAACACCTTAATAGTAATTCTACTTGAAGGAGGTACTTAGGAGCCAAGTAAAGCATCTAAGGAGCCTATATAAACAACCCAAGGCAGCCGTTCTAAAGGAGGAAGTTTTAGGAAAAGTTTTCTGCTAGAGCTTTTATTTAGGGAATTACTCGAAGATAGCTAGTTGATCCATCTCAAGAAGCCGGAGTTCTACTCAAGACAGAGGATCTCCTCTTCAATTCCTTCAGGGGGTTTTAGGGATTTCTTATGTTTTGTTTTATCTTTTCTCTTGAGATGTTTTCTTATTTTGTTATGAACTAAACCCTTTAGATACCTGAAGGGGATGAAACCTATGATGGATTTTGTTATTTGACTTTTAAATTATATGATAAGTACTTAGTTTGTTCTTAATTATGTTGCTTAATTTAATCTGATGTGCTTAGGTGGAGGAGCAATAGACCCTACCTAAGAGTAGATCTAGTATAATTAAGCGGAGTTGATCGCACACCTAGAGATAGGGTGATGAGATTTTACTAGATTAGGGTGAAACCTAATATGGGAGTCCATTGATCAATTTACTGCTTCCTTAGGGGGTTATTATAAGACAACGAGAGTTCCACTAATTAACCTAAGGTTAGACGTTATTCGCCTCGAGAGAGGGTTTAATATAGGTTAGGGAGTCTCACGGATCAAGCTAAGTAAAGAAGTCATATGAATTAAAAGTTAGATAACAAGAGAAGTCATAGGTGGATTCTTCCGAGGTATCGCCCAAAATCAACTCGAGTTTTTCCACGGTCTTTTCCCAAAGTTTCATTCTTTTGTCTTTGCATCTAGTTTAGTTTTTCATTAGTTTTAGATTAATAAACCAATCACTCCATATTTTAGGCTAAATAATAGAAAGAAAGTGAGTAGTAGTACTTTTAGGTTCTTTTGGGTTCGATAAAATAATCTTGTGTAAACTATAACTATTGTTTGATAGGTGCACTTGCCTCAATCGTTGTCATAGTTAGTCTACAGGTTCGATCATTCTTTATTAATATTAAAATAGACTGTTTGACACAATCAAGTTTTTGGCACTGTTGCCGGGGAACACTAAAATATTAAGAAAGCTCTATTTCTATTACTTTAGCCATTATTTTATTATTTTTTCACAATTTACTTTTATTTTTAGGTTAAATTTTTATTTACACTAAATTTTTTTCTTTCTTCTCCTAGAAGGTACCTCTAGTTTATGACTAGAAAGAACCCGAGAAGACCTTTAGCGCATTTAAAGTGACATTGAAGCTACCGCCGCAGAAATCGCAGAGAAACTAGATGAGCTCTAGACTACCAAAGAGAAGAACAACAAGATGATCCAATCCTCATCAAGGGATGGACGAAAACAATCCACCGCCAAATGTGCAAGAATAGAATGCTCAGATTATGTATGATTATGCTAAACCTAATTTGACAAGAGTAGAATCTAGTATTGTTAGGCCTGCTATAGCTGCTAATAATTTTGAATTAAAGCCTAATACAATACAAATGATTCAACAATTTGTTCAATTTGATGGTTTGCATGACGAAGACCTAAACACTCATATAGCAAATTTTTTTGAGTTCTGTGATATCTTCAAAATAAATGGCATTTCTGATGATGCCATTCATATTCGATTATTTCCCTTTTCATTAAGGAATAAAGCCAAGCAGTGGTTGAACTCGTTACCACGAGAGTCAATCACCACATGGGATCAAATGACCGAAAAATTTCTCTTAAAATACTTTCTACCAGACAAAACGGACAAATTTAGGAATGACATATCTTCTTTTGTGCATAATGACGCAGAAACATTATATGATGCATGGGAAAGATATAAGGATCTCCTGAGAAGATGTCCACACCACGGATTACCTTTGTGGCTTCAAGTCCAAACTTTTTACAATAGTGTGAATTCTTCAACGAGGCAAATGATTGACTCATCAGCTGGTGGAACTTTGAATAACAAAACTCCTAAAGCGGCTTACGACTTTATTGAAGAGATGTCGTTGAATACCTATCAATGGCAAATTACAAGGACCAAACCGACAAAATCACCGGTGTTTTTAATATAGATGCAGAATAATGTCACACAACAAGTGGAGATGATGAATAAAAAGCTTGATAATTTATGTTCTTCGCAGGTACATCCAGTAATGCAATGCTAAGCGAGTGGGAATGTGGCGAATCCTAAGTACCCACCCTACCAACTAGGAGTAGAACATGAGCAGACAAACTATATAGGTAACAATTTTAGATCCAACAATAATCCTTATAGTAACACTTATAACACAGGTTGGAGGAACCACTCAAATTTTTTGTGGGGAGGACAAGGAAATCAAGGAAATCAAAGGCAGCAACCTCCTCCAAATTATCAAAATCAGCCATATCCACAAGAGAAGAAATCAAACCTCAAGAGATGTTGTTAAATTCATGGCGACCATGATTCTCATTTCCAAAAGACTCAAGTAGCACTTGATGAATAACAAAATCGATCAAAGGGATTGAGAATCAAGTTGAGAACTTACTAAGTCAGTGGGACATCTCACAAAGATGATTTCTGAACGTCAACAAGGACGTCTACCAAGCAACACAGAAATAACCCAAAAGAACAGATCCAAGCCATCACAACTCAAGAGGGTAAACAGGTAGACGAGCCCACCATGGCACAAGAAACCAAGGAAGAAAAAGGTAAAATAGAGGTAGCACACGAAAAGCCAAAACCAATAATCAAAGAATACAAACCTCGCATACCTTATCCCAAAGCATTGAAAGGAGATGATTCAGAGGAACAGTTTGGTAAGTTTCTTAAACTTTTAAAGAAATTACATATTAACTTACCCCTTTCTTGAAGCTCTTTTCCATATGCCAGACTCGAAGAAATTTTTAAGACAACTCTTGACAAACAAACACAAAATAAACGAAGAGCACCACGTGGAACTAAACGCAACATGCTCGGTAATGTTACAGAATAGACTACCGTAGAAACAAAAAGATCCAGGGAGTTTTACAATTCCATGCTTAATTGGTGAACTCATACTTTGTGTAGGAGATGAATCGATTAAGCTTCAAGCTCTTGACTCAGCTAGAACATCGGATGATGAAAGTAAGAAAGTCACTTCAATAGATAATCAAATTGTTCAACCTTCACTACAGGAAACATCACAAGGCATCAAACCTGAGCCAACTCATAGCCCCCAAATCGAAAAGAAGAATCACACAAGAAACAAAACCTTAAGGTCGATGATTTAGAAGAGCAGAAGATATAAGTCAAAAAAAAGTCAGATCCACACAAAGTAAAACCAGAGGAACCGCCAAAAAAGCTCGTAGGGATATCAAATCACTTTAAAATAGGAAACCAGGTACTGTTACACAAAGCCGATCCCCACATCACTTCAACAGACCTAGGGTAAAGGGAGAAATTATTCTTATGGTACACGATATCTTCCCACACGAAATAGTCGAGATAAGCAATTCAATATTTGGTAATTTCAAGGTAAATGCTTCTCGACTTCAACTTTTTCCAAAAATAGAACTGTGAGCATGAGGAAAGATATTCAAACCTTTAAACCTCCCTAAAAATTTTCAAATACGAGGACAGTCTAGCTTAAGAATATAAACGAGTGCTTCTTGGGAGGCAACCCGAGCACTAACTCAATTTACTTTTAAATTTATTTTCAGTTTCTTTTCTTTCTATCCTTCGTTTCTAAATAATTAGTTGTAAACTAACACAAAAGTGCAGATTTCTAGGCCACATGGCCTTACACACGGCCGTGTCTGTAGCCGTGTGGACCACCGAATCACCACACTGACAAGAGCAGAGGTCGTGCAATTCAGGCCAACCAACGTCAGACGTCACGGGCCCAACCACCCTTCCCCACAGGCACCGACAAATCAGCACGGTCGTGCCCCTAAACCGTGTGAAGCTACTGACTATCTCCCAACGGGCGTGGCCGACTGAGAAACGGCATGGGAGACTCAACACACCTGTACCCACGGCCATGCAACGCGGTCGTGGTCGACACTGACTACTCAGACATGGGCATGGCACATCAAGAACGGGCATGGGCAATGCAACACGCTCCACACCACGGCCGTGCGAGGCGACCGTGTGAATCGACACACCCTTGAACCACGGGCATGAGAACGTGCCAAATTTGAAATACTATTTAAACCCCACAGCCCTTCCTCTTCTTCCCATTCTATTTCTTCTTTCTTCTTTCTTTTTCCTTCAAAATTTTATTTCTCCCTTTAGAAAAAGTGTCAAGACTCTTGAGCAACACTAAAATCATGCCGAAGAAGTGGAAGAAGGCAAGCATAATCTCCCTATGGGAGACCGATCTACATAAGTTCATGCCGGCCGCTTCATTCAAACACCAAGCTAAGGGTTTCTGAAACCATTTCGGTTCTATTTTTCTTTTCTCTTCTCCTTTATTTTCCTTATCTATACTTCTCTTCTGCTTAATTTAATTCTCTTCATCCTAGTTTCTTGGTTTTAGTTTCTAAAGGCTGCTAGCGAATCACACCACTTCCACTATCACCAACAATCCGCAGCCTTAGAAATCACTCCCACTTCGCAAACCATCTGTCAATAAGGACTATTCACTCCATTAGTATTCTATTTTAACTTTAGTTTTCTTCTTAGTCTCCTTCTCTTTATTTTTCTTGTCCTTAATTATATTATTAGTATATTCTTAATGTTTCTTTAGATTTCTTGGCTATATCTTTCCAAACTACCCAATTTCTTCATCTAGCAAAATGCTTTTCGGTAGCTACCCCCCGGGCCCATAGAAAACAACATCACCGCCAACTCCCGGAATCATCCAAAATTCAGGAAGTGTTACTTCTCCCCTTCTCTTTCTATTACATAATTGTTTATCTATCTTTGTACATTGAGGGCAATGTACATCTTAAGTGTGGGGGGTAAAAGTTTCAAACTTTTTGCATTATTCTCAAAATCCTGAATTTAGTCTTAATTCGAAAGTAATTTTTTCATATTACTAATTAGGATGAAATTTCTAATGATTTATGATTTTTATTGAGATGTTTTAGATTAAGTCATAGTTAATTGTGCATTGATGGTTAAATTTGAAGAATACTATAGAATCAGGCATGGTAAGTCTACTTTCTAAAAATTAAAATTGATGGGTCGTTGAACTGAATTTGAGTATTACCTTGAAATTTGGAATTTATAAGGATTGATGTCAAAAACACACATAATTTTTGTGAGATTTTGAGCCTTATAGAGCATATATTCTTTTTCATGCTCACTTTATTGATTATGAGTGTGTCAACTTTGAACTGTTATTCTAGAACTTGCCTCGTTTATACATGTCGAGACCACACTTTTGATTTGATAGACAGAAATGATAAAGGCACATAGGATTTAACTCACTTACTCCATAAAAAGCCTACCTTCACAAATTAACCCCTATTGAACCCGTTGAATCCTAACAACCTTTTTATTGACTCAACCACTAATATTAACCCAAAATCCCTTTGTATTTGTTATCACCATTCTTTTGACTACCCTTTAATCGAGGTTTGATTTGATTAAGTTACCGAATTATATTAGTTCAGTAGTTACATTTATCATTTATGATGTAATATTTTAGTTTGTTCTTAAAAAAAAAAAAAGAAAAAGCATAGGGCATTTAAATTCCAATTGTTGAAGAAAAAGCTCGCATTAAAGTATTATCAAATTTTAAGTGATGAAAATACTCTTTATTATAGAGTAATTATCAATAGTGGTATTATTAGTTTTCATTCGATGTAAATATTCATATTTAGTTCATTGTTTCTAGTTAGGTAATTTGTCAAGTCAGTCTCGATTCTAACCCTCTAATTCAACCTGTATCCACACCTTTAACCTTAGCCCCTGTAACACCCCAAACCCGGTCAAAACGCTACGACCAAATTCGGCATGTCACAGGAAAAGGAAAATTTTGAAAACTGAGTTAACGCCGTGAGTTGGGTAAAAATCTTTGATTTTATGGAAACAGAATTTTTATATTGAGTGATCAATTGAAAACAATTTCGAGTCTTAGTTTGAAAATCTAGTTACTTTGCTGCTAAAACCCAAATCAAGCTAGCCAATAGTAAAGCCTCAAAGTTTTTAAGTTTTGAAAATCATTCATTTCGACAATTTATTAGGCATGCCTTAATATCCCAAAATAAAATAAAATAAAATTTAAATAAAGGAAGTGAATAAAATAAATGAAACCCAAATTAATGTTTAAATGGCCTTATTACAATACCAAAATCCAAATTAAAGTAGTATTAATCCAAAATAAATATTAAAGATAAAATTACTTAAAACATTATGCATGGCCACCTCAAGTCCATCTCTACCACATCCATGATCTAAGGATTACCTACAAAATTTTAACGGAGGGAGTGAGTCACCGAGACTCAGTGTGTAAATCCCCGTCCCAAATGAACTTTGGTCTCTTAAACAAATTCATATATTATACATGTATGCCATGCAACCCAACCAACCTATTATGCACATTCACCGTATCTCCAGATTCACCCAACATTTAGAGACCTAGCCACCGGTGGTACCTAACCACCGGTGGTTCCAATCCACCGTGACAAAAGTCACAAATAATAATATATGGGGCCAACCCACTTGTGGTACCAAACCACTGGTGACAATCCCTAATATCCGTACGTGGGGCCAACCCACTGTGGTACCAAAGCCTTGGGACGAGTCACAGAAATAAGATATATCTGGTACCTAACCACTAGTGGTTCCAAACCATTGAGACTTAGTTAAAAATAATAATATGTGGGGCCAACCCACTTGTGGTACCTAACCACTGGTGACAGTCTGAAAGAGTTCATATTTCCTCCCTCTTCACATCATACCCCATCTTCATGTTAATGTTTTAAAATATGGTATGATCATGCTTTCAATGTACAACAACAATCACTTCACTCATACATCATCCATTAATAACAGTACATAGTAGAACTTACCTGGAGTCCTCACTTTTACCCACAAGGGTAACATAGTGATCTATACCATCACTTCGGCTTTTGGCAATACACAGAAAATAACATAATTAACATATAAAGTGTGTAAGAGTTACACACCTGATAACACGTAGCACAACACTCTCTACATCGACGCTATCACTAATAGGCACTACTGCTATCTGCCTACTACTCTGCTTGAAAGTAGGCCCACAGCCCGGTGGCCAATCTCAAACTGTTGACACTGCTCGCTTCTTATACTTTGGGACCGGGGCTATGGGTTTAACCCTTCCTTTGCTTGGCTAGCGTTTGGGTCCATGAAAAAGGCTTGGTCAATAGACCAAATTAATGCATTAAATAAAAACAAATAGGAATATGTACAAACGCAAAGATCCCTTACCTAGATCAACAAATCCGAGGTTCAAAGACTTGGATCAAAGCACCGATTGAATACTCAAATCGATCACCACTGCATATACCTTAACACCCTTCAATCACCGCGATAGATGCCGAAAGAACGCGAAGAAAAAGCCCCCTCTACAATCGGCCAAGAATTTAAAGAGTGGGATTACTTCCTTCGGCACCCGAAAGAAGAAAAAGAGATTTGAACCAAGAGGGAATACTTACTGCGATCAAACAGGAATCCGATTGACAAATTGTGCCACAAGATGACCGCAATATACTGATCAAAAGAAACGAAAGAGAAGAGATAAGCACTCAGGGAAGATTCGGCCACTAGAAGCACAAAGGAAAAAGAACAACTGAAGAAGAAAGAAGAGAGAATAAGTTTCGATTCATGCAAGAATAAAGGAAGAAAATTACGAAAAAAATTCGGCTATGGAGGTTCGGCTAAATAGAAATAGATGAAATGAAAAGAAGAAAATGGAGAATGAAGTTTCGGTTCTTATTGATGCAAATGGAAGAAAGAACAAAAAGAGAGATGGTAAAATAATAGGGGAGGTTCGACTACAAAATTGGAATAAATGAGAGCAAAGAACCCAAATTGTCGAAAATGCAAAGGGAGGAAGAGAGAAAAGATTTGATTTAGTTGAACAGAAGAAGAATGAATAACACTCTTGAGAATTTCGGCTACTCCAAAGAAATGCACCACACTACCCAAAATACAAAACACCCAACTGCCGAAACACACCAAAAAGAGTTTAACACCTAAAGCTAACCCCTCTCAAATTTGGCACACCCCCCACACACACCTAAAACCAAATGCTCAACCACAATTAGCCACTTCAAAAATTCGGCTAACACTTCACACATCTTCACTCCCTTGTTTTTTTCCTTAATTCCCTCTCCTCCACTCATTCAAACAAGTTTGAATGATTCAAATTCCTTAAAACCCTTTCCACCATTCCTTTGAATCATTTGACTCAATCAACTCTCCCCTTTCCAGGCATCCCAACTGAACTCCACCTTTGCTCCCCTTGACGCCAAAAAGAGCTCTCAAAATGGGTACCACGCGACTTGAACTTCTCCCTCCAGCTCACTTGTGGTGTCACCTACCTCAACCCTTAAGTGGCACCTCTTTTCCACTTTACCAAGGCACTCTCTTGTGTCATCCAACACAAATGAAATCCCTTAAGGCCTAATTCAGCTAGCTTCCCTTAAAAGTGCTCAAGAAACAATTTTTTTCCAAGACTCCGGCTTACCTCTAAATCATTCCTGGACCCTAAAGTACCCTAAACTAGCATGATAATCATAGACAACACATAAAATGCAAAGGCCCTAATTTATGATGTTATAGTTCTACCTCCTTAAAATAATTTCGGCCTCAAAATTACTTGATCAAAAGAGTTGAGGGTATTGCTGCTGCAAAACATCCTCTGGCTCCCACGTAGCTTCTTCGATCCATGGTTCTGCCACAACACCTTCACCAAAGGAACTGATTTCCTACGCAATACTTTGACATCCCGACCCAAGATCTGCACTGGTTTCTCCTCAAAGATAAGTCTGGGTTTACTTCAATTTCTTCTACTGATACAACATGAGATGGATCCGAACAATAGCGTCTAAGCATCAAGATGTGAAACACATCATGGATCTGACTTAACTCTGAAGGTAGCTCGAGCTGATAGGCTACTGGTCCCATATGTTTCAACACGCGATAAGGTCCGATAAATCTGGGGCTCAACTTACCCTTCCGTCCAAACCTTAACACCTTCTTCCACGGTGACACCTTTAAGAAAACCTTGTCATTCACTACAAACTCTATGTCTTTACGCTTTAGATCAGCATAGGACTTCTGCCTGTCCGAAGCTTCCTTCAATCGAGTCTGAATTAACTTAACTTTGTCTTCCATTTCAGAAACCAATTTTGGACCCAACAATTGACGCTCACCCAACTCTCTCCAATACGTAGGTGTACGACACTTTTGACCATACAACGCTTCATACGGTGCCATCTGAATACTCGACTGGTAGCTATTGTTATACGTAAATTTTTCCAACGGTAGAAATTCTTCCCAACTACCTCTGAAGTCTAAGACACAACCACTCAACATATCCTCTAAGACCTGAATTACCCTCTCCGACTACCCATTGACTATGGATGAAATGCTGTACTGAAATCTAACTTTGTACCCAACGCTTGGTGCAACGCCGTCCAAAATCTCTATGTAAATCTAGGGTTTCTGTCCGAAATGATCGACACTGGGACCCCATGCAACCTTACAATCTCTGCTATATACAACTTAGCCAATCTTTGTAGAGAATAGTCGACCCGTATTAGTATGAAATGGGCAGACTTCGTCAAACAATCTACGACTACCTAAACTGAATCTTCTTAGTAGGCGTAAGGGGTAGCCCACTAACAAAATCCATCATGATCCTCTCCCATTTCCACTGTGGAATCTTGATCAGTTGCAACAATCTCGAAGGTAACTGATGTTTTGCTTTTACCTCCGGCACGTCAAACACTTAGTCACAAATTTGGTTACTTCTCTCTTTAGACCCGGCCATCAAAACTATTCTCGCAAATTTCGGTACATCTTACTACCTCTAGGATGCATAGCGTATGGACTGCTATGTGCTCTTGAAGAATCTTCTGCCTCAAACCCACATCTCTCAGCATGCAAACCTTACCACAGAAACATAACACTTCATCGTTGATCAAGCTGAAATCCTCTATTCCACCCTCTTGCACTTGTAGAAGTCAAGCACTCAAAACATCATCTACTAACTGTTTCTCCTTAACTTGACTTACCCATGTCGGCTTCACTTGCAATTCTGCTACTAAACTTGCATCGTCAAATAAGATAATGTGGGCAAACATTGCTCTTAGGTCAGATATTACCTTAAGGCTTAGCGCGCCTGCCACAATGTTAGCTTTACCCGGGTGGTACGCAATCGAGCAATCGTAATCCTTCAACAACTCGATCCACCTCCGCTGTCTTAAATTTAACTCCTTCTAAGAAAGAAGATACTTCAAGCTCTTTTGATCCGTATAAATGATGGACTTCTCCACATATAAGTAATGTCTCTAGATCTTCAGGGTGAAAACCAATGCAGCTATCTCAAGTTCACGCGTCGGATAATTTACCTCGTGAGGTCTCAATTGCCGAGAAGCATACGCTACCACTTTTCCCTCTTGCATCAACACACATCCTAACCCCGTGTGCGACGCATCACAGTAGATAGTAAACTCTTTTCCCGCATCTGGCTGAATTAAAATCGGCGCCTCTGTCAGAATCCTCTTTAACTTCTCAAAACTTTCCTGTTGCTTGCCAGGCCACACAAATGGAACCCCTTTCCTTAACAACTTGGTTAACGGTGCTGCAATCAAAGAGAACCCTTCCACAAACCTTCTGTAATACCCAGCTAACCCCAAGAAACTCTGAATCTCTGCCACAAACTTAGGTGGTTTCCAATTTAATACAGCTTTAATTTTTCGAGTGTCCACTCTGATCCCTTCAGCAGACACCACATGACCCAAAAAGGTAACTTCCCTTAACCCTAACTCACATTTACTGAACTTAGCAAACAACTGCTTCTCCCTCAGAACTTGCAAAACCACCCGTAGATGTGAATCATGCTCTTCCTCAGACTTTGAATAAACCAGGATGTCGTCTATAAACACTACGATGAATTGATCCAGGTAGGGTTGAAAAACCCGATTCATCATGTCCATAAACGCTACTGGTGCGTTGGTTCACCCAAACGGCATCATCAATAATTCGTAATGCCCATAGCGAGTATGAAACGCCGTCTTATGCATATCTGCCTCCTTGACCTTAAGCTGGTGATAGCCCGATCTCAAATCTATCCTTGAGAAGACTGATGCTCCCTTAAGTTGATCGAACAAGTCGTCTATTCACGGTAACGGGTACTTATTCTTGATCTTTAACTTATTCTACTGATGGTAATCAATGCACATACGCATTGATTGTCCTTCTTCTTAACGAATAGTACCAATGCTCCCCAAGGTGATACACTCGGTAGGATAAAACCCCTGTCCAACAATTCATGAATTTGCACTTTTAGCTTCACTAACTCCTTCGGTGCTATCCTATATGGGGTAATAGATATCGCTACCGTTCCCAGAGAAGATCAATACCAAACTCCACTTCATGTCGGGAGGTAATCCTAAGCTCTTTTGGGAAAACATCAAAATATTCCTTCACCGTTCGAACATCCCCCACTACTGATTCCTTAGCCCCCAAAGCACAAACATGAACCATAAATGCCTTACATCATTTTCTCACCAATCTCTCGACCTTCAAAGCGGATATCACATTAGATAGGTAATTCTTTCTTTCACCTATCACCACCACCTCTTCACCCTCGATCGTTCTTAACATCATTCGCTTGGCTCCATTGTCTAATTTTGCCTGATACTTCACTAGCCAATCCATACCAAAGATCAAATCGAACTCCCAAAATGGCAGTTCCATCAGATTAGCCGAAAAAACCATCCCTTGAATATCCAAAAGTACCTCCCTATACAGTTTGTTCACCACTACAGTTTGTCCTAGAGGGCTAACTACAATCATCTCCCTAGGAGAAGTCTCATAGTCTAAGCTCAGAGTTCCCGCTTATAGTACTAGCAACATAAGAGTGCGTCGAACCAATGTCAATCAAAGCAGTATATGGCAAACCATAAATAAGAAACGTACCGGTTATGACGTCCGGTGCGTCACCTTCCTCTCTGCGCCTAGCTGCATAGACCAAACCAGGATGTCTCGCATCTGCATTTCTACCACCTCTGCTCGGTGCTCCATGCCCACGATCAAAGTTATTTCCTCTTCTGGCTAGAGTACGACCTCTCTACGATTGCTGACCCTCTCTTCTGAATGGTGCGCGTCTTTGACCTTCTGCCGGTACCTTGACTGGCCTCCGTGGGTAATCCCTTATCCAATGATCCAAAGATCCACATTCAAAACATCTCATATTACCTGCCCAACATTCTCCCGAATGAAATTTCCTGCATCGAGTACACTGAGGTGGCCACTGAACAGCGGCAGGCTTCATAGCTTGACTCGGACCTCCAAATCTAGACCTCTTTTGAAAACCCCTAGTAGACCCTAATGGCCCAAAACTTTTTTTATTCCTACTCCTATCCTGGTTCTACTTTTTAGACCTATTCACCTTCTTGGCTATTTTAGCCTTCTCAACCAGCACAGCAAACTCCCTTTCTCGCTGCGGAACTATTAATACACACAACTCGTCCCTCAGGCCATCCTCAAATCTAACACAGTGCTCATGATCTATTGCCACGATACCCCTAGCATAGCGGCTCAAACGCAAAAATTCCACTTCATACTCAGCCACTGTCTTACTTTCCTGAACCAAATTAAGGAATTCCTTCCGCTGAGCTTCCACATAACTCGACCGATGTATTTACCTTGAAATATTGATTTAAAGAACTCCCAGGTGATGTGGTCAGCCGATGAGCCATCCCTAACCGTGAGCCACCATTGATATGCCTCATCTCAAAGGAGAGATACTACACCCTTCAATTTCTCCTCTGCGATACAGTCCAGATCATCCAAAAACACCAGTATTCAGCTGTGTTGGGAGCTATACCAAAAACACCCCTAAATATTTTTGCTCCATTAGCTCGGAGTCGCTCTGACATAGATTTTTGAGCCCCAGTGCATGTGCCTATCCCGATAACTCTCTCTAGAACTCCGCAACATTACCTGAGACACTACATCGTCTCCATCTATTTGGCCCTGAAACTCTACTTTTGCAGCTGACGGTAGCGATACCTCATCTCCTGACCCATGATCAGACCTTGCTGGTTTCGATACAGTAAACTTACTCCTACCACGTCTGCGTACATTATGCCCACGCCCTCGAGTGCTCATGACTAACGTTCCAATTTAATCTGACTTAGGAGAAATTTTATGAATTAGTTTCTTCCACTGTTTATTACAGAACTGTCTTATGAGTATATATTCGAAGTAGTTTCTTTTGCAAGCACGTACATTCCTACAGGTCTCAATCTTTAAAGTAAGATTTTCTAATACTAGCAATCATATCTCAATACAATCATATCAACAATACCACCACATCATACAATTGATAGTTAGAGGACTTCACGTCATGGATCGGTCTTAGGAGACTCAAAGCCATGCTTCTCGAAAACAATTTATTGCGACCATTTTCCAAGCTATTTTATTAAAAATATTTTGGGCCTTACACTCACAGCCGAGCTTTTGAACTTGACTCTGATACCACAATTGTAACACCCCAAACCCGATCAAAACGTTACGACCGAATCCGACATGTCACAGGAAAAGGAAAATTTTGAAAACCAAGTTAAAGTCGTGAGTTGGGTAAAAATCTTTGATTTTATGGAAACAGAATTTTATATTGAGAGATCAATTGAAAACAATTTCTAGTCTTAGTTTGAAAATTTAGTTACTTTGCTACTAAAACCCAAATTAAGCTAGCCAATAGTAAAGCCTCAAAGTTCTTAAGTTTTGAAAATCATTCATTTCGATAATTTATTAAGCATGCCTTAATATCCCAAAATAAAATAAAATAAAATTAAATAAAGGAAGTGAATAAAAATAAATGAAACCCAAATTAATGTTTAAATGGCCTTATTACAATACCAAAAGTCCAAATTAAAGTAGTATTAATCCAAAATAAATATTAAAGATAAAATTACTTAAAACATTATACATGGCCACCTTGAGTCCATCTCGGCCCACATCCGCGGTCTAAGGATTACCTGCAAAATTTTAACGGAGGGAGTGAGTCACCGAGACTCAGTGTATAAATCCCCGTCCCAAATGAACTTTGGTCTCTTACACAAATTCATATATTATACATGTATGCCATGCAACCCAACCAACCTATTATGCACATCCACCGTATCTCATGTATCTAACAACATTTGTGGCACCTAGCCACTTCTGGTACCTAACCACTGGTGGTTCCAAACCACCGTGACAAAAGTCACAAATAATAATATGGGGCCAACCCACTTGTGGTACCTAACCACCGTGACAATCCCTAATATCTACGTGGGGCCAACCCAATCGTGGTACCAAACCACTAGGACAAGTCACGTAAATAAGATATATATGGTACCTAACCACCGGTGGTTCCAAACCACCGAGACTTAGTCACAAAATAATAATATGTGGGCCAACCCACTTATGGTACCTAACCACTAGTGACATCTGAAAGAGTTCATATTTCCTCCTCTTCACATCATACCCTATCTTTATGTTCATGCTTTACAATATGGTATGATCATGCTTTCAATGTACAACAAAGAATCAATTCACTCATACATGCATCCATTTATAACAAAGACATAGTAGAACTTACCTAGAGTCCTCGCTTACCCACAAGGGTAACATAGTGATCTATACCATCACTCCGAATTTTGGCAATACACAGAAAATAACATAATTAACATATAAAGTGTGTAAGAGTTACACACCTGATAACGCGTAACACAACACTCTCTACGTTGACGCTATCCCTAATAGGCACTACTGCTATCTGCCTACTACTCTGCTCGAAAGTCGGCCCAGAGCCCGGTGGCCAATCTCGAACTGCTGACACTACTCGCTTCTTATACTTTGGGACCGGGGCTATGGGTTTAGCCCCTTCCTTTGCTTGGCTAGCATTTGGGTCCATGAAAAAGGCTTGGTCAATAGACCAGATTAACGCATTGAATAATAACAAATAGAAATATGTACAAATGCAAAGATCCCTTACCTAGATTAACAAATCCCGGAGGTTCAAAGACTTGGATCAAAGCACCGATTGAATACTCAAATCGGCCACCACTGCGTATACCTTAACACCCTTCAATAACCACGTAGATGCCGAAAAGACGCGAAGGCAAAGCCCCCCTCTATAATCGATGAAGAATTTAAAGAGTGGGATTACTGCCTTCGCCACTCAAAAGAAGAAAAAGGAGATTTAAACCAAGAGGGAACACTTACCGCGATCAAACAGGAATTTGATTGACAAGTTGTGCCACAAGATGATGGTAATCTACTGATCAAAAGAAATGAAAGAGAAGAGATAAGCACTTAGGGAAGATCCCGCCACTAGAAGCACAAAGGAAAAAGAACAACTGAAGAAGAAAGAAGAGAGAATAAGTTTCGGTTCATGCAAGAATAAAGGAAGAAAATTGCGAAAAGAATTCGGCTATGGAGGTTCAGCTAAATAAGAAATAGATGAAATGAAAAGAAGAAAATGGAGAATGAAGTTTCGGTTCTTATTGATGCAAATGGAAGAAAGAACAAAAAGAGAGATGGTAAAATAATAGGGGAGGTTCGGCTACAAAATTGGAATGAATGAGAGCAAAGAACCCAAATTACCGAAAATATAGAGGGAGGAAGAGAGAAAAGGTTTGATTTAGTTGAATAGAAGAAGAATGAATAACACTCTTGAGAATTTCGGATACTCCAAAGAAATGCACCACACTGCCTGAAATGCAAAACACCCAACTGCCGAAACACACCACAAAAGAGTTTAACACCTAAAGCTAACCCCTCTCATATTTTGGCATGCCCCTCACACACACCTAAAATCGAATGCTCAACCATAACTAGCCACTTCAAAAATTCAGCTAACACTTCACACCTCTTCACTCCCTTCTTTTTCTCCTTAATTCCCTCTCCTCCACTTATTCAAGCAAGTTTGAATGATTCAAATTCCTTAAAACCCTCTCCACCATTCCTTTGAATCATTTGACTCAATCAACAGCCGAACTCCACCTCTGCTCCCCTTGACTCCAAAAAGAGCTCTCAAAATAGGTACCACGCGACTTGAACCTGCTCCCTCCAGCTCCCTTGTGGCGTCACCTACCTCAACCCTTAAGTGGCGCCTCCTTGCCACTTTACCAAGGCACTGTCTTGTGTCATCCAACACAAATAGAATCCCTTAAGGTCTAATTCAGCTAGCTTCCCTTAAAAGTGCTCAAGAAACAATTTTTTTCCAAGACTCCGGCTTACCCCTAAATCATTCCTGGACCCTAAAGTACCCTAAACTAGCATGACAATCATAGCATTCACACACAACACATAAAATGCAAAGGCCCTAATTCAGGATGTTACAACCCCATTACAACCCTGATAAAGACCTTTTGATCTGTGTATCATCTCATATACAGTGGTGGAGATTTGATTTTCAAACAAGCCTATAGGATTAACTTTTTAGGTTTGACTTATGAGTGCTTATTCTTAAACCTTAAACACTTTGAGTGATTTGAGTGAACCTTTAGTGAGGATGTCAATCCTTGTTGGTTTTGAATTAAAGGTAATTATTCAGATAAGGGAAGACACCTATGTTTTTGTACTATAAAAGGTATGACTTATCGTGATTGAATCTTTAGGACTCTTTGAGTTGAATTATCCATGTATAAATTATCTATGAATTATGATGAGACATTGATGATAGGAATTATGAATTATGGAAAGTTCGTTTTAATTGTAAGTTGAAAATTTTGCTTGAGGACAAGCAATAGCTTAAGTGTGGGGGTATTTGATAAACCGTAAAAGTAACATATTTTAATCTCACATTTAGTATGCTTTTGGATGATTTATCCCTAATTTATGTAAAAAGGTGCTCTTAATCCTTTCTTTTCATGTCTTATACTTAGGAAAGCACCTAAGGATAAAAAAAACGTGAAACGGGCTTAAAATGGGCCAATTTGGGCCAATCCAAGAAATTGACATGGCCTAGACTTCAAGCCACACGACTGCCTCATCAAATTACTTCACATGACCATGCCACGATTTACACGGCCGTGCCCCAATCGATGTAATCAAGACACACGACCAAGACAATTTACAGGCATGTGCCATGCTGTGTGCCCCTCACACGGAATGAGTAATTTCACTCGAAATTGGATGCTTGAAGCCAAAAAACATACTCCTAAGTCTACTTAAACACCTTAATAGTAATTTTACTTGAAAGAGGTACTTAGGAGCCAAGTAAAGCATCTAAGGAGCCTATATAAACAACCCAAGGCAGCCGTTCTAAAGGAGGAAGTTTTAGGTAGAGTTTTCTACCAGAGCTTTTATTCAGGGAATTACTCGAAGATGGCAGTTGATCCATCTCAAGAAACCGGAGTTCTACTCAAGATAGATGATCTCCTCTTCAATTCTTTCAAGGGGTTTTAGGGATTTCTTATGTTTTGTTTTATCTTTTCTCTTGAGATGTTTTCTTATTTTGTTATGAACTAAACCTTCAGATACCTGAAGGGGATGAAACTTATGATGGATTTTGTTATTTGAATTCTAAATTATATGATAAGTACTTATTTTGTTCTTAATTATGTTACTTAATTTAATCTGATGTGCTTAGGTGGAGGAGGAATAGACCCTGCCTAAGAGTAGATCTAGCATAATTAAGCTGAGTTGATCGCACGCCTAGAGATAGGGTGATGAGATTTTTTCGGATTAGGATGAAACCTAATAGGGAGTCCATTGATCGATTTACTGCTTCCTTAGGGGGTTATTATAAGAGAACAAGAGTTCCACTAATTAACCTAAGGTTAGACATTATTCGCCTCGAGAGAGTGTTTAATATAGGTTAGGGAGTCTTACGAATCAAGCTAAGTAAAGAAGTCATATGAATTAAGTTTTAGTTAACAAGAGAAGTCATAGGTGGATTCTTCCTGAGGGTATCGTCTAAAATCAACTGAGTTTTTCCATAGTCTTTTCCCAAAGTTTCATTCTTTTGTCTTTGCATCTAGTTTAGTTTTTCATTAATTTTAGATTAATAAACCAATCACTCCATATTTTAGGCTAAATAATAGAAAGAAAGTGAGTAGTAGTACTTTTAGGTTCCTTTGGGTTCGATAAAATAATCTTTCCTAAACTATACTATTGTTCGATAGGTGCACTTGCCTCAATCGTTGTCATAGTTAGTCTATAGGTTTGATCATTCTTTATAATTATTAAAACTCGACTGTTTGACACGATCAAACATCCTAAGAATCAGTAACTAAGATTAGTTTCTATTTACAAAAGATCTTCTAGTGATAAGGTAAGTAATCTATCCTTAATCTTAGGAATTCCAATAGATAAGATGATGAAAATCTGCCGGATTAGGGTCAAACCTAATATGGGAGTCCATAGGTTGAGTTAATGCAATTCTAGAGGTTTTAATTAGAAAGAGATTTCAATTAATCAACCTAGGGTTAGACGTTAGTAGCCTCGAGAGAGGTATTAATATAAATTAGGGAATCCTACGGATCAAGTTAAGTGAATAAATCGTCTAGTTCAGAGTTAAATAACAAGTGAAGTCTAGGTGGATTCTTCCTCGGGTATTGTCTCAATCAATTGGTTTTTCCCACAAGTATTTCCCCAATTCATTCTCTTTGTCTTAGCATATTTAGCTTAGTTGTTAGTTAATTTTAGGTTAAACAACAATTCCTTTAATTCTTAGGTTAAATAATAAAAAGAAAGTTAGTATTAGTACTTTTGGTTCCTTTGGGTTCGACAATCCGGTCTTGCCACTAAACAATACTATTGTTCGATAGGTGCGCTTGCCTCAATCATGGTGGTAGTTAGTTTCTAGGCTCGATCATTCATTATATAAATTTTTAAGACTCTGACACACGATCATCCACAAAGGAGTACAACACATTTATTTAAAACAGTACAAAATCTTCACCACATTTATGCTAGAGGTGTCATGGCGGGGTTAGTTTTAGGTTGGGCCCATCCAAAGTACGTAAATTAATTTTCCAAGTCCGTGTTTGGCCTAAAAAATATGTTTACTTTTTTGTCCAAGTCCAACCCAATTTAAGAAAAGTAAATCTGGGCTCGACCTAGCTCTCCCATATTTGATTTTTTATATTAATTCTTATTTAAAATGTTTTTTAAATATATGTATAATACACTAAGTGCACTAAAAATGCTAAAATAATTTTTTCTAACACATTAAAAAGTATTTATATTAAAAACACAAATAAATATAATAAACATTTTATTGTATTAAATATAATTGTTAAAATTTTATATGTTGGGTTGGGTTATTTAATGGATAAGTTTTTTTTTTTTTTTTAGATTTTGGGTAATGGGTTTAATTGTTATTGGGTTAATGATTTAATATATATAATTATTTAAAAATACAATTAATATAATATCTTTATAACAAAATATATTTTGGTTAGGCCAAGATCGGTTCAAAAATATTGTACAAGACCCGACCTATATAGAAAACGAGCCTTAAAGTTTACTTAAACTCATTTTTCAAGCCTTATATTTTGTCCAAACCCTCTTATTTCTTAAACTCATTTTTCAAGCCTTATATTTTGTCCAAACTCTCTTATTTTTCAGACGAATATTCAAACCTGAACAAGTAGGCTGAGTTATGAGCAAATATAATTTATTCCCCTGAAAAACAATCTAATCCTTTCGATCACAATCTAAATTTTGCTCAACATTATAATCTTACCACGTATTAAATAATTGAATCTTTGATCCACTTTTAAATACAATTTAAAATTATAATTCCTCTTAAAATTAAATGCAAAAGAAATCTACTTCATTCTCAAAACCTTCAACTAAATAGTAAGTAAGGGCCCTCATATCCTTACTGTCGAAACCGTTTTTTTGTTTGGAAAACGGGGTCGACTTTAAAAACGGAAAGGGAGTCGCCACCAATCTTTTTTTAGTTGTGATCGGGTCACCTAAGATTGATCGTTAAAACATTTTGATTTATTAAAACGATAGTTTTGGTCTACGAAATTTAGAAAAATGGGTTCGGGAGTCGATTACGCATGAGGAAGGTTTAGCACTCTCGTGATGCCCAAAATTGGTACATTATTGATTATCTGATGTCTTTATGTCGAAAATTTGAAAAGATTTTAAAAAAAGATCCTCTTTAAAAGAAAACTTGAATAAATTAAAATGGATGCTAAGACCCTCTTATTTCGAAGAAGCAAAATGTCACGCCCAGTAAGTTAGGGTACGACATTTCGAGTTCCCAAAACTGAGCTTGTCTTTCGACTTGTAAAACTCGTATTTAAGCTTAAGAAGGATATTTGGTTATTTGGGTCAAATAAAAAATCGAAACCCAGTGAGTTAGAGCACAATTTCTCAAAATACCAATTTCAGAACATTGCCTTTATTTTTTTTAGAAATCCTTATCCCGAAATAATGAAATGTCGCATCTAGTGAGTTAGGACACAACATTTTGAATTCGCGAGAATAATTTTTTATTTAACCTATGTGCTTTGATTTTAAAAGGGAAATAATAGGTTCTTTAGATTCGATGAGAAAAATCGAAACCCAGTAAGTTAGGGTACGATTTCTTTCAAACCTTAGAACACGGAATGTTTGCTTATTTCAAAACGAAAATTTTAATGCATCGAGTAATATGAGATTTGATTGTAGTAAAATGGAAGATGAGGTATAGTACACATGCATAATGGAATAGGACCAGGTAACAATGTAAATAATAAAATGGAGGCAAAACAAAATACAATAAAATTTAAAACCACCATCTACATGAAATACTAAGAAAAGAGCAAATAAATAAAAGAACATAATAACAAAAAGAGCTAATGGTAAATTAATAACCAAATACATACTATATGATAATTTAAAAGGTAATAAAATAATAGCAAAAAATATAATAATATATTAATAAGAAAATAATAATAGTAAAAAATAGAAATAATAAAAATAGCAATAATAATGTTGATAATAAAATAATAATAAATATAATTATAGTACTAATAATATATATGTATAACAATAGTGATAATAATAAAATAATGATAATAATGCTAATGAATATAATAATAATTATAAAATTACTTAAAAAACTATAGTAGTAGTAATATTAAAATAATAATCATAATAATAAAATAATAGTAATACTAAATTAGTAATAATAATAGTAATAATAATAATAGTAATAGTAATAAAATAATAATAAAAGTAATAGTAAAATAAAAATATTATTAATAATAAAATAATAGTAATAAAATTAATAGTAATAATAATAAGAAATAATAGTAATTATAACAATAATAATAATAATAGTAAGAATAGTAATAATAACAATATTAATAATAAGGAAGGTAATAATAATAATAAATACAAGAATAATAATATTAAAGATAATAATAATAACCAAAATAATGACAATAATAGCAAAATAATAAAAGGAAATAAGAAAAAGGATGAAATTAAACTTAAGATAAAAATTTGGGGCGAATTTTAAAAAATAAAAATAAAAAAGAGACCTATTTGAATGCTGGAAGAACATGGAGGGACCAAAGGGAAAATATTCCCTCCCCTCCAAAGCGACGTCATTCGAATAAGGGCCCAATTGGAATTGCGATAAATTATGGGGCTAAATTAAAAAAAAAAGGACTTGATTACAGAATAATAAAAATGCTGAAGGGATAAAGGTGTAATTAGCCCTTCCATCACAAAACACGCGGATCCTTCCCTGGTCGGGTCAACGCGCGGGTCTGGATGAATTTTCGTTTCAATCAACTCCACTACTGCATAGGGAGATATGGCTCACCGTTTTCGATCCGCTCCACTACTGCTTAGGGAGATAAGATCTACCATATTCAGTTTACTCCATTGCCGATACATGGAGATAAGATTTGTAATTTCAGCCTGCTCCCTTGCTATCTTAAGAAGATAAGGCTAGTGGCATAAATTTGCTCCATTGTCGATACATGGAGATAAGATCCACCAACTTTGATCCTCCCCACTGCTATCTCGAGGAGACAAGATCTACAAATTTTCAGTTTGCTCCATTGCCGATACATGGAGATAAGACTTGTAATTTCAGCCTGCTCCATTACTATCTCAGGAAGATAAGGCTAGTGGCCTAAATCTGCTTCATTTTCAATACATGGAGATAAGATCCGCCAACTTCGATCTGCCCCACTGCTATCTCGAGGAGACAAGATCTACAATTTTAGTCTGCTCCATTGTTGATACATGGAGATAAGACTTGTAATTTTAGCCTGCTCCCTTGCTATTTCAAGAAGATAAGGCTATTGGCTTAGATCTGCTCCATTGCCGATACATGGAGATAAGATTTACCAACTTCGATCTGCCCCACTGCTATCTCTAGGAGACAAGATCTACGATCTTCAATCTGCTCCATTGTCGATACATGGAGATAAGACTTGTAATTTCAGCCTACTCCCTTACTATCTCAGGAAGATAAGGCTATTGGCTTAGATCTGCTCCATTGCTAATACATGGAGATAAGATTTGCCAACTTCGATCTGCCCCACTGCTATCTCGAGGAGACAAGATCTACGATCTTCAGTCTGCTCCATTGCCGATACATGGAGATAAGACTTGTAATTTCAGCCTGCTCTCTTTCTATCTCAAGAAGATAAGGCTAGTGGCTTAAATCTGCTCCATTGCCGATGCATGGAGATAAGATTTACCAACTCCGATCTGCCCCACTGCTATCTCGAGGAGACAAGATCTACAATCTTCAGTCTGCTCCATTATCGATACATGGAGATAAGACTCGTAATTTCAGTCAGCTCCCTTGCTATCTCAGGAAGATAACGCTAGTGGCTTAAATCTGCTCCATTGCCAATACATAGAGATAAGATTCGCCGAAATTTGTAATTTTAATCAATATTGCCACATCGTCCTCTTGGGAACCTGCCTGTAGAATTGATTTCATGGGTCTATGCTTATGCCAAATAATTAGGATGTCATGATCGAAAAATGCTCCTAACCAGATGTATTATGAATGTTGTATGAATGAATGCAAAATGTCATGAGAATGATCTATTTTTAAAATTTAGGTCGTCATTGCTCGTCGTTTGTTAAGGTGATATCCTTGACGTATGTCTTCTTGTTCAGCTAATATTTTCAACAGGGAATCTAAAGATGTAGTCATTGCTGGTGAGCTCTAAATAATTGTCCTGTTTTAGATTCTTGCATTATTTAGAGACTTTCAGAGTAATATGCAAAACTTCTTTTGTGAAAGCATTATTAGTTCATTAATTATATTTCAATATGAAATGCTTGAAAAATACTATAGAGATGAATAAAACTGAAATTTATTCGGGACAAAATTCGTAAAGAATGGATTGAGCAAAGGAAGTAAATTTTGCTAAGGTACAAAAACGAGTAAGGGTGGAATTGGTGCCCCAGATATCACATCCTGAGCCTCTCTATATGAACTCTTGAAGACCATTCTAGTTCAACATGTGTCTAGGAGATCTGTAGTACTTTTTTAATGCCCTTAAGATGTAGCGTATCTCCTCATTGTTAACTCAGGTATAGGATGGCTAGCGCATGCCCTATTTCTCATAAAAAATTTGAAGCGCCTTTTACGGGTTTTCAATTCAAAACTTCTTTGGTCTCAAAGTACCCTTTGCGGGTTTTCACCTTGGCCTCTCCATTTTTTTGTTTTTTTTTTTTTTGAACTCAAGACGCCCTTTGCGGGTTTTCACCTTGGCCCATTTTCCTTCTTAAGTGAAGTATTTCTTGATTGAGTCCACATTAACTAGGTTTGGCTAACTCTTACCGTCCATCTCGGTTAGTATCAATGCTTCTCCAGAAAAGGCCTTCTTTACAACATAAGGTCCCTCCCAATTAGGCATCCACTTTCCTCTGAAGTCCTTTTGCATAGAGAAATCTTTTTCAATACCAAGTCTCCCTCATGGAATACTATGGGGTGGACCTTTTTGTTGTAAGCTTGCATCATTCACTTTTGGCACATTTGACCATGACGGATGGCTTTTAACCTTTTTTCCTCAATTAGATTTAGTTGATCATACCGAGATTGGATCCACTCCGCTTCATCCAGCTTTCAACTCTGATAAAACCCGAAGAGAAGGAATTTTAACTTCAATGGGCAAAACTCCCTCCATCCTATAAACCAATGAGAAGGGTGTTGCCCCGGTAGAACTTCTAACAGATGTTCGATAGGCATTGAGGGCAAACGGTAACTTTTCATGCCAATCTTTGTAGGTCTCAGTCATTTTCCCCATAATTTTCTTGATATTTTTATTATCTGCTTCAACTGCACCATTCATTTTCTAGTGATATGGCGACGAGTTATGGTGCTTAATTTTGAACTAACTGCAGACCTCCACTATCATGCTATTGTTCAAGTTCAACGTATTGTCAAATATGATCTTTTCCGGCATACCATAGCGATATATGATCTCCCTCTTCAAAAACTTGCTAACTGTCATCTTCGTGACATTGGCATATGAAGCTGCCTCTACCCATTTGGTGAAGTAATTGATGACCACAAAAATGAATCGATGTCCATTAGAAGCCTTCGACGAAATCGGCCCAATGACGTCCATGCCTTATATTGAGAAAGGTCATGGAGAAGTCATAACATGAAGAGGTGAAGGAGGCATATAGATCTTGTCTCCATAAATTTGGCACTTATGGCACTTCTTGGCATAACGGATGCAATCTCCTTCCATCATGGCCGAGTAATACCAGAATCTCATGATTTGGCTAGCCATTGTAAACCCATTGGCATGCGTCCCGCAAACACCTTCATGGAATTCTTCTAGGATTTTCTTAGCCTCAACAGCATCAACGCATCTTAACAGCACTTGATCCTTCTTCTTTATTCAGGATCTCTCTGTCTAAGACATAGTCATTGGCCAGTCTTCTTAATGTTCTTCTATCATTTTTAGTTGCTTGATCAGGGTATTCACAGTTCTTCACATATCGTAGAATATCATGATACCAAGGGTGATCATCTCTCTCCTTCTCTTCATCGATATTGCAGCAATGAGCCGGAACCTCACAAATACTTATTTGGATAGGCTTCATACCTTCTTGATCATTTACTCTGATCATAGAAGCTAATGTGGCCAAGGTGTCAGCCATCTAGTTTTCATAATACGGGAGATAAAATAAGGTGATATTATCAAACTCCTCAATTAACTCCAAAACTAACTTTTGATAATTGATCAATTTGGGATCTCTCGTTTCCCATTCACCTTTGAGATGATAGATCACCAACGCAGAATCTCCATATACCTCTAGCACCTTGATTTTGTGGTCTATGGCTGCTCAAATTCCCATGATACATGCTTCGTATTCTACCATATTGTTTGTGCAGTCAAAGTCTAACTTGCAAGTGAATGGATAATGATCTCCACTTGGGGATATCAGGACTGCCCAAACTCCATTACTAATAGAATTTAACGCCTTATCGAAGTTCAATTTCCAAGGATGATCTTCTAGGGTATCTTCCACAGTAGCCGCTACAAACATCAAATCTTCATTAGGAAAATCAAAGTTCAAGGGCTTGTAATCATCTAGAGCTTTGCTAGCTAGAAAATCTGCTATTGCACTCCCCTTCATAGCTTTCTGGTTCACATAGACTATGTCAAATTCGGAGAACAAAATTTTCCATTAGGCCATTCCTCCATTCAGAGCAGTTGACTCCATCATGTACTTAAGAGGGTCTAGTTTGAGATTAACCAGGTCGTGTGGTACAACATGTACTGCCTCAACCTCCGAGTTGTCCAGACCAAGGCGCAACATAATTTCTCAATTGGCGAGTATCTCATTTCACACTCAGTAAATTTCTTACTAAGGTAATATATTGCCATTTTTTTCTTTCCTGTGTCATCGTGTTGGCCGAGCACACATCCCATTGAATTATCGAATACCGCCAAATACAGAATCAAAAGTCTATCAGGACTGGGTAGCATTAGTACCAGAGTGTTAGACAAGTATTGTTTAATTCTATCAAAAGCCTTCTAGCATTTATCATCCCAAATGCCTGGATTGTGTTTCTTAAGAAGATGAAATATAGGGTCACATTTCTCAGTCAATTGCAAAATCAACCTAGCAATATAATTTAGTCTTCCTAGAAAACCTCAAATTTCCTTTTGAGTGCGCGGCGAAGGCAATTCTTGTACAGCTTTGACCTTATCCGGATCGACCTCAATTCCCTTTTCACTGACTACGAAACTAAGCAGTTTTCCTGACCAAGCCTCGAAAGTACACTTGGTTGGATTGAGCTTTAGCTGAAATTTCCTCAACCTCAAGAATAGTTTCCTCAAAACCTGTACATGCTCCTTTTCTATTCGGGATTTCATGATCATTTGTCGATATAGACCTCGAACTCCTTGTGAATCATGTCGTGAAATAAGGTTACCATGGCTCTTTGGTATGTTGCTCCTGCATTCTTTAGCTCGAAAGGCATTACCTTGTAACAAAAAGTTCCCCACAAGGTTATGAATATGGTCTTTTCCATGTCTTCAGGATGCATCTTTATCTGATTGTATCCAGAGAACCCATCCATGAAGGAGAACAATGAATAACTTGCCGTGTTATCCACCAAAGTGTCGATGTGAGGCAGTGGGAAGTTGTCCTTTGGACTAGCCTTGTTTAAGTCTCTGTAATCTACACACATCCGTACTTTTCCATCTTTCTTAGGAACGGGGACGACATTGGGTACCCATTCTGAGTAATTCACCACTTGTAAGATCCCGGCATCAAATTGCTTCTTGACCTCTTCTCTTATTTTTACTGTAACATCAGGTCTCATCCTTCGGAGTTTCTGTTGAACCGACTTGCATTCCTCTTTTATGGGGACACGATGTACCACAATATCAGTGCTCAACCCAGGCATGTCTTGATATGACCATGCGAAGACATCTTTAAACTCCTGCAGAAGTTTTAGGAGATACTGCCTTGTTTCTTCATTTATGCAAGTGTCAATTTTCACCACTTTCCCCTCTTCCAAAATCACATTCTCAATTGTCTCTTTGTAAGGTAGAATCAGTTTCTCTTCCTGCTCTACTATCCTTAACAAATCCGAGGATAAGCTATGATCTCCGTCATCTTTAAAATCTCGAGATCCATCTAAACACATATCTTGCTCAAAAGGAGATCTTGGATCCAGCAGCGTCGCTCGATTCGTTGATATCTGGAGACCTATTGTAGGCATGAAAGAATATCCAAAGAATGAATCTAAGAGTGGCTTATTTTTATGGCATGATTATGAATGAAATGAGAGAAAGGAAAAAAAATATTTGCCTGGCATGAAACACAAAAATGCATTTTTTATTGAAAATAAAGACGTTTGAACATGAGCCTATTTCACAAAAGATTCTTATTGTTTATAGGCTTAAAACAACAAGTCTATTTTGAAAATTACTCTGTATTGGCTCTAAAAAATACAGGAAGTTCTTCTACAATCCAGTTGTTCAGAACACTTCCAAGCTCATAAGGGCGAATGCCCGCTAAGTTTCATTCCTTCGTCCCTCTTCAAATACGGCGTTGATGCTCAAAGCTTTCATCATATCTTTAGAAGTTTCTTCATTCGTGTTCTCCAATCCCAGATGGATAACTCCTCCTGACACGAATGTATTGGATATATGGGGAAAGGTTATTAGCTCCCACTTGACCTCTAACCCATCCAATCGTGCCCTTCGTCTCTCTTGTCTCTTTTCCAGCTCTTTCTTCCTTTGCTTGGCATCTGGCTTATAACCTAAGCTAAAATGATCCCATTTGGTAGTCAAGACCGGTACTTTGACCCGTCCATAGAGGTATTTCCCAAGTTCTCTTCCAGGTAATGCTCATTTTCCCGCTGTCAACTATAGGCCCATCTTTGTTGCTTTAGAGATTTTAGGCACCGGGATCTTGCTTCCTTCGGTGATGAAAGTGGCATTCACAAGCTCTAATGACCGAAAAGAACATTCAATTGCTTTGCTATCACTCTTTACGTATGGCACATCACTGGCAACAGATGCGATAATGTCCTTTTCCACGTTTATCATTATTAGCTGGCCCTCCGTCACCAACTTTAACTTTTGATGCAACGATGATGGTACTGCCCCTACCGAATGAATCCACGGCCTCCAACAGACAATTATAAGAAGGCTTAATGTCCATTACTAAGAAGTCTACCTTGTATGTATTTGGCCCAATCAGAAGAGGTATATCTATCTTTCCCATTACTTTTCTTTCGGTACCATCAAATGCTTTCACTACGTTTTGGCATGTTTTCATATGAGAGCTATCTACAGGAAATCTGTTCAACGTGGACAGAGGTAAGATGTTCAACACCGAACCATTGTCAATTAGTACCCCCGGTAATGTATACCCTTTATAGCAAGTGGTGATGTGCAAAGATTTGGTGGATTCCATATCCCTGGCTATATTTCATTGTCACTAAAAGAGATGAAGTTGTTGGTGCTTATGTTGCTAACAAGGCGGTCTAGCTTGTTTACTAAAATGTCATCAGCAACATAGGTTTTGTTCAACACCTTCATTAGCGCACTACGATGCACCTCCGAGTTTAAGAGTAAAGCCAGTACCAATTTGCGTACTGGCTGCTTGTGTAATTGTTCCACAACACTATACTCACTGTGTCTTAGGGACTTTAAAAACTCTTTAGTTTCATTTTCAATTACTGATTCATTAACCAGTGGTTCTAACTTTTCTTTTCATTGTCTGGTCATAAAGGATTTTCTTTTTATGGGTTTGATTTCTGTGTTTGGCGTGCTAGCCGAACTCTCTTTTCCGAAATTGTCACACTGCAGTTATAATCCCAAGGCACCCTCTTGCTATCCTTATAAGGAAAAGCCAGGTGCCACTCTCGCTCCTACTTCATCGATTCTTGGTCATGTGATGATCACTACTGGGTGATTGACCTCGAAGACCTTTTCTACTAACCCTCTTTCCGAGGCACACGCCTTCTCCTTTAGTAAAGTCAAAGAACTCAAGCTCTTTGTTATCCATTAACCATTGCACTAGGGCCCTGAATTTGCTACATCGCTAGATCTCATGGTCCTCCTTATTGTGGAACTCACAGTAGTTCCTCGCATCTTGGGATTTGCTCCCTAACCCTTGCAGAACTAACCCTCTTTCCCATATTTCTTTCCAAACCTCCCTTAATGGGGTTCTTACTTCAACAACAGTTAGTTTGATTCTCCTCCCCATATTCTCATCTATCGCGTTTACCTCTTTATCAATATGATTGGGTAATGTATTTCCCACACTAGGTGTGTCGTTGAATTTTACAATACCCACCTTAATAAGCCTTTCAACCAACCTTTTGAATGAGGTGCAATTTTCTATCGAGTGTCTTACTATTCCCGCATGGTATTCACACTAAGCATTTGTGTCATACCACTTAGGATATAGGGGTTGTAATAGTTTCAAGTAGAAAGGGGCTACAACATGTACATCAAACAGACTTTTATACAACTCCTATACGTCATCGGTATAGGAGTAAACTGTAACTTCTCAGTATTCTCTTCGTGTTGGGCTCCTATCTTGGTGAGGCCTACTAGCCCGTGGCTACCGTTCTCGGTTAATTGACAGTAATGGGTTTTGAATAACCCGAGCTCACATTACTTACTTTATTTTCTCTTTTCTTTGAGCTGATGTTCTCGTGCTTTCTCCAGCCTCTATTTTTCCATACCTTATCGCATTTTCTATCATTTCACCAGACATCACTATGTCTGCAAAATTCTTAATTGCGCTCCCCAACATATGATTGATAAAAGGTGCTTTCAAGGTATTAATGAAGAGCATGGTTGTTTCTTTTTCCAGCAGTGGTGGTTGGACTTGTGTGGCGACTTCCCTCCACCTCTAGGCATATTTCCTGAAACTTTCGCCCGACTTTTTCTCTATGTTCTGTAACGTGATCCTGTTGGTGCTATGTCTGTCACATGGCCATAATGTTTCATGAAGGCCAGTGTTAAGTCCTTCCATGATTTGAATTGAGTACAACTCAACTGATTGTACCATTTGGTCGTGGCCCCAGTCAAACTATCCTGGAAATAATGAATCAACAACTGGTCATTGCTGACATGCCCCGTCATTCTCCGACAGAACATTGCAATATGGGCCTCAGGGCAGCTGGCCCATTGTGTTTTTTGAACTCTGGCATCTTGAACTTTGGAGGGAGTACCAGATTTGGGACCAGACTCAACTTCTTAGCATCCACTTCTCATTAGTAATCAACGCTTTCCAATACTTTGAACTTCTCCTCCAACCATTTGCATCAGTCTTCGAACTATTTTGGGAGTTCTACCTTGCTTTTTCCCCTTCTGCTGCATCATCGAAATCAGGGACCATTGGTTTTGCCAAATTATCTCCGGGGTTGGAACTTGAGCCTATTGAGAAGTTTATCGGTGCTGAGGTACCAGATTGATACAGGGGTTTGATATTCACGGACACTCTTGGTGGTTGTACTTGATAATTTACCGGGGCAAAGCCTAGAGGATAAGTAGAGTCTTCATTCTCGTCTACGGTATCGACCATAGGGCTCTTTCCTTTATCAAGCCCTCCAGTCAATAACTGTGTTAACTGGCTCATCATGCTTCTCTGGGATTCCAGCATTTGATCCCTCATATCCTATTGGATCTTAGCCAACTGTTCTTGCATCTGAGTTTGCAACTGGTCCTACATCTCATTCTGCATCTGTTCTAACCTTTCTAACCTTTGATCCATGGCTTTCATGTTTCTTCGAAGTGTAGTAGTGATGTTCTAGGGTAACTATAATACGATCTTTAATTAATAGGGTTCTTTTATGACATTTAATGCATATGATGTGATGTAATGCAAATGAATGATATGAAAGCAAAAATAAGATGTGTCGATTCTGGTTCAATTTCTTTTAGAATAACTTTATAGGAAAAAAATCCTTTACATAAAACAAAATCAAATATACGGCCTAGCCCTTATGCTCAAAGCTTTAACTTTCTTAAGAAGCCAAGCTAACTCTTAACCCCGGTCCGACTCTAACACATCAGTTTGAACAGCTAAAGCTTGTAAATGATCAGCCACTTCTCGTATCTGAGCTACAACTTTGCCCGTAATCTCTTTCTCGATTTGGTCTTAAGATCGTTGAAACTATTCTTCCCATTACCTGTTATCTGATTCAAGGAATTCAATTCAAAGTTCATATTTCTATAGCGTATTTTCGAGTCCTTCAACTTTTCCTTCCAAATCCTTAATCTTTTAAGGCGTTTTTATGCTCGAGCATCATGGAAACTCTTCTCCCACTGATCAACCCTAGCCCTTTCTTCTTGAATTTCTTATCGCCACTGCTCCGATGTCTTTCCCAATTCGCCTGTTCTCATCGACATACACAACTTCTTGTAATCAGTCTTCAAACTGTCCAAATCTTCCTCGACCTTCCTCTTCCCTTTTTTTAGTTTTTTAGCTTTTAATTTCTGGACATCAATATCTAACATCAAATGCACTTTTTATTCCTCCAGTTGCTCCATTTTTTTCCTAACTCTGAATTTCTCTTGTCAAAGTCTTGTTTTATGATTTCCAACTCGGAAGGGACTACTTGCAGGTATTCCTCCATCGGTCGAGCGCCGTCTTGTCTCGATCTGAGGATATTATCATTGATTCTTCTACTCCACCATGTATCATAATCGAGGGTCGTCATTGGACCTACCGTGACTCTTTTCATTCGGTGAGTCTGATTCCAAGCATTAGAAATCCCTTTAACCCTTTTTCTTGTAGTAATCTCCTCCATACATAAATTCACACTAAGCTAGCCCATGCGTTATCGATATGAACTGTCTTAATCTGTATTGCCTCAACACGAGCAAAGGAGCACACCCAACGGCTTCCCAAATTCTCAGCAAAGGGACCCAATCAAAACTCCCACATCAGTAAAGAATTTCATTGGGAACCAACTAAGGAGCTCTCCACTCAACGTCCTATTCTTGGAGATTCTGAAGAAGCATGATCCAATTTTCTTCTGATATGTCATCTCTCCTGGGCGTGGCTACTAACTCCTTTAACGGGGAGTAATTCTAAAAAAAAACCCGATAAAAAACTTTATCCACCTTCCAGAAATGGCTATAGAACCAAGCTAACAATAACTGCACACATCCTATAAATCCACCTTCCAGAAATGTTGCGGCAAGAATCGCTGGTACTAGTGCAACCCCCTTTTCAAGTCGGTCAAATAGGTCAGCAACTACTTCATCTATATTCCTCAAAGCTTTGGGGAAAATTACAAAACCATAGATACTCAAGGCGAAGATGTCCACTTTTTGTTTTATATCTGGATGTGAAACACCCCAAACCCGGCCCACGAGCTTTGACCAGATTTGGTATGTTCCTCAAGTAGACTGGTTTCAATTTCTTTTGTTACTTAGGAAAAACTTGTGTGATTTGGAAGAAAGATCGTTTTTGGTTGGGCTTGAGATGAAAACAAGTTTATTTCATTATTAAAATCCTTTACTTTAAGTGACAAAACGTTTGGGTTTTGTTTTAAAATAGATTTACTTAATCTTTTAATAAGTAAAAGTTTGTAAGCTTAATAAATAAAAATGTAATAAAATAATTCTACTAAGGCCTTATTACATCAAATAATTCCCAAAATTTAAATTCAAAATACTTAAAGTAAAATAGTCCAAATAAAAGAAATCAACTTCACATGGCCTCCACTAAGCATCTGCCCTGGTCCATCACCGGTCGTCACCAAAAGTAATCCCACAACCGGGTGAGTCAGCAGACTCAATGTGTAACCAACACTAAAATTTAATAATTCAGGCATACAATGTCATACATGTTCATAAAGCATATAAACAATATGATGCAACCCAACCCAAACCTATATGCCATCCGCTACACACCACCTGCACCATCTTGCACCGTGGGACTACTAAGTCAACCTCCATCCGCTACACTCCATATCGTGGTCTTAGGTCACCGCATTCGTGGTCTTAGGTCACCATGTTCGATTTTTGTGGTCTTAGGTCACCACATTTGATTCATCGTGGTCTTAGGTCACCACATTCAGATATCACGGTCTTAGGTCACCGTGTTTGTGGTCTTAGGTCACCACATTCACTTCCCCAAAAATAAACCCATATTCCCCATATAATAGTAATATGCATAAATATGCCGAGTTCGCATTCTTATTCTTATTCTCATGTTACAATTAACATATTTCATAATCCTAGTAGGAGTAGGAAACGATTCGAGTACTTTGTACCAAAACATGGTACCTTAGCCACTTTCATATTCTTAATATCACATTTAATTTAAAACATAGCCATGAACATATTAAAACTTAGGGTAGGGTACACAAAGACTTAGCCATATTCTTACACTTTCATATTAACACATATAATGAATTAAAGTCAGAATCTATTGAGATTTAGTGTGGGGTACACACCTAATTCGCTTAAGGTTTCGATCCAAATCCCAAAAGCTTGATCTAATGCCTTAGATCTTAACTCTCTTCTTGCCGATTAATGTCTAATCAAATGTTGGAAACTTTGTATCCTTCTTTCTTGAAATCGGCAATCACTAGATTACTTGAATAGATTAGTTTCGCTTTTAAATATTAATGAAACACATCTATTTACTCAACATGGCCTTGGCCGAATGCTATCGACACGCACTTTGTGGATTTTAAATCCAAACTCACCGAATAACTAGGGAACACGCTGACCTATGGTGTACCTTCGAAAAGAAATTCTCCTTCCTTGTAGTCGACACTTAGTAAATCCCGAAAGATCTCCTTCATCAAGAATTCGATTGCACCTTCACTTCAACCTTCGAGATTCTACACAAGGTGTATTTTGATTGGCAAAACAATGAAGAAAGGAGATATTTGCTAGAGAGAATTCGCAGGAGAGAGTTAGAAGAAAGAATGAATGCCCTCTTTCCTTTTATAGCCGAAATTACTAACTTAGAATCCCTTACTTGGCCATCACTATTCTATTTTGATAGCTTTATCTCTTTAATTAAAATTAAAGAATAATCCTCAATTATCTCTTTGAAAATAATCTAAAATAAATCATCATTTATCCACCTATTTAGCCGAAGTTTTAAGGAGAATTAAATTCTTCCCTTAAGAGTCCCTATTGTCAGTCCATTGCTTCCTCTTTAAGTAATTAAATAAAAATCACTTAAAGTCTTAGCTAGATGTCGCCCACCCCTTCCCTTGATGATCCAAATTTAAACTTATTCTATTGGACTCCTTGTGGCCATACGAGGCCCAAATTATCCACCTAAGTGGCGCCTCCCTATGATTACTTTAGCTTTAATAATGAATTGGGTCGCAAGCCCAATTCAGATGCAAAACACTCTCGTAAATGCTCTCCTCTTTGCTTCGAACCTAAGCTTGCACACATGTTGGTGGCGCCATTTACTGGGCTTTAAGTGGTGCCTCCTTGCCACTTTTCCAAGCCTCAGACTTGTGTCAAATTCCTCCTATTAATTTTCTTAAGGCCACCTTGCCTTAGTTTCCTCTTTTAAACTTTAAAACTTGACATTTCCTTACATTTCCGTGTTTCCAAAATGTTCGCTTCTCCTTTAACCTAACATTTCCTTACATTTCCAAGTTTCCAAATGTTTACTTTCCTCTTTGAATCATTTCTAAATCATTTCCTTACATTTCCTAGTTTCCAAAAATGTTCACTTTGAACTTAACATTTCCTTACATTTCCATACATTTCCTTACATTTCCATACATTTCCTTACATTTCCTTACATTTCCATACATTTCCATACATTTCTTACATTTCCAAGGTTCTAAAATGCACACCACATATCACAAGAACATGCTATTAAGCAAAGATGCACACAATGGGATTCAAACCTCTTCCTCAAAGTACTTCACTTGATGCCATAACCTTGCACCTTAGGTGGCGTCCCTTGCCACTTTTCCACATCACTTCTTGTTTTTAACTTAAAACCAATAATTGTCCAAAGCTTTCTTCCATCCTAGGATTTTAAAACCCTTAATTCACTTCCAAACACCGCCAAAACCTACTACTCATGAATTATGCACAAACGATAACCCCTAATCTAGGATGTCACAGTTCTACCCTCCTTAAAAATAATTTCATCCTCGAAATTACTTACTAACAAATGACAATCCTTCTCACCAAGACTTATGCTTATTGCAAGACTCTAATCTTAATAGAACCATCATACTTTCCAGCACAATCTCTAAGTTCACGCCCTTAGAACTCATTTCTAACATCGCGATTTAATCGATTAAGAAGTTTTATGAATTAAAAAAATTTGTTTCACCGATTAACCGCGAAGAAGTTTTATGGAAAGAAATTTTTTTTAGAAGTGGTTCTTTCAGTATTCATACATGCACACAGTCTTTACATTCATACATCCATCAATCAATTATGAACTTTCGCTCATCTGAGAAATGTTGTAGTCTTCATTGTTGTTGTTTTTTCACTACCCAGGGGTATTTTCGTAACTTGTCATACAAGGGTATTTTCGTAATTTGACAAATAAAGTTCCTTGGTAATTTTGTCAAAAATTATTTTGGAAATTTTTAAATCCCGGGGCTTTTCGGTAAATTTGGAAAATTCAGGGGTATTTCGATAAATTTTGAATTTCGGGGGTATCTTGGTAATAAATCAGGGTAAATTTATAAAGTTTAATAATTTAGGGATATTTCAAAATTTGCAAAACTTTGAGGGTTCTTTTTGAGAAATTTATTTTCCAAAACGATGAAGTTGCAAAAATTTTGGAAATCAAGGTCATTTTGGAAATTTTGGTAAGTTAGGGCAATTTTGTAATTTTCCAAAAATCAAGGTATTTTGATAATTTGCAAATAAGGGTTTTGGACTTGTTGTAAAATAATGAAAATGTTGATTAGAACTGTGGGTATTTTAGACATTTTTATAAACCAAGGGCATTTTATAATTTTACCACTAGAGGTATTTTGTAATTTTATAAATCAAAATTTTTGAAAAATTGTGTGGGAAAAAATAGTTTTCACAAATTAAAGAAAAATGATTTTAAGAGTTTTAAAATTAGGGTTCTTTAAAAACATGGCTAGTTCCCTTTCGGGTTTTAGTTCTTTGGTTTAGCCTATGACCAAGTCTTCTTGGTCGGGGTGAACAAAAGCTACGCACTGTAGGATTCCAACAAGAGGAGGTGAGTCACTAGGATCGCTTAAATACCGTGCTCTTCCGATCCAATCCTAGACATGCGCATGTGAGTTACCACACCCTAACTCGGTTGACTTAGCCATAGGTTTGTTTAGTTAGGCATTTAAGTCTTATGTAGTAGTTGGGGTAGACTAGTCCTAGGGTTCAAGTACCTATCATTCTATTCTACGCTCCATTCCTTTTCCACCCTTCTATAAATCACATAATCACACAGATGGCCGAGGTACTTACCCGGTGGATCATGGGTCTGAGACTTAGGGCCATGCCATCAAACCCGCCTATTTTCGTAAATACTTCCATAAAACTCGTTTGGGCTCGATTTGAAAACGTTTTGGGCCTTAGACCACAGCCGAGAGTTTAAAACTGGGCTCGATATCAAATTGAAACACCCCAAACCCTACCCACGAGCTTTGACCAGATTTGGTATGTTCCTCAAGTAGACCGGTTTCAAGTTCTTTTGTTACTTAGGAAAACTTGTGTGATTTGGAAGAAAGATCGCTTTGGTTGGGCTTGAGATGAAAACAAGTTTATTTCATTATTAAAATCCTTTACTTTAAGTGACAAAACGTTTGGGCTTTGTTTTAAAAATAGATTTACTTAATATTTTAATAAGTAAAAGTTTGTAAGCTTAATAAATAAAAAATGTAATAAAATAATTCTACTAAGGCCTTATTACATCAAATAATTCCCAAAATTTAAATTCAAAATACTTAAAGTAAAATAGTCCAAATAAAAGAAATCGAACTTCACATGGCCTCCACTAAGCATCTGCAGTTCGGTCCATCACCGGTCGTCACCAAAAGTAATCCCACAACGGGTGAGTCAACAGACTCAATGTGTAACCAACACTAAAATTTAATAATTCAGGCATACCATGTCATACATGTTCATAAAGCATATAAACAATATGATGCAACCCGAACCCAAACCTATATGCCATCCGCTACACACCACCCGTACCATCCTGCACACCGTGGGGACTACTAAGTCAACCCTCCATCCGCTACACTCCATATCGCGGTCTTAGGTCACCGCATTCGTGGTCTTAGGTCACCACGTTCAGATTTCTATGGTCTTAGGTCACCACATTCAGATTACTGTGGTCTTAGGTCACCACATTCAGATATCACGGTCTTAGGTCACCGTGTTTGTGGTCTTAGGTCACCACATTCACTTCCCCAAAAATAAACCCATATGCCCTATATAATAGTAATATGCATAAATATGCCAGAGTTCACATTCTTATTCTTATTCTCATGTTACAATTAACATATTTCATAATCCTAGTAGGAGTAGGAAACGTACCTGAGTACTTTGTACCATAACATGGTACCTTAGCCACTTTCATATTCTTAATATCACATTTAATTTAAAACATAGCCATGAACATATTAAAACTTAGGGTAGGGTACACACAGTACCTTAGCCATATTCTTACACTTTCATATTAACACATATAATGAATTAAAGTCAGAATCTATTGAGATTTAGTGGGTACACACCGATTCGCTTAAGGTTTCCAATCCAAATCCCGAAAAGCTTGATCTAATGCCTTAGATCTTAAATCTCTTGCTGCCGATTGATGTCTAATCAAATGCCGGAAACTTTGTATCCTTCTTTCTTGAAATTGGCAATCACTAGATTACTCGAATAGATTAGTTTCGGCTTTTAAATATTAATGAAACACATCTATTTACTCAACATGGCCTTGGCCGAATGCTATCGATACTTACCTTGTGGATTTTAAATCCCGAAACTCACTGAATAACTAGGGAACACGCGGCCTATGGTGTACCTTCGGGAAAAGAACTTCTCCTTCCTTGTAGTCGACACTTAGTAAATCCCAAAAGATCTCCTTACTGAAGAATCCGATTGCACCTTCAATTCAACCTTCAGAGATTCGGCTACACAAGGTGTATTTTCGGCTTGGCAAAACAATGAAGAAAGGAGATATTTGCTAGAGAGAATTCGGCAGAGAGAGAGTTAAAAGAAAGAATGAATGGCCCTCTTTTCCTTTTATAGCCGAAATTACTAACTTAGAATCCCTTACTTGGCCATCACTCTTCTATTTTGATAGCTTTATCTCTTTAATTAAAAATTAAAGAATAATCCCTCAATTATCTCTTTGAAAATAATCTAAAATAAATCATCATTTATCCACCTATTTAGCCGAGTTTTAAGGAGAATTAAATTCTTCCCTTAAGAGTCCCTATTGCTGTCCATTGCTTCCTCTTTAAGTAATTAACTAAAAATCACTTAAAGTCTTAGCTAGATGCTGTCCACCCCCTTCCCTTGATGAGCCAAATTTAAACTTATTCTATTGGACTCCTTGTGGCCATACGAGGCCCAAATTATCCACCTAAGTGGCGCCTCCCTATGATTACTTTAACTTTAATAACGAATTGCGCCGCAAGCCCAATTCAGACGCAAAACACTCTCGTAAATGCTCTCCTTCCTTCGCTCGAACCTAAGCTTGCACACATGCTGGTGGCGCCATTTATCGAGCTTTAAGTGGTGCCTCCTTGCCACTTTTCCAAGCCCGTTCTTGTGTCAAATTCCTCCTATTAATTTTCTTAAGGCCACCTTGCCTTAGTTTCCTCTTTTAAACCTTAAAACTTGACATTTCCTTACATTTGTGTTTTCAAAACGTTCGCTTCCCTCCTTTAACCTAACATTTCCTTACGCTTCCAAGTTTCCCAAATGTTTACTTTCCTCTTTGAATCATTTCTAAATCATTTCCTTACATTTCCTAGTTTCCAAAAATGTTCACTTTGAACTTAACATTTCCTTACATTTCCATACATTTCCTTACATTTCCATACATTTCCTTACATTTCCATACATTTCCAAGGTTCTAAAAATGCACACCACATATCACAGTAAACATGCTATTAAGCAAAGATGCACACAATGGGATTCGAACCTCTTCCCTCAAAGTACTTCACTTGATGCCATAACCCTTGCACCTTAGGTGGCGTCCATTGCCACTTTTCCACATCACTTCTTATTTTTAACTTAAAAACCAATAATTTTCCAAAGCTTTCTCTTCCATCCTAGGATTTTAAAAACCCTTAATTCACTTCCAAACACTGCCAAAACCTACTACTCATGAATTATGCACAAACGCATAACTCCTAATCTAGGATGTTACAGGATGTGCTACAATCAAGTCCCTCAAGCTCACCCAATGAATTCATTTGCCTTCACCTTTTTTTTGAATTTGGGCCGTGATCCACTATTCACTCATCCCGGTGGTACTCATTAGCATCTTTACAAAATTTGGTACATTAGCATCCCTGGAATAAGCTTTGTCGACTTGAACCTTTGGACAACGAAGCAAGGCTGTGTATTCTTCCACAATAGGCACCAAGTCCACTTTTCCAAACGTGAAACAGCTATATGCGGGGTTCCAAAACTGAGTCATAGCCCGAAATAAGTGTTTGTCCTCTTTGATGTCAAACAGGTAGGATAGGTCGCCATAATTATGATAGAATAGCTATTTAGTCTCATCATCCCAATGGGCCCATATATCCCTTAATTCCTAGAGTTCATTCTGTGTCACACTGATACGGGTGAAGTCTCACAACTCCGATGTATATCCCTCGGCTAGACTATCTCCTTTCTCAAGTTGCATCTTCTCTAACCATATACGGACAGGTACATTGTCCTCTATTTTATCAAAAAGTTCATTCTCCATGACAAGCTTTCTAATTTAGTAACCAAACAGGAATCGACACCTTTTTAATATGAAATGACATGCAATCATAGCCAAAACACAAGTTAGTATCGAATAATAGCAACCAAAGCAAATAGAAGAAGTGTCAAATAGCTATTTGGGTAACCGCTAAGGTTCAGCATAGCTCTATCTAGGGTGGGCTCTTAAGGATCACTATATGTGGCTTAGTCCTAAAGGAAGGGTACTTGAACCAGCAGATTCCTCAATCCTTACCCATTATAGGCTCATATGGATCGAGTTCAGTTCAGGGGAATACATTTCCCTATGGCCATGCGGAGGTGAAAACCTCACTAAGACATAGGTACGGATGTATCCTGAAAGTAGTCCACTAGCTTATGCGGAGGTGAAAACCTCATGAAGGCATAGTTTCTCACTTTCACTTAAAAGGTGTGACTACAATGGTCATGCAATATGATGTGGAAATATCCTACGAGACTCAAACCACAACAAACATATGACACGACACAAACTCATGCGATGAAAGAATCAAATTATTTTTTTAATTTTCGATAAAAGGGCAAAAAATAATCAATCTTACGGCTTGACTCTCTTATGTCCCCAGTGGAGTCGCCAAGCTGTCGAAACCATTTTTTTGTTTGGAAAACGGGGTCAACTTTAAAAACGGAAAGGGAGTCGCCACCAATCTTTTTTAAGGTGTGATCAGGTCACCTTAAGATTGATCGTTAAAACATTTTGATTTATTAAAACGATAGTTTTGGTCTACGAAATTTAGAAAAACGGGTTCTGGAATCGATTATGCACGAGGAAGGATTAGCACCCTCGTGACGCCCAAAATTGGTACCTAATTGATTATCTGATGTCTTTATGTCAAAATTTGAAAATATTTTAAAATACGATCCTCTTTAAAAGAAAATTTGAATAAATTAAAATGGATGCTAAGACCCTCTTATTTCGAAGAAGCAAAATGTCACGCCCAGTAAGTTAGGGTACGACATTTGGAGTTCCCAAAACTGAGCTTGTCTTTCCACTTTTAAAACTCGTATTTAAGCTTAAGAAGGATATTCAGTTATTTGGGTCAAATGAAAAATTGGAAACCAGTGAGTTAGAGCACAATTTCTCAAAATACCAATTTCAAAACATTGCCTTTATTTTTTTTAGAAATCCTTATCCCGAAATAACGAAATGTCGCATCCAGTGAGTTAGGACACAACATTTTGAATTCCTGAGAATAAGTTTTTATTTAACCCATATGCTTTGATTTTAAAAGGGAAACAATAGGTTCTTTAGATTCGATGAGAAAAATCGAAACCTAGTAAGTTAGGGTACGATTTCTTTCGAACCTTAGAACGCGAAATGTTTGCTTATTTCAAAACGAAAATTTTAATGCATCGAGTAATATGAGATTTGATTGTAGTAGAATGGAAGATGGGGTATAGTACACATGTATAATGGAATAAGACCAGGGTAACAATGTAAATAATAAAAATGGAGGCAAAACAAAATACAATAAAATTTAAAACCGACCATCTACATGAAATACTAAGAAAAAGAGCAAATAAATAAAAGAACATAATAACAAAAAGAGCTAATGGTAAATCAATAACTAAATACATATTATATGATAATTTAAAAGGTAATAAACTAATAGCAAAAAATACAATAATAATAATAATAAAATATTAATAAGAAAATAATAATAGTAAAAATAGAAATAATAAAATAGCAATAATAATGTTGATAATAAAAATAAAAATAAAATAAAATAATTATAATTATAATTATAGTAATAATTAATATATATATATATAGTGATAATAATAAAATAATGATAATAATGCTAATGAATATAATAATAATTATAAAATTACTTAAAATTAAAAAAACTATAGTAGTAGTAATATTAAAATAATAATCATAATAGTAAAATAATAGTAATACTAAATTAGTAATAATAATAGTAATAATAATAATATTAATAGTAATGAAAATAATAATAAAAGTAATAGTAAAAATAAAATAGTATTAATAATAAAGTAATAGTAATAATAATAGGAAATAATAGTAATTATAACAACAATAATAATAATAAATAGTAATAATAACAATATTAATAATAAGGAAGTTAATAATAATAAATACAATAATAATAATATTAAAGATAATAATAATAACCAAAATAATGACAATAATAGCAAAATAATAAAAGGAAATAAGAAAAAGGATGAAATTAAACTTAAAATAAAAATTTGGGGTGAATTTAAAAAAATAAAAAGGGGACCTATTTGAATGCAGGAATAACATGGAGGGACCAAAGGGGAAAATATTCCCTCCCCTCCAAAACGGCATCGTTCGAATAAGGGCCCAATTGGAATTGTGATAAATTATGTGTAACACCCCAAACTCGGCCTATGCGTTAAGTCCAGATTTGGCATGCCACACAAATCGAACTTACATCTAGTCATCAATGATTTAAAGAAAACAAATCTTCAAAACGATTTTGGGGATGGAGTTTATCAAAAATCGAGATTAATTTGAAATCCATGATTTTAAAACGTAAGGGTTTATAATTTGATTTTCAGAGAAATAATTGGTTAAAATAATTTCATAAAAGAGTTTTCACAGAGATTTTACGAGTTGATGATATTTAAGAAAAACCCTTTTTTATACGCAAGTTTATGAAAACATTTATAGAAATTAAAACAGTCCCATTTAAGTATCTAAAACATATTAAAATCCATCCACGAAATAAAAATCCATGAAAATAATACTAGAGGCCTTATTACATTGCAACTGAAATAATACTTAAATAGAAATACTTAAAAGAAGTTCAAAGTTTATATATAACCCATCATTCGTAGTATGGCCTCCACACGAAGTCATCCCCGGCCCAAGCCTCCATCAATTATCATTACCTGAGAAGGGTAAGAAAAATGGGGTGAGTTACTTAGAACTTAGTGTGTAACCCACTTACCGTGTCCACTGGGCCAAAACCATTTAAGCATATAATTGGGCTTGAGCCCATTTACAAATGTACATATATATATATATATATATATATATCAAATATAAAATGCATGTGATATGCAATTCCCAACCAAGCCTAAATTTTCATCCGCTACACACCACAGTGCACCAACCAAAGACACTGTGGGATCAAGTCAACCCACCCCGCCAACACACCAATCGCAGGCATAAAGCCATTTACAATGTTTGTGGTAGAGCCACCGAACTAGATTGTGACAGAGTCACCGAACTAGATTGTGACAGAGTCACCAAACTAGATTATGGCAGAGCCATCCGAACTAGATTGTGACAGAGTCACCGAACTAGATTGTGGCAGAGCCACCAGCACTTCTCTTCAATTTTATCCCAACCCATGCAATCATGTATGCATATACAAAGCATAACAATATTCATATAATGATTTCATCATAAGGCCCATAATACAAGTTGGCCCATTAAGCAATCTAGCAAATTTGGCCCATTAATCGATCTAGCAAATTTGGCCCATTAATCGATCTAGCAAATTTGGCCCATTAATCGCATGAAGCCCTTTTCACAAATTTCACACTTGGCCAATTTATCAAAATAATTCATATGGCCCCAAATATCACTGTTTAATATAATAGCCCATTAAGGGAAAATCTGTAATTTCCACAACTTTAATACCGATTTCATGCATTTACACAAAAAGTGTTAATATACTGTATTTTCAAATTTTACCAACTTTACAATTTTTATTCTATTACTTACGGTACAATATCTAACCCATGAGATAAGTGTGAAATTACACACCTGATTACGGTGAGAACTATACTTTCCCGCTCGTCGATACCTAAATACGTATCACACTCGATTAGAACACTGATACTAAATATAAATCTTTGTCAAGATAAACAATCTAGATCTTTACCCTCGAAATTTCGAACAACAATTATCTTTCGATTTTCCCCAATTGACGGTTCATAAATCGTTGAAGAACCACGAACAGTCAATGGCTCCGAAGTACGCACGACTTCGAATAATCGATTCTCCTCGGATGAGGGTCCACAACCAGATGGAAAGTCTCGGATTCCCGAAATAGCCCTTCACTTGAATTTAGGGGGGATAGCGGAACCACCCCTCTTCCAAACACTATTAACAACCCTTTTTGGCCCTATATTGATTGCCTCCATTGACAAATAAATGTTAGTCCAACTAATATTCCCTTATTACAACCAATTGATTTTAAAGGCGAAATAGGCTTACCACAGGATTCTTTCGTTCAAAGAGTGAAAGTCGATTAATAAAGTCCCTATGACAGAATCGATTAATCAAAACAATCCTTAATCAATTAAAAGAATAATATAAAACCCCTTTTTGAAATTGATTCCTCACCTTGAACGATGAACTTCCTTTCCACACTATCTTATTATGGCTAAGGTCGACTAATCGATGTAGAAATAATCGGCACTCCGCTATATCACTACAAAGAAAGAAGGATTTGTTGGAAAGAGAAAAGATTATAAATGAAGAGAAAGATTCGGCTAAAGATTTTACCATCAACATTCAGCCATGGTGAAGAATTAGAGAGAGAATGATGTTTGAGAGTCTTTTAAGAGAAGTAAAGAAGAAAAGAAAATAGAAATGAAGGTTTGGATTTCGGTTCTCAAGGATAGAAGATGATTCAAAGAAGAACTTTGGGTCAATGTACATTCGGCAATGAGGGAAAAAGAGAAGAAATGGTCTTTGATGCTTTGGTATTTTCGATCACAAAGAGGAGAGAAAGAAGAAATAATTTGGGGAGAAAGAACAACTCAAAATCGAAATGGTCAAAACTCAAATGACCAAAAGAAAAGAAAATGGTTTACCTTTTGTCCAAAATACATTTGGCTAAGAGGAGGAAAAATTAGAGAGAAAAGCTTTGAAAGAACACAAATTGACTAAAAGAAATATGTGCACATCTAGCTCCTAATTCATCCAAATGCCTTCAAAATTTTGGCCACCCCCTAGCCCCAAAAACCATCCAAGTACATGGACACAAATTCAAAGTTTTTGCCACACAAAACTTTCCAAAACATTCACCTTACATTAAGCCTTGTGTCCACCCTTAATGCCTTTTTTTATAAGATTCATTTCCTTTAAGTTTTTGTTTACCTTTTTCCTTTAGTCTTCTTGCCATAATATTTGAAATCCAACTCATCCAAGATCTTATCCATAACCGACACTATGAAAATGGAAAAAAAAAATAAACAAAATTCACATGCTCATCAAGGATTCAAACTCCTTCCCTCTAGGAACACTTATGGCGCCAACTCCACTTTACTACTAGCTTAACTTATGCTAGTTTAATCACTTAATTTACCTTAAGCATTAAGGTTACAAGCTCCTCTCCAATAAAGTACAATTTACTAAAAATTATTCTAAGTCCAATATTAATCCCAAGCCCTCATGATACCATTTAACCACACAAATAAAAATTATTGCACTACTAAGCGCCAACAAAAGAAAACAACACACTGATACTAAATTTTAGGATGTTACATTATGGGGCTAAATTAAAAAAAAGGACTTGATTGCAGAACAATAAAAATGCAAAAGGGCTAAAGGTGCAATTAGCCCTTCCATTACAAAACGCGCGGATCCTTCCCCGGGTCGGGTCAACGCGCGGGTCTGGAGGGAGAAAACGACGTCGTTTTGGGCTATTGAAGTCAGCCCCAAAACGGCGTCGTTTTAGATGTTTATATAAACTAATTTTTCCTACAAAATTTCATTCTTCTCTGTTCTAAAAAAAACCCAAAATGCTCTCTTTCTCCCTTCTCTCTTGACAATTTCCGATAAGGACTCTGGCGAAACTCCGACGCCGATCACCGCAGCCCACCGCTGTCGTCGGCCGCCGTGAAATTCAAAAATAGGCATTTTCTCCCCTTTTTTATATTGTATATTATATATATTATATGGTTTCAAAAAAATAAAAAATAGTATTTGGAAATGAAAAGAAAAAGGAAAATTAAATAAAAAAAACCTTTGCTGATTTGGTATTGATTCCATATTTTGTAATAAAAAAGTATGTGTTTTTGCTCTCGTATCTAAAAAATCCTCCCTTTACATTGTTATGCTTCGGCCTTTTTATAGTTGAATTTAGGAGGAAAAAAAATAAACTACAACAAACTCTGGATTTTGCTTTTGCTTTGGTCCTTCTTTTTTGCAGGTGTGGCGACGTGGAGCGGCCGTGGCTTGGTGGTGGAGGCGCGCATGCTGCGGAGGAGTGGGTGCGTGGCGTTGTGGAGGCTGCTGAACTTGTGGCGCAAAAAACAGTGGCTAAGGTTTTTTTATTTCTGATTTGTTTTCTGTTTTGGGCTTAGTGGACTTGGGTTAGGTCTAGATTTGGGTTTTAATGTAAATGGGCATTAGATTTTGGATTGATTATTTTTTATTTTTTTGTTTTTGGTACGAGCCTGAGCCAAAATTGGGCCTTACACTTATATATATACCTCATACATTCTTACCACCCTTCAGGCGTTAATAATGTAGCCAAGGGACTCGCATTGGGGCCTAGCCTTAAAACAAAAAAATTTCTATTTAAATTTTAATATAAATTTATAAAATTTTCATTTAATAATAGTAAAATTACACTTTATCTTTATAAATGATAAAAATTTGATTTAATTATTTAAAATTATAAAGATATAACCTACTAAAATAATAAAATTACATTTTACTATTGTAAAAACTTAATTGTTCATAAAAATAAAAATAAAACTCTTTTATTCCCTAATGTTTTTTTACCATTCCTATCAACTCTTTATTATTAATTTTATATATTAGAAATATATTTTTATACAATATCTAAAACTATTCATAGTCCTCTTCAACCATTAAATAGGAGGATAATACATTACAACGCATTTAAACGCACATCCTCCTACAATGACAATAATATCAATATTAATCGAGTTAAAACTCAATCGCTTACCTAATTTTTATTCTTTGCTAAAGTGATATTATAGGAAAATGAATTCAAAGTGAATATAATATTTCAGTGCAAGAAAAAGTAGTTGAGTTGCGTCAACAATACCAGCATTTATATTGGCAAGAAGTTACTCATTTACGACAACTTTCATGTGAAAATGAAATGAACCACAAAATTCTAATTTTTTTTGTGAGGATGGCAGGAGGCTTCCAAGAAATTAGGAGAGCAAAGAATGCATAACAATGTTACATAGGAGCAACTTAAAAGATTCTAGATTAATCTTCACTACTTACATGTGGATATAGATTAGATTATTATTCTTAAATTTCAAGATTGCTTTTCTTTTTTCCTTTTTAAATGCAAATGTGCTTTTGAAAAAATTATAGAAATTATTTTAAAATTAAATACAAAAATATTTTATATATGATATAATTAGATTAATTTTAAAAATAATTTATGTTCATTACTTAAAATTATTTAACATTTGGAAAACTATTAAAACAATCACTTTTGTTTGCCTCAAGTTACATTTTAGTCACTTTTGTTTGAAATGTTACGTTTTAGTCACTTACGTTATAATGTTGTAACATTTTAATCACCGAGTCGTTAATTGTTATTAATGGTGTAATGGTAAGCTGACGTGACATATTAAATCATAATTTCAAACGAAAATTTTAAGTTAAATTATACAACCGGTCCTATATTTTTTTCATTTTGAGAAATTTAACTTTTTTTCTTTTCTATTCTTTTAACTTTTCTTTATTTTTCTTTTATTTTCCATTTTCTTATGCTTCTCCTCTATTTTCCTCCCCTTCTCCATTTCTTTTAACATAGTTTTTTATGTTTTCCATCTGTTAAAACTAGTCCCTATACTTTTATTGTTTTGAACAATTTAATTTTTTTTTTATTTATTTTCCTTTTCTTCTTCTCCTTTATTTTCTCTCTTATCATATTTTTCCTTTGTAGAAACATAATTTTGGCCATCAAATAAACCAAGTCATTGTTTCTTTCACTTGATTCCTAAATTAAATTTCATTCAAAAGCGAATATCAATCATTCTTAATCAAATCTCGATTTGAATATAACCTAATTTTGAAACTAAAATTGGATCTAATTATTCAATATAAAAAACCATATCCTTAATCAAATATAAGCACAAATTGAATTCTTTATATTCAAAACAAAATTTTCCTGTTTCCAAATTTTTGCAGAATCTTGGAAATTATTCATTTCTTTTTCTTTTATTTTCTAACGAATAAAATTAAGTAAACGATAAAATTAATCTAAACCTTCTTGGATATTCCCAAGCAAGCTTGACTGGAAGCCGAGCATGGAACCAAACTGGTTTGGGTAAAGTTGAGAGTAAGTTTAGTATGGTGTTTGTTTTAGTCATTGAGAGTGTTGAGCTCGTTAGAAGAATCTGTGAAACAACGTAATTTCGAGAGGACAAGAATGTTGTAGGTAAGATAGATAAGGTGGTCATGGGGGTTGGTTAGGAGGTTGAGGGAACGGGCTCAAGAAACTTTGTTGAAGGTGAACTGCCATAAGTTACGACTGGCAAGGTCTTTGACTAAAGCGAGCTTGTGGACTAGGTCATTGAGAGATCCAAATTGGTTTGTTAAAGCGGTGATGGATGATGAGGGTTTGTCATTGTGGGGTGAGAATATGAGAAGCAAGTTTTATTTTGGTTTAAGCTTTCACCTTTTATTTTTTCATGAACATAAAAAAGTTTTAACAAATGGAAAAAATAGAAAAATTACATTAAAAGAAATGGATAAGGAAAAAATAAATTACTTATATAATTTAAACCTGTAAACCCCAAACTCGCCCATTCGCTTCTGATAGAATTTGAAATGCAATAAAAACGTTTGAAAAACTTTTGACTTAGAGTTAAAAACATAAAAGTTAGTTTTCTTTACTAAAACATTGTATAATTAAAATTTCAAATAAGTTTAAGTTGTTACAAATTTTTCGATTTAAAAACTCTAACATATATTTTAAAATATAAGTTGCTAAAAATAAAACATTTTCAAATAATACTTTAATCGTCAATCCACTTTAAATATAATAATAAACCTCAAACCCCTTAAAAGGCCCTTATTACAATAAACCTTACTTAAAAATCTTGAAAATATAAAATAAGTAAATAATTAAAACATCTTCTGCATGGGCCACCTCGTATCCACTCCAACCCGGTCCAAGCTTTATGCATCATCTGCGATGTTGGTAAAAAAAATTGGGTGAGTCAAACAGACTCAGTGCATAGTTATTTCACATGTCTCCACACATAGGCTTGGCCCACATCCACACATCATTACATATCAGATGATAAGGCAATATATCCACATAATTCCACATATTGGGCTTGGCCCATATCCACATTGATCCACATAATCAGTCATGCAAAATGCATAAATATGCAACATGAAGCCCAACCCAACCTAATGTCCATCCGTCACACCTACCTTGGCAGACCCGCTGCCCAAGGCCGTGGCTAATCCACCGATCAACCAAGTGATCCACATATCTTACCTTGGCAGACCTACTGCACAAGGCCGTGGCTGAGCCATCGATCACATAAGTGATCCCACATATCAATCAGTCCACGGTGATGCACACAGCTATCAACCGCCGAGATGTGGCACCTAGCCAACACCTCCCTTGATGAGGCACATAGCCAACATCAAGCGCCAATGTAACATAAGGCTAACATTAGACCACGTACATAAAGTACACCCTTTCCTTCGATAGTCACATCCCAAGTCCCATGCATACATATATATCATGGCAACATATCACTTGAACAATTATACATCACATGCCATCACATTTCATACATATATCAAATGTAAATCAACGTCATAAAATCTTGACTGGTGAAAGATTACCCATCATGGGTATCCACCATTTTAGCCCTTACTTGCTACCATTCACATCATATCACATATACATAAATATAACACATACACACAATAAGAAACGGGCGATAACTATGCACTTTTGCTTAGCAGTTACTCAATCTGAACTACTTGTATCTAACACGATGAACAGGGTTTATCTCCTCCCTTAATGCTGATTTGGTCTCCTACCAAATCCCGAAGGCTTTGCTTATTCCTGACGATTAGCCCCTTACGGATCTAAATCCCGAAAGCTTTCCTTAATCTAGCCGACTTGCCCTTAAAAGCCATAATCGAAAACAGTCAACACTTAAATACCCAAATTATGACCCTTCGCCGAATGTTACATATCCTAAAGAGAAAGAGTTTCGACACGTAATGGTGAAGAGAGAAAACGCAACAATGGAGAGGGTTTAATGTTTAGAGGATTCGGCTATGGTGTTTCTAAATGAAGATGTAATATTTGGCAATGGCAACCTTAAAGGAGATTTCGATTTAAGCAAAATAAAAGAAAAGAAAGAGATGTGAAAGAAGAAAGAAAATACATGCACAAATGATTCTAACTTTGGCTCTTGTCAAAGGAAAATAAGGTGCAAATTTGACAACACACCAAGATGAAAAGAAAGTTTGAAAGAGAGAATTCTATGGCCAACAATTTCAGCAAAAGAAAATGAAGAAAAGAATTGCCAAGAACCTGATCACCCTATTTATATTACCTAATTTTGACACCTATTTCCTCTCATATCCCTTAATTCTTCCCTATCATATCCCTTATTCTCTCCTCATTTATCTCTTATCCTATCATATAAAATAAAGCCACAATTTTCTCCTAATCTTCCTCCTATCCCTTTCAAAATTCAACCAACCCTCTAGCCCCAAAAACCGACTGTGTTCATGGCCAAGAGAGTCAACCTTTGCCAACTATTCTATCCATAACACATTCCTCAATTCAAGCCTTATGTCCCTTATCATTCCAAATTTTCTTAATTCCATACCTTAAGTTAACACTTACCTTATTTCCTTAGTCTACTATCCATAAAAGATAAAGTCCAACCTTACCTTAATTAGAGTTGATGAGCACATGCCATACACATACAAAATAAAAGTCACCTTATTGCCATTCATGGGATTCGAACCTCTTCCTCATGCAATTACTCATGCGCCAACACCACTTTACTACTAGCTCATTTATGCTAACATTAAACACTTAAATTAACTTAAGCATCATAATCACTTGATCCACTTCACTAAATTCTCCATATTAAAAATTATTCTAAACCAATTAATTCCAAGCCTTCTCAAGACTATATTAGGCATACAATAAAATCATATCTGAGCTAACACAATCAACAAGATGATACTCAAATTTTCCTAAAGCCCAAGGCCCAATAGGCCCAATCCTACTAGGCCCAATTTCGGGATATTACATAACCCCTTTTTTTGTTTGTTTGTTTGAGATGATAATTTAATGTGCCACTTCAGATTACCAGTACACCATTAACGGAAATTAACGGTTCAGTGACTAAAATGCTATAACATGATAACGAAGTGACTAAAATGTAACATTTCAAACATAAGTGACTACAATGTAACTTGAGGTAAACAAAAGCGACTATTTTGGTAGTTTACCCTTTAACATTTAGGGTCTATTTGGACAGTATAGAATAATTAGATAAATGCAATTGCTAGGGTAATAATTACATTCTCTTGTAATTACAAAGAATTGTAATTCTTTATGTCATGTTTGGAAATACAAATTGTAATTACACAAATATATTTTATCTTTTTAAAATAATAATTACTATAAAAATTAATAGTACAATTAAAATTTCTAAATGAGTAACAAAATTTAAATCAAATCATTATATGAAATATATTAGTATAAGAAAGTAACCGATAATACATTAATACTAAAATAAGAAGAAAAATAAACATCTATTGGTCTAGATTTAACAAGTACTTTTATCATCATCTATTGGTCCATAACTGAGTTTTTCATCATCTGAATCTAAATTTGAATTTTTATCGTTAAGATTATTAAACTCTCCTTCATGTACTCTTCAAAGTATGGATAATCTCAATTGCACTTACGAATGAAGTTATGAAGTCAACAATATGCTAGTACGATCCAACCTATTTTTTATGCTATATTAATGTGATGTGAATATGAAAGATCTTTTTTTAGAATAATAAATGTTATCTTAGTCACATTTCAAAACTTTGAATATCTCAAATTAAAAAGCTCACAAGTTGTCTTTGATGCTTTTGTCTGACTTTATTCTTTGAAATGGTATCATATCGTAGGATATGATGTGTTGGGATCAACCCTTATAAACAATGAAATAGAAAAAGGTAGAGAAGATTGAACACAAATATTTAACGTGGAAAACTCCTTCGAAGAGGATAAAAACCATGGGCAAACTCTCAGATGGTATCATATTGTAGGATATAATATGTTGGGGATCGACCCGTATAAACAACGAAATAGAAAAAGGTAGAGAAGATCGAACAGAAATATTTACATGGAAAACTTCTCCAAAGAGGATAAAAACCATGGGCAAAGAAAACTTCACTAAAACGAATAATACAGTAACAGCCCGGTTTAGACCCTAGTCAAAATAGTAGTTTTGAGACCACAAATTTGAGGTCAGAATAATATTTTAATATTATTTTTGGTGTGTATTATGTGTGATATAGCTTGTGTGAAAATTTTGTGTGGTAATTTTATCGACTATGTGTCTAATTAAGAAAAAGGACTTAATCACGTAAAATGTAAAAGCTGAGTGCTGATTGTTTAATTGTTAAATTGCCATGTTCTTGTAATAGGAAGGCCTTAAAAGGAAATTTGGCCATTTGTTTATAGCATGGACAGTTAAGGGCTTAGGTGACATGATTTTCTAATTAAATTAGCAAGGTTATTATAGTAATTTATGTATTAAAATGTTTTATAATAAAAACAAAATATGAAAGGGCATTTTTCATTCATCTTTTAACCGAATTTACTAAAGAAGAAGAAAAGAAAAAGAAGCTAGGTTTCGACTAGCTTTTGGATTCAATTCAAGGTATGTTTTTAATCGGTTTTTGATAATTTCTATGTTTTTACGATCGTTGCTTTGTGCTCTTTAAAACCCATGCTTCAATTTTGTGAATTGATGAAGACTTTGAGGTGTTCCATTAATGAACATATGAACTTTGTGTTGATAAATGGTAAAATATGAAAACTTGGTGTTGGGTTAACATAGTTTGTATTTGGATTTTTGGTGAAATTGAATAAATTGGGCTAAATTGAGAAAAGTGTAAATTGAAGGACTAAAATATAAAATAAATGAAATATTTGGGCTTGTATGAGTATAGTAAGAATTTTGCTAAACATGGGTATAAGCAAATTATGTGTATTTTGTGATTATGTGAATTAGGGACTAAAGTGTCAAAATGTGAAAATATGAGGGCTATTTTGTAAAATGCTCTAAATATGTGTGTTTGGATTAAAATGAATGATTTGGTAATTTAATGGATTGAATTTGAATGCAAATATATATATATAACTATGAAAGTAGAGACCAAGAGAAGAGAGGTTAGAAACAATCGAGATCGAGGCTTGATTAAAGATAAAGTATAAGCTCGATTAATCGATTGGCACCATTTCGATGAAAATTACATTTTGATTTTGCACGTGAATAAATCAATAATGTAACAGGTAAGTGGTAGTTTGTGATATAATACTAGTTGTAAAATATAACTATGTGATGTGAATTGAACTTAAATATATATATATATATATATATATATATAACTAGGAAGAAGTAGAGATGCTATATTTTATGCACCTTTGCAAATTGAGTTATAGTGCACTGGGGGACAAAATGATGGAGAGTGTTTTGGAAACTATGCTAAGGCCATTAGTCCTTGAATATGCATGTGTGGCTAGGGGTGGCCGAATGTTGATAGGAAGTTTGGGGGTTTAGTTTGGTCAATTCTTGTTAGAAACAAGACTTTAGTGGTTGGTCAATCTTTCATCTCCCATTTCAAGATGATTGGCACTAGGTTTTAACCATAGGAACTTATTTCTTTTATGTGTGCGTTCATTAATCTTTAAGTAGATGTAAAAAGATGAGATTTAGTGAAGCTTTGGCTTATTAAGGTTTGGCACTATGCACCTCATAGCGACTCATCCCAGGTGGCTTAGTACCACCGTGGGTTGGCGATTTGGTATCACACGTGGGTTGGATCCACAACTTGATTATTTGTGACTTTGGGTCACCGGTGATTTGGCATCACATTATTGGATATCGTGATATAAGCTCAATTTAGTCTTGGTGACTCACCTTCTCCTTTATCGTGATTCTTGATTGGCACTAATTTTGCGTTTTCAAAACATTACCATCGGGTAATATAGATTGTTTGATAATATTTTATAACTTAAGTGATTTTGATAATGAAAATTACATTTTGACTACAAATTGGCACTAAGTGTGCGTGGCAATAAAGCAAGAAAATAACGAAAGTTGATCGAAGTGTAAAGTCGAGTGATTGAGTTGTATGGTTGGTGAGTAATTATATGTTGGCTAAGGTATGTATGATAACTATGTGTTTGCTAAGGTATATATATGATAACTACATGTTGGTTAAGATATGTATGATATATATGTGTTGGTGTAACACCCCTAACCCGAGGTCGTCGTCGGAATAGGGTTAAGAGGCGTTACCGAACAAACATAATAATTCACATCCATTCCATGACACAAAGTCTATCATCAATCATACATACTCAAATACGAACATACAGTCCCTCATCTAAATCCATGAGACCTTAAACATGTTTTAGAAAAGGGTTGGGACTAAACCAAACACTAATGAAAGTTTTCAAATTTTCAAATATTCTTTAATACTGTTGAGGTCACACGTCCGTGCAATCAAGCTGTGTGCCTCACACGATCACCAAACACCCCCATGTGTCCAGACCGTGCCAAAGTAGAGCATGTATTCTGACATTTACACACAGCCACCAGGCACGCCCGTGTGCTAAGGACGTGTACTCTTAGGCAATATACTGACTTAAATACATGGCTACTAGGCACGTCCATGTACCGTGGCCGTGCATACTTGGGCTAACTACTAACTTTATCCCATGGTCACTAGGCATGCCCGTGTGCCATAATCGTGTAAGCAAAATAGGCTATTTGCAAAGCCAATTTGCCACCCACACAAGGGTTTACCAGAAGCTTCAAAACAATGCCAATTCATGCTTTTAAATGCACTCAAACAAACCATTTCATGCACTCAATACCCATCAACATTACCATCTACTTCCATACCTAATATCATCACCTTAAGTTCATTCAAAGTAACAATGATATATCTTAAAACATACATATATCAAGCATTAGGTAATTCATGCCATAATTTATTTTCAAACCACATCTTTCATCAACCACAAAGTTATGAAATATACCACATTCATAGCTCATTCATAAATTCTACATCATTCAACTTCCAAGCCAACTTACATGGTAAGGATTAAACATTTCAAGACAAATATTAACTTCTAGCCTATACATGCCATATTTCAACTATATACATCTTTCCAAAAGTACCAAAATAGATTGTCGATAGTGTGTGATAGACCATAATTTACACATATTTTAACCCCATGCTTGGCTTATTTTTGGATGAATTCTCATTAGATTTGATAAATTCGATGCTCCTAATCCCTTAATTTCATGTTTTATACTCAAGAGAGCTTAGGAAATCGAAAAGAATGAGAAACGGGCCAAAAAGGGACAAAATAGGCCTACATCAGAAATCACATAGCCTAGACTATCGACCACAGGCAGATCATACGGCCGTGTGTGGTGAGCAGAATCGGCCACTGCCGAAGGAGTCCACCACGGGCGTGTCACACGGGTGTGTCCTTGCCGTAGAAAAGACGAATTTTATTTGGAATAGGGTACTTGTGGGCCAAGAGAGGTGTTCCAAAGCCTATATAAACACCCTAGGGGGTAACCTAAAAGGGGACATTGAATAGACGCCGAATAGGAGGCAGAAAATACTCGAAGATAGCCGTTGGGAATAGCTTAGGAGAAGGATCTCCATCAAGACTGAAGATCTCCCATCAAGTTCTTTAGAAGTTTTTGGGTTTTCATTATGTTTTGTGGTTTTCCCTATTTTATGATGTTTCCTCCTATTAGTATGAACTAAACCTCTCAAATACCTGAGGGGATGAAACATAAGACGAATCTTATTATTATTATTTGATTTATAAGATAAATACTTGTTCTTATTATTAATTGTGAGTTTTTATTCTTGTTTTAATAATTCAGGTTTTTGATCCAAGTCGAATGTGCTTATTTAGTGGAGAAAAAGTCCTTGTTTAAGAGAAGATCAACACAATTAAGCGGAGTTGATTGCAACCCTAGAAATAGGGCGACGAAAATCTATCGGATTAGAGTCAAATCTAATAAGAAAATCCATAGATCGAGTTAATTCAACAATGGGGGTTTTAATTAGAAAGAGATTTCAATTAATCAACCTAGAGTTAGTTGTTTCTAGTCTCAAAAGAGATATTAACATAAATCAAGGATTTCTATGGATTAAGTCAAGTGAATAAATCATATGAATCGAAAGTAATAAGTGAAGTCTAGGTGGATTCTTCCTTAGGTATTGCCTATCTCATATAAGTTGTCTAAAAGCATTTTCTCAATTCACTCTCTTTCACGTTCATAGTCATTTAGTTAGTTAAATTAATTAGTTAATTTTAGATTAAAAATAAATCCCCTTAATTACTATGCTAGATAATAAAAAGATAGTTATTACTAGTAATTTTAGTCCTTGAGGATACGATATTCGGACTCACCATAACTATACTACTGTTTGATTGGTGCGCTTGCCTTTGTCGAAATAATAGTTAGTTTCAAGCCCATCAAGTTTTTGGCGCCGTTGCCGAGGACTAAGATATTAGGAAAACTAAATTTTTATTACTTTAGTCATTTTTACTATCTACAATTTATTTTATTTTTATTTTATTTTTCTAATTTTCTTTTATTTTCCGATGTAATTTTAGTTTAAGACTAGAAGAAACCCGTCAAGACCATTACTTTTTGACAGCAATATAGAAGCTACCGCTTGTAGAAATCGAAGAGAAATAAGGCGAAGCCTACAATACATAGAAGAAGAGTAAGAAGAAGAAACCAATACTATCGAAGAGATGACTGATAATAATCTGCTACCTCCTGTGGTTGTTGGAAATCCAGTGAATCAAAATCCTGCTCCTCGTACTATGTATGATTATGCTAAACCTAATTTAACAGGAACTGAATCAAGTATTGTTAAACCTGCTATTGCTGTAAATAATTTTGAACTGAAGCTTAACATATTCAGATGATTCAGCAATTTGTTCAGTTTGATGGTTTGTAGGATGAGGATCCAAACAATCACTTGGCAAATTTTCTAGAGTTTTGCGACACTTTCAAAATTAATGTGTTTTTAATGATGCCATTCAGCTTCGGTTGTTCCGCTTTTCATTGAGGATCAATCACTACATGGGACCAAATGACCGAAAAATTTTGTTAAAATATTTTTCACCAGTTAAAACGGCCAAGTTGAGGAATGATATTTCTTCTTTTGTGTAGATGGATCTAGAAACACTCTACGACACATGGGAGAGATATAAAGATCTACTAAGAAGATGCCCTCACCATGGGTTACCTTTGTGGCTACATGTTCAAACCTTTTATAAAGGTGTGAACCCCTCAACTAGGTAGTTGATTGATTCAGTCGCCGGTGGAACCCTAAATAACAAGACCCCTGAAGTAGCTTATGAGTTTATAGAAGAGATGGCACTGAATAACTATTAGTGGCAAGTGATGAGGACAAAGCCAACAAAAGCCGCCAGTGTTTTCAACCTCGATGCAGTGACCATGCTATCAAACCAGGTAGAACTGTTAAATAAAAAGATTGATGGTTTGTATGGTTCTTCGCAAGTACATCCAGTGATGCAGTGCGATACAAATGGAGGAGGGACAAACATTACAGAATACCCACCCTACAATTTGGGCATGGAGAACGAACAAATGAACTATATGGGTAATAATTCTAGACCTCAAAATAACCCTTATAGTAACACTTACAATCCAGGTTGGAGGAACCACCCAAACTTTTCATAGGGTGGCCAAGGAAATCAAAGACAACAACCCCCTCCAGGCTTTCAATAGCAACCTTACCTACAAGAGAAAAAGCTTAACCTTGAGGAGATGCTAAAAAAATTTATCACGGTGTCAGAAACCCATTTCCAAAACACCGAAATAGCACTCAAAAATCAGCAAGCATTGATTCAAGGGCTCAAGAACCAATTAGGAAAACTTGCTAAGATCATATCTGAAGGCCACAAGGTAGCTTGCCAAGCAACACTAAAACTAACCCAAAGGAGCAACTTCATGCCATTACTGCTCACGATAGTGAAGGGTTAGATGAGCCAAAATTAAGGCAAGAGAATATGGTAGAGGAAGGAAAGGTTGAGGTAAGCCATGATAAACCAAAACCGGTAATTATAGAGTACTAACCTTGTGTGTCATACCCTAATGCGATGAAGAAAGACCGCACAGATGAACAATTCGGTAAATCTCTTAAACTCTTGAAAAATTGCATATTAACTTACCATTTCTTGAAGCTCTTTGCAAAAGCCCAATTCAAGGAAATTTTTAAAAGAGCACTTGACAAACAAACGGAAGTTAGAGGAGGTGTCGCATATGGAGCTAAATGCAATGTGGTCAGCAATCTTACAAAATAAACTACCGCAAAAGTTAAAAGATCCAGGAAGTTTTACGATTCCTTGCTTAATTGGTACTTTATCTATTAATAATGCTTTAACAGATTTAGGGGCAAGCATCAATGTTATGCCTTATAAAATATTTAAACAACTAGGTCTCGGGAAACCCAAACAAACTAGGATGAGCATTCAATTGGCTGATAAAACTATTAGAGTTCCTAAGGGTATAAGTGAAGATGTACTAGTAAAAATTGATAAATTCATATTCCCAGTAGACTTTGTTGTTTTAGACATGGATGAGGACAATAATGTTCCTTTAATTTTAGGAAGACCCTTTTTAGCAACTGCTAAAACTAGAATTGATGTTGGTACAGGTGAACTCACACTTTTTGCAGGTGATGAAACGATCACTCTTCAGGCTCTTGACTCGGCTAGGACATCGAGTAATAAAGGTGAGAGCATAAATTCTATTAATGACCATTTCGTTCAACCTTCTTTTCAGGAAGCACCATGAAATTACACAACTGAGACAGATCTTAGACCTCATGCTAACAAAGAAATAACTCATGAGGAGAGAAGGCTTCAGATTGATGAACTAGACTAGTGGAAGATAATGAAAAGAGAAATCGGGGAAACACGATGAAACAAAGCAAAACCATGTCAAACTTAAGGATGGGACAAACCAATTTAAGATCGGAGATCAGGTATTATTGGATAAGAAAGACCATCGAATTGCCAATTTAGACCTTAATACAAATGAAGAGATCCCTTTCACGGTACTAAATGTCTTTCCATATGGAACAGTCAAGGTAACTAGTCCTACATTCGGCACTTTTAAGGTAAACACCACTCGACTTAAACTATATATCGATAACCGAATTGATAGTAAGAATGATGAGTTTCAACTCTTCAAACCACCATGATTATGCAAATTATAGGTAAGTCTAACTCAAGGATTTAAACGAGCGCTTCTCGAGAGGCAACCCGAGCACTAACTTCACTAATGTCATTTTTTATTTATAGCACCTAACTAAAAACTAACCAAATTAATAAAGCGTAGGTTTCCCTACCACATGGCCTTGCACACGGGCGTGGCCATGGCCGTGTGGACACCACGATTAGGCACTTTGGTGTGGCCAAGACCGTGCGAACCAAGGATGAAAATTTTCCCCAAACCACAAACGAAAATAAAATTCCACGATTGTGCGATACAGCCATGGTCAACACTGAGAAAGTAACACAGGTGTGCGACACACCGTGTCCCGAGGCCGTGGACGACACTGAGAAATCTACACGAGCGTGAAAACCTCTACATAGGCATGGAAGAAATGAACGAGGCACCACACGGCCGTGCGATATGGCCGTGCGACCTAACATGCCCATGGCACACAGGTGTGGGCAGCCACCAGGTCTCTGATTCCTATTTAAAACCCCCCTTCTTCTCACTTTCTCCCCAATTTCTTCTTCTTTCAAACCCTAACCACCTACCCCTTCCATTTTTCTTTATCTTTCCCCTTTTATTTTCCCTTTTCCATTTCCCTCACTCTTTCTCTACACCACCATCCCCATGTCGAAGAAGCGAAAGGACCCTAGCACAGTCTCCCTGTGCGAGACCAATCTCCATAAGTTCATGCCGGCCGTTTTATTACCTCGACAGGACAAAGACCTTTAAATACATTCATTTCTTTTCTTTTTCTTTTCTCTTCTCATTTATTTTCCTTCCATTTATGTTTCTTGTGCTTAATTTATATTATTATATTTTGATTTCTTTAATTTAGGTTCAAAAGGCTGTCAGTGAATCACCACACACCGGAGTATCCACCTCTGCATTCATCTATGCCTTAACTACCGTTTCTTTTCTTTGACCCCACAGTTTTTAAGGGTTCAGGGCACTATTAAGGAATGACTACACCACCGGAGCATTCCCCCACCGTGCACCTCTACCTAGTCCATCGTGTTTATCTCCCTAAAGATTTCATCCATAATTCAGGAAGTTTCACTTCTCTCCCTCTCTTATGATTTCTTACTATATTGTTATTATCCATCCTTGTACATTGAGGACAATGTAAATCTTAAGTGTGAGGAGGTTATTTAACTGATTATCAGAAAAATCCCTAAATTATGTCTTGTTCTTAAAATAATCTTCTCATATTACTATTAGAATGAAACTTATATTAATTTATGATTTTTATTTATATGTCTTGGGTTAAGTCATAGATAATTGTGCATTGATGCTTTATACTTTGAGATATTAGAGAATCAAGCATGATAAGTCTATTTTCAAAATTAAATTTCTAGGTTGTTTTCCTAAATTCAAATATTACTTTGAAGTTTGAAATTTGCAAGATTGACATCAAAAACCATAATTTTTGTGAGATTTTGAGCCTTTAGAGCATATATCTTTTCTTGCTCACTTTATTGATTATGAGTGTGTCAACATTGATTTGTTATTCTAGAACTTGCTTCGATTATGCGTGTCGAGACCACACTTTAGATTTGATATACTGAGATGATAAAGGCACCTAGGTTTAACCCACTCACTCTACAAAAAGCCTACCTTCATAATTAACCCCTAGTGAAACTTTTTAAGCCTAATAGACCGTTTCTTGACTCACCCATTAACATTAACCCAAAACCAAATTTTTACTTCCCCTACTTTCTTGACTCTTCTTATGTCGAGATTTGATTTGATCAGTTGCCTAACTATTTTCTTTATTTCAGTTGTTAAATTCTTTCTTATTATTATATGTTCTTATTCTTAAAAAAAAGAAAAAGAAAAGTTGAAATTCATTCATTATTAGTTCTATGTTATTTTAGCTTGAGCAGTTAATTTCATATTTTGAGAAGTAGCTCGTGTTATTATTATAAGTTTTCAATTTATGAAATTATTCATTATTAGTATATTGTTCTATTTAGGTAATTTTACAATTCAATCTCGATTCTAACCCTTTAATTCAGCCTTTATCCACACCTTTAACCTAAGCTCCATTACAACTCTTTTTCAAGACCTTTTGATTTGTGTATCATCTCATTTTATAATGGTGGAGATTTGGTTTTCATGCAAGCCTTTGGTAATAACTCTTCATGTTTGACTGTTGAGTGCTTTATCTTGAACCTTAAACACTTTGAGTGATTTGAGTGAATCCTTAGTGAGGAAGTCAATCCTTGTAGGTTTTAAATCAGTTGTAATTATTTAGGTAAGGGGAAACACCTATGTTTTCATGCTACAAAAATTTATGACTTAGATTGTTTGAATCTTTAGGACTCTTTTAGTTAAATTATCCATGTATGAATTATCTGTGAATTATGATGAGACATTATTGATGAAAATTATGATTAAGGAAGTTAATTTTAATTGTGAGTTGAGGATTTTGCTTGAGGACAAGAAAATGCTTAAGTGTGGGGATATTTGATAAACCATAATTTATACATATTTTAACCCAATGTTTGACTTAATTTTGGATGAATTCTCATTATATTTGATGAATTTGATGCTCCTAATCCCTTAATTTCATGTTTTATACTCAGGAGAGCTTAGGAAGTTGAAAGAATGAGAAACGGGCCAAAAGAGGACAAAATAGGCCTACATCAGAAATCACACGGCTTGGACTATCGACCATAGGTAGATCACAAGGCCATGTGTGGCAAGCAGAATCGACCACGGCTGAAGGAGTCCACCACGGGAGTGTCACAGGTGTGTCCCTACCGTAGCAAAGACGAAATTTTATTCAGAATAGGGTACTTGTGGGCCAAGAGAGGTGTTCCAAAGCCTATATAAACACCCTAGAGTAAACCTAAAAGGGGCGTTGAATAGATACCGAATAGGAGGCAGAAAATACTCGAAGACAGTCGTGAGGAACAGCTTAGGAGAAGGATCTTCATCAAGACTGAAGATCTCTCATTAAGTTCTTTAGAAGTTTTTGGGTTTTTATTATGTTTTGTGGTTTTCCCCATTTTATGATGTTTCCTTCTATTAGTATGAACTAAACCTCTCAAATACCTGAGGGGATGAAACCTAAGATTAATCTTATTATTATTTGATTTATAAGATAAATACTTGTTCTTATTCTTAATTGTGAGTTTTTATTCTTGTTTTGATAATTCAGGTTATTGATCCAAGTCGAATGTGCTTATTCAGTGGAGCAAAAGTCCCTGTTTAAGAGAAGATCAACACAATTAAGCAGATTTGATTGCAACCCTAGAAATAGGGCGACGAAAATCTACCAGATTAGAGTCAAATCTAATAAGGGAATCCATAGATCGAGTTAATGGGACAACAGGGGTTTTAATTAGAAAGAGATTTCAATTAATCAACCTAGAGTTAGTTGTTTCTTGTCTCGAAAGAGATATTAACATAAATCAGGGATTTCTATGGATTAAGTCAAGTGAATAAATCATATGAATCGAAAGTAATAAATGAAGTCTAGGTGGATTCTTCTTTAGGTATTGCCTATCTCATATAAGTTGTCTAATAGTATTTTCCCAATTCACTCTCTATCACGTTCATAGTCATTTAGTTAGTTAAATTAATTATTTAATTTTAGATTAAAAATAAATCCCCTTAATTACTAGGCTAGATAATAAAAAGATAGTTATTACTAGTAATTTTAGTCCTTGAGGATACGATATTCCAGAATCGCCATAACTATATTACTGTTCGATAGATGCGCTTGCCTTTATTGAAATAATAGTTAGTTTCGAGCTCATCAGTGTGATAGAGATGTTGACGATTCCCGAATCCGAGCTAGCTTTACTGACACTGTAAAACAGAAAATCAATTACACAGTAAGCTTTCATAGCTTAGTAAGTCCGTAATATAATACATGTAATTCAACAATCCAAGTCAATATACAAAAATAAGTCATCACTTAGATAAATCTACCAATGATACACCAATTCAAGTATGCTCAATGCTCACATAGTATTTCATCCATCTAACTTTCAAATTCACCAACTGTAACAGCCCAGTTTAGACCCTAGTCGGAACAGTGGTTTCGAGACCACAAATTCAAGGTCAGAATAATATTTTAATATTATTTTTGGTGTGTATTATGTGTGATATAGCTTGTGTGAAAATTTTGTGTGGTAATTTTATCGACTATGTGTCTAATTAAGAAAAAGGACTTAATCGCGTAAAGTGTTAAAACTGAGTGCTGATTGTTTAATTTCTAAATTGCCATGTTCTTTTAATAGGAAGGCCTTAAAAGGAAATTTGGCCATTTGTTTATAGCATGGACGGTTAAGGGCTTAGGTGACATGATTTTCTAATTAAATTCGCAAGGTTATTATAGTAATTATGTATTAAAATGTTTTATAATAAAAACAAAATATAAAAATTGGGCATTTTTCATTCGTCTTTTGACCAAATTTACTAAAGAAGAAGAAAGAAAAAGAAGCTAGGTTTTGGCTAGCTTTTGGATTCAATTCAAGGTATGTTTTTAATCGGTTTTTGATACTTTTTATGTTTTTACGATCGTTGCTTTGTGCTCTTTAAAACTCATGTTTCAATTTTGTGAATTTATGAAGATTTTGATATGTGCCATTGATGAACATATGAACTTTGTGTTGATAAATGGTAAAATATGAAAACTTGGTGTTGGGTTAACATAGTTTGTATTTGGATTTTTGGTGAAATTGAGTAAATTGGGTAAAATTGAGAAAAGTGTAAATTGAAGGACTAAAATGTAAAATAAATAAAATATGTGGGCTTGTATGAGTATCGTAAGAATTCGGGTAGACATGGGTATAAGCAAATTATGTGTATTTTGTGATTATGTGAATAAGGTACTAAAGTGTCGAAATGTGAAAATATGAGGGCTATTTTGTAAAATGCTCTAAATATGTGTGTTTGGACTAAAATGAATGATTTGGTGATTGAATGGATTGAATTTGAATATGTATAGACCAAGAGAGGAGAGGTTCAGTCGAGATCGAGGCAAAGATAAAGTGCTCGATTAATCGACCGTTTCGGTATTTCGACATCCGAGGTAAGTTCGGATATAATACTAGTTGTAAAATATAACTATGTGATGTGAATTGAACGAATATATATATGTAACTATGAAAGTAGAGATGCTATGTGCGAATTGAGTTTTAGTGCACTAAGTGTGCGAAGTTAGAAAACGAGACAGAGATGATTGGTATTGGGTGTGCGAAAAGATAAAAGCTTCGGCTTATTGAACTGGCACAGTGTGTGCGATACCGATATAAGCTCGATTTAACATATTGGCACTAAGTGTGCAATGATAATTATGTTTTGACTACGAATTGGCACTAAGTGTGCGAATAAAGCAAGAAAATAACGAAAGTTGATCAAAGTGTAAAGTTGAGTGATTGAGTTCTATGGTTGGTGAGTAACTATATGTTGGCTAAGGTATGTATGATAACTATTTGTTGACTAAGGTATATATATGATAACTACGTGTTGGATAAGATATGTATGATATCTATGTGTTGGTGAATTTGAAAGTAGATGGATGAAATACTATGTGAGCATTGAGCATACTTGAGTTGGTGTATCATTGGTAGATTTATCTAACTGATGACTTATCTTTGTATATTGACTTGGATTGTTGAATTATATGTACTATATTACGGACTTACTAAGCTATGAAAGCTTATTGTGTGATTATTTTTCTGTTTTACAGTGTCAATAAAGTTAGCTTGGATTCGAGAATTGTCAGCATCTCTATCACACTATCGACAATCTATTTTGGTACTTTTGGAAAGATGTATATAGTTGAAATATGGCATGTATAGGCTAGAAGTTAAGATATGTCTTGAAATGTTTAATCATTGCCATGTGAGTTGGCTTGGAAGTTGAATGATGTAGAATTTATGAATGAGCTATGAATATGGTATATTTCATGACTTTGTGGTTGATGAAAGACGTAGTTTTAAATGACTTATGGCATGAATTACCTCATGCTTGATATATGTATGTTTTAAGATATACCATTGTTACTTTGAATGAACTTAAGGTGATGATATTAGGTATAGAAGTAGATGGTAATGTTGATGGGTATTGAGTGCATGAAATGGTATGTTTGAGTGCATTTAAAAGCATGAATTGGCATTGTTTTGAAGCTTATTGGTAAACCCTTATGTGGGTGGCAAATTGTCTTTGCAAATGTTTGTTTTTCTTACACGGTTATGTCACATGGGCGTGCTTAGTGACCGTAGGATAAAGTCAGTAGTTAGCACAAGTATGCACGGCCACAGTACACGGACATGCCTAGTAGTCGTGTAGTTAAGTCAGTATATTGCCTAAGAGTACACGGCCTTAGCACATAGGAGTGCCTGGTGGCCGTGTGAAGAAGTCAGAATACATGCTCTGCTTTGGCACGGTCTGGACACATGGGGGTGTCTGGTGATCATGTGAGGCACACGGCCTGATTGGACGGACATGTGACCTCAATAGTATTGAAGAATATTTGAAATTTTGAAAACGTTCATTAGTGTTCGGTTTAGTCCCAACCCTTTTCTAACACATGTTTAAGGTCTCATAGATCTAGATGAGGGACTGTATGTTCATATTTAAGTATGTATGATTGATGATAGACTTTGTGTTGTGGAATGGATGTGAATTATTATGTTTGTTCGGTAATGCCTCTTAACCCTATTTCGACGACGATCTGGGGTTAAGGGTGTTACAAATACTCTGAACGAGTACAAGATAGAGATAACCCAAAAAAACAAACCCTAAACCCCAAAAACAACATGAAAATTGTCACGTGTGAAATGATATGCGAATTGTGAAGATTAGTTAATCATACGTTCACTTGCTACAACATGAAAATAATGATAAGATTAATGTGATAAGGATAAAACCCTACAACATAAAGAGGATAAAACCCTACATAACAATTAGTTAATCACACCTTCACTTGCTAATTGTCACGTGTGAAATGATATGCAAATTGTGTAAGTATACACGTCAATTCAAGTAATAAAGTGATAAGTGAGATCGTTTCTGTAAGGATTGGTTAGGTATAAAATGGTTGAGTTATTATAGTGAAGTATGATTAATGTTATGATGAAAATAATGATAAGAATGTAGCAGTAATTTGAAGGAATAATAATGTGTGTAATATGAATAATTGATAAATAATGGAAAATGTTATGGCAACACAATAGTAAGAATGCAATGGCAAATTCGAGAATAATTATGTGAATAATACACAAACGAACAAGTAAACAACTAAAAATGTTATGGCGAAGATGCTACGACAAAGGATAGAGGGTTTACTATGCTGATTTAGAAGGTCGAGATAGAGGGTTTACTATACTGATTTAGAAGGTTGAGATTACTAAGAACCTACCCTTACTAAAAGTGATGCCTTGGCAAAACCATACTCAATATAATTTAGATCCAAAGTATCATTCAACATCGTTTTCATCAAATCAATTTACGATGAGTAATCAAGAAATAATGGAAAAAATCGGGAGATAGCTTCGTTTATCCAACCCATACTCCAGCGATTCAGTGTCTTATGGTGGCTGAGAGGGACTACCTTCGTCTTCCTCAAGTTGTCTCTACTCAGCCACTAACATTATTTTTTCTGCCTAAGGATCTTCCCTTTGGTTTTCCTCCTCTTTAAGTTTTCCTCTTTTGGCTTTTATAGTTGTTTTCCCTAGGGTGAATCCAATAGTCCATAATTTTCTTCCCTATTTTTCAGGTAGTTATATTTGGTACAAGTTCAACTGGGCGTAAGATCGGTTCGCTTTGAATGTTGAATGGACATCTTCCCGGCATTGCCATGGCATTCATGTTGGCAAACTATCCAACCATTTGCCCCGATAAACCTTCACTCATTTTTATTCCTCATCTTGCAATTGCCAATCCACCATCACACACAACCCTTCCACAAGCAATTGAAAATTACTAATATTTAAGTATAGTCTTAGCTCCTAATGTAATGTTAAAATAAAAAAAATAATGAGATGTCCGAAAATGCAACTAAATGTACCTAAATACAGGAAATTACATAGAACTAAAGGCATGAAATATAACTCTTTTCAAGACTAATCCCCAATACGAGGATTAGTTTCTCATGGAATCTATAAACGTCTTAAACTTGAAACTAACAATAGGCATAAAGAATAAATCAATAATACAGTTTAGAGAATCCTGTTTGTATTCGATTGATGAAATACAATAATCCTCAAACATTTGATTGCATTTATAAAGCAAGTTCTCCAAAAAGCACAAATAGAAAAGAACTGAAAAGAAATCTAAACCCTAAAAGAAAGAAAGAAAACTTGAAAACTAAATTATAGGGAACAACTAAGAATATCCAAATTGCCCCTAAACAAGTTTTTAAGATTCTATTTATAGAGATAGGGTTGTCGTCATCCTCAACCCTAGGCTAGTTTCATGTTGTACTATTTGATGGCAAACACGTAGTCCACTTTGTTCTCGAACCGTTGCCCAATGAACAACTCTTCCAACTGTGAATTTGACATCAATATATGAGTAGGGGTTCAACATGTCGCCCTCAGGGTCATTCCATAAAATAATGCCATGACTCAAGTTACTGAAAGAAGAGGTATGAACATCTTCAACCTCCTCCGGGCCTTAAGCGTCGATATCGTCCAAAATCTCATCAAGATCGTGATCTCTAAAATCTTCAACGTCGTTATTAGAATCTTCATCATTATTGGACCCTTCTTCGATGTTTGCATCAGTGCCTATCACCTTCGAATGTATTTGCAGACGTGGACTGAAACAGGGTTGCTATACGAACTCCTACCATAATTTGGATTTTCGAGCATATGCGATGTCCCTCTGCAGTCTGATTGATCTATCCATTTGACATTAATATCAAAGTTAAACTTGGGATGTTGACTTATTGGACTAACATTCTCAATGAGCTTTAAGTCAGCTAACTCAGCAAATAATTCAATTGGTTGGGGTTCTCATTTCCAGTTGACCATCATATTTCCATCATAGTGCCTAAGTTATCATCATCATCTAACAGTTGCATCTTACAAAATTTCAATGGATCTATAGAGATTGGCAACTTGTAAAATAATTTGGACATCATCATTCCACAACAAATAGCTATTTTCGCATTGATCTTTCTTTTCGTTTCTTCCAGCTTCACAGTTTTATTGAATTGCAACCCTACTCTCTGCTGACCCTGAAATACACAATCAACATTACATTCTACAATTTCACCATAAAAAAGAACGTACACAAAAAATACCGAGTTATTCATCTTCACCATAATTTCTGAGCTCTCCTACTAAACACAACAACTCTCCTTTCTTCTATTCCAGTTCAACTTTTACAAGAATGTCAACAAGATCTATATATACAGCACCACTAAAGTAGTCATGCCAAAGAGAATGACTCCACCAAAATAAAAAAAAAAATTCAATTTTAAGGTGGGCACGCCATTTCTAATGCCACCACTAATTTTTTTATATTTTATTTTAAAAAACAATTTAAAAGAAATTGTGCAAACAAATTGTGGATAGTGGTGGTGCCATTTTCTAAAGCACCACCTAATAAAATAATAATTTCACTTTTAAACTAAAAAACTAAAAAATAAATCTGACACTAGTGGCACAAGTTTATATAGTTCTACCAAATAAAATATCAATTTTAATTTTAAATTAAAAAACACATTTAAAAAAAACTGACACATGATATTGGTGACACAATTCTCTATGACTTTCTGAAATAAATTTTTATTTTTATTTTAAATTTAAAAATAAACTAAAAATAAACATTGACGCATTAAAGTAGTGGCGTCATTCTCTATAGCTCTACCACCATTATTTATTTTTTAGCCCCCCAATTATTGATAAATATTAGTATTTCTCTCGTATTTATACATGTGGCGTCAATCTTTTTGACTCTACCAACTTTTACTATTCATTTCGGGTCATTTACATACATAATAAAAAAATGAATCATTTTTATAATTATTCAAAATTTTAGGATATTTTATTAAAAAACCTTTTATTGTCTAGAAAAAAATAAGATTATAAATTTTCTTTTAAATAAAGTTTACAATTATTATTTTTCCAGTTTTAGCTTTACCTAATTTCTTGTTTTGGCTCTATTCACAATTAATATCAAGTTATTTTATGTAAGATATTTATTGACACATTCAATGCCTCAATAACAAATATCTAAATTATACACAAATATAGAAGGGTGAATTACCAAAAAATACCCTTTTTTTTAATTTATGGAAAAGGACATTTTTCTAATTATTTACCAGAATAGGTCATTTTCCCCAAAAATGTGTCCACGTCAGCACGATGTCAGGGGATGCAGAGGAAAACGCATCCCTGAGGGAGCGTTTTCTGCCACATCAACAAAAATCGCATCCTTTAGGGCGTGCTTTGCTGATGTGGCAAAAGCGCTCCCCTAGGGACGTGTTTTTGCCCTTCCCCAACGGCCATTTTTTTTTTCACCGTTGGGCCTCCAACGGTCAAAAAGAAAACTATAAAATCCCCCTTTCATTTTTTCACACAAAGGTCCTTACTCAATTTTCTCTCAAATTTCACAAAAGTCCTTTAATTTTTACAAAAAAGCCCTGTTTAAAAGTTTTTTGAATTAGTTTTTTTTTTTAAATTTAAAAATATTCGATCGTATTAGCAATGGCCGGATAATTAATTTGTCTCGACAATAAACACATCTTCGTCGATCAAATGACAATGGTAAGTTATAATTTTAATTTTTCAATACTATTTAATATTTTTTAGGTTTATGCAATTTTAATTAATTTTTATTTTATAATTTTTTTTAAACAGTCTGTAGATTGGGTGTTGCAATGTTATATTCACAATATGCCTAGTCCGCCATCAGCTGTTGGTCAAGAATTACCTGCGGGAAGCGGGTTTTTGGCACGTGGCCACGATAGGCCGAGGATGCAAGTTGGACTCGAAGCTAATCAGTGCATTAATAGATAGGTGGAGACCCGAGATGCACACTTGTCATCTTCCATATGGAGAGTGTATTATCACTCTGGAAGACATGCAGTTGCAATTGAGATTGCCGGTGGATGGGTATGTAGTCACCGAGTCTACAACTTCTGGTGACTAGGGAGCCGTATGCTACGAGCTTTTGGGTGCTATTCTAGATAACATTAATGGAGGTCGGATCGAGATGGGCTAGTTACGAGACACATTCCTAAATTCGGATAATGATTCGACTGAATTAGAAAAAATACGGTATGCTCGGGCATACATTCTTGAGATGATTGGAGGCTATCTGATGCCAGACTTGTCACGAAACCTTGTACATTTGAGATGGCTATTGAAACTCATTGATTTTAGAGCAGCCGGTGAATTGAATTGGGGGTCTGCAGTGCTAGCAAAATTTTATCGGGAGATGTTCGGGGCGACGCGACCGAATAAAGCCAAAATCAGAGGTTGCCTATCACTATTACAATCATGGGCACGGTTTCGCTTTCCATTTTTATGTCCTCGAGTGGACCACCCATATACATTCCCACTCATAATGAGGTAAATTTAATATTAGATTTTACAATTATTACGTAAATTTAAAATATAATTGTATGCTAAAAATTTATTTAATTAGGTGGAACCATTCACGAGTTATGTTGGAATACCTACCTCGCTTGAAGATATACGGCTTCTATTAGACCAACGGTCCGAAGCACAAGTAAGTATTAAATAAAATATATTTTCGTAATAAAATAGTCATTTCGTATTTAGTATTTAGTATTTAGTATTTAGTATATAACTAATATTTTTATCATGTTAATATAGTTTCAATGGACACTATACGAGGATCCGACAATTCGGGCAGTAATTTTGGATAAATTCTTTTAAAATCCAAACATTTGGCATGTGAAGGTCCCATTGGTCAACTATGCCACCGTGGAGATGTACCAGTCAGATCGGGTTCTGCGACAATTTGGATTCGACAACTGATTCCCGTGGCACCTAAAGTGCTCGATGATGAGCACAAAATTGACTTACGGCAGTTGCATAAGGATTGGCCGAGATTTTGGTTAGCATATATCGAATTGTGGGAAAACCGGTATGATTATATACCTACTCAAGAACCGATCATCATTCCTGAGTTAGCGTGCATGCTGGAATACATGCCATGGTTTAGGATCCATGGCAACCCGTGTTTATTGTCAGAAAAGAGGAGAGGCAACGACAACTTCGTGTACAAAGGGAACGACGGGGCCCTTTAAATCTAAGGAGAAGGGATGATGGGACGGGACCATCAACAATGCCGACACAATCACCGGGCCCATCAATAGTGCCCATATAGTCACCGGCCCAACACTTCAACAGACGACACCCACATCACAGCCTTTTCAGATTATGCCAGGTGCGTATCCTAGCCCTTATATGTACTCACCCTTATATGTTTCATTTTCCCAGTCCTATGGCAGGTTAGAATGCATGGCCCGGTTCGAGTTCGTTCCCGACTACTCCGACTGGCCAGCCGATCTATAGGCCGCCATCCATGAGGGATCGCATGAGGCGCCGTCGGGGAGCTCTTCTTCTTACCAATATCCTTCGCCTTTTGGGATTCAGACACCTCTGCCATGGGTGATGCAAACACCTCCGCAATCATTATTTTATCAAGGTGGGTCATCCTCCCAACACCCACAACTAGACCCCCTGTCGGAGGAACCAGAATCCCCGTCGGAGCAACCACAACCCCTTCCGGGAGCTAAAACAATGAGGAATCCAACGCGTAACCGTCGACTAACCCCATGTGGCACTGATTCCGACCGACACCAACATTGATTTTTTTAACATATTTGTATAAACTTTTTATATTTTAATTGTAATTTATTTTGTATATTTTTAATAAAATCAATTTATTTTGAAAAAGGCAAAAATATTGCTAATATTTTTATATTTTTAATATATTTCTACAAAAAAATTTATATCGTTACATTTAATAAAATAAAAGTTATTTTTAATATTTCAATTGTAATTTAATTTTTATATTTTAATAAAATAAAAGTTGTTTTTAATGCTGTTTTTAAACTATTTTCTTCCACGGTGAGACTTTCAAAAACACTTTATTTTTAATCTGTAACTCTATATCTTTTCATTTCAAGTTTGCATACGATTTCTGACAATTCAATGCTGTTTTCAGACTATCGTGAATCACTTTCCCATCCATATATTTCAAATTCACACATAGCTTCGAATTTCAATTCTCTTTAATCTCATAACTAAAGTTCTGATCTGACTTTCCCTAGTTGAAACTGCTTATAACTGTATTAAATTGTTTCCATTTTCTACTCACATTCTCTGACGATTTTAATCTTGTGAATCATTTTCTCACAAAACTCGATCCTAAAGTAATGGAGTTCGATAACTGCTTATAATAGCAACAGTCTTTCTTAGTTACTTTGTTATTCTAAAACATAGTGACAAATAAATATTTCGAGAATTTGGTTTGTGTTTCCCGATTTCAATGCAATTTCATACTCACAGATTAATGTAATCTCTCTTAGAATTACCATATAAATTTCAGATCTCAATCCAAAACAATGATAACTGACACCATAGACAGATTTACCAACACGAAACGAATAACTTAACTGTTTTATCAAAAGAGAAAATCTATACTTACAGAGAAATTTCTTCAAACAGTTAACCATATTTCATATAACTCCATCTTTTTCAATGACAAAGATAATCCCGATACAAAATTCATCAACCCTCCATTTCTATGATCAACAAAGTCAAAAATATCACATTTCACACTCATCATCTATATCATATCTCGAACTGTTGTGCATCTTGTTAATCCCATATGAACACCACTGAGAGTTTCTTGTAGTAGTTGTTGTATATTCGTAGAACTTTTTCAGTATGTACACTCTATCTCGAAATAACAAATAATCATCGATACCACATCTGAGGTTCTGAATCAAAAATCAATTTATGTTGAACTCTTTTTTTTAACTTATAATTCACTGGCACATTTCTGAATTTCACAACTTCACTAAATAAACATTTATTTTGCCTCTAATTCAACTAACAACTGCTCATTACCTGATAAGATCGATCACGTATTCATCGCCCAATTAAAACATTCGAAACTATAATCATTTTCCTCAAATAATAATCACTTACAAACTTAAAAGTTTTTCTATGATTGGAGCTAACCTTGTTGTGTCAAATTCAGATTTTTCTCTAACATTAAACATTTTAAACTCTTATAATCATCAAATATATCACATAACTCTTTTTATGAAGCTTTAACTGTATAGAATCATAAGATATCTCTGCACATTCTTGTATTATAATATATTTCGAACCATTCATTAACATAAGTATGGAAATCGTAATCTCTTTATTGAACTCGATGAACGAGGACTGATATTTCGGTCAAAATTATCTTCGTAAAAGAAAACTTCAACAATAGAACTAACTTTAATTTATCACAACATTTCTCAGAAAGAATCATTCCGCTAGATATAATTCGGTATCAAGTCTTCAAGAATACGAGTTCTTCTTCCAGACTATCCCTCAATTCACACATATACATTCAAATTTTATTTCCAGTCAGGTGGATAGATTCAGACACATATAACCCAATTATCTTTTCAATCAAATAATTCAAATCAGACTAAACCACTGAATCAGTCATTTTGAAGAAATCTTTTCTTCTCGTTAAAAGATAACCCAGACATATCGTTTCATAGATTGATCTTGATCCTCAATCATTTGTACTTTTATCAATGTCGAACTTTCACGAGAACTAGAAAAGAGTTTATAATAAAGTTGTCTCATCTATAAATCATCGAAGTTCTGAATTATACTATAGTCACCTTTATCAGATAAAAATCATTGGGCCTTAATAAGAACGATGTCTCAACCCTATAAATAGATATTATCCCGACTGTTAATGAAGCATTTGAATATTGAGAAGAATCAAATGTGATTTTAATAGTAACCTCTGCAAAAACACAACTTCTATGACTCTGAGAACGATACCACTGTATTATTACATTTCAGGCTAAAAATTATAATTATAAACGATATAGCCATTTCTGTCAAATAGATATCTCTTACAGATAATCACATAGATTCACAAGAAAACCAGAATAGCAAAATTTCAAACACAAGATATCTGAAAATTATAACCCAGATAGAATGATATCAATTTCGATGATATCCCAAAAATGTCTAGAAAGAACAATGTCATTCATAAATATTGAAATCCACAGCAACAGAAGTAATACAATCTTCACATATAAAGTATTAGTATCATTCAGATTTTACTGTCGATTTTCATATCCATTCAAGGAATAAATACCAGAGAAATACATAGCAATATCGAATGTAACCCAAATAGATCAACCATGCTTTCGTCTATCAATACATTTAGCTAGCGTTCTCACACGATAAGAATCTTCTTTCTAGAATTAAACAGTCACATATGCTTCTGAGAATAAATGTACACATAGAATGCCCAGAAGGAATCATAGTAATTGCCCGACTATAACCATCACACTCTGTCATCAATACAATAAAACATTATTCAACTGTCTAATTCTATCATCGAAAATTTTCACATTATCCCATCGCTAACAAAAGTAAATATTAGAAAAGCTTCCAGTTAATACTTTCTTTAGATTACATACCTGAATACGTCATTTAGTCAGAAGTAACTTCTTATTTACCAGTGGCTCTACATAATCTGAATGTCTTCAGAACTATCCAATATCTCTTTTAGTACTGTCTTCACTTGCTGATTCATTCTCTTTTCTGACCACATTACTAATCTTTTAAGCACGGAATTCTGTAACTCCACACTCGTGAGCATTTTCATCCCAAATTCTTACAGATTTCATTTTAACATTTCACTGATAAGAGGGTGAGGTTAGTAAAGCCTCAAATTTAACTTACACATACATGCACATAACATATGCTATCACAAATAGCCAATTCATTTATAAATTTCACATTCTCAAAACATTTAATAAACTTTTGCTTTTAATCACTTTTATTCTTAACACATTATTCATATGCCAACTCAAATCACTATTTCACAAATCAAAGCATTCAGATAGCAATCATAACTCAAATATCATATCTCATATGCTCATATAATTACAACATTTATCAATAACAACATGTCATACAATTTGATTCTTACCTTTATGAGTCTCAACTCATCATTAACACATTTCCACTCAAATATTTGAGTATTTACTTCTGTACTATCAGAATTAGCTCAGTTGGAAAAATTTATCTATCTCATCAAAAAATCTTCGTCAGAGTCGGGAGATATCACACTATCGTAGATTAAATATGGCATGTATAGCTAGACTCATATACGCTATGGTAGTCCTAGAACCGACTAAACCATAGCTCTGATACCAATCAAATGTAACACCCCTAACCCTTATCCATCGACAAATTAGGGTTACGAGGTATTACTGAACATAGTACAGATCTGAGCAGTCATTTATTTCAAATCCAACCGTAATTTAAAACTCATTAGAACACTTATCTTAATCACTTTTGAACTTAAATCTATTATATTACTTTCATTGGCATATTTTAAAATTATTAGATAAAATATATATATATAAATATCATTACACATCAAACATATAATAAAAATTTATCAAAAGCTAATTATCACACATCACATTTTATAATCTAAGCATGTTCACATATTAAAATCAATTATCAACTACAAAATGCAATTTTGGTTATCATACCTTATGGCTGAATATATTAATGGTTAATAACAAACATGATACGCATTCACATCCAAACAAAATGAACCATAACTCAATTTAGGTATCACTCCTTTATGCAGTATTGATTTCATTTAAACTAACATAATTTAATCTAAACTTACTTCTTTCCTAATCACCAAAACCATGCGCATATGACCTTGATATTTTAAGCCATTTTAAGCACAAATAACAACTACAAATACACATAGCTCACATGCCAATTTATATGCTTTAATATGTGCCAAAATTTCATTCACACAATCAAGCTGAATTGTTTCTTATTTGGTCATTCTATATAACATTCAATACATGAAATATATATTTAGATAAATATACTATAAACCAAATATCATGCTCATCTTTGTAGTTCCAACGCCATATTCATATATATAAATACACTTACATTATCAAAGAAACTAAACCTCAAACATTAATAAACCACATCAACTTCATTTCATCGATATGCCATTATAAACCAATTACTAAACTAACCACATATACAATTTGAACCTTATACCAAACTTATTTATTTCATTTTCGTTTTATAACATTCAAAACATATACATTCATGCCTTTATAAACCGACCTTAAATAATCAAACAGCATAGCCAAACATACAACACAACCAAACCACATATTTAGCTATTTTAAATTCATCACATATCCGAATACACAAGCACATTATAAACAATTTTGTAGCAACCCATAAGGCCAAACATGCATAAATTATTACATATCATATAACCTAACTTAATGAACATTCCATGAATAATATACTTAGCATCTCACTTATATTTTCAAGTCCGCACCTCAAGACTTATACCTATCATGAACCATGACTTAATTCAAGCATTCATTAACAAAGCATATCAACCAACTTACACATAAACTCACCTTGACCGAGATTATACACACAAACATAAACATAACAACCATGTTTCACATATAATAAGCCAAGGCCAAATTCCTAAAACCAAACACATAAAGCACTTAACCAAGAACACATAAAACCGAACTTAAACATAGTGATCAAGCTATTTTCGCATGGCTATATATATACATGTTCCAAAATCAAACATTCCATCTATGCTATACATGCCATAAGCCCAAATTCAACTTAGTAAAATACCGAAAAACTGTCGATAGTGTGATTGGCTTTGCTGACGATCCCCGAACTCGTAACGTAACTCCAAAATATATAAAACAGAGATAACAAGAACATACATAGAGTAAGCTATTTAAGCTTAGTAAGTCATAAGAAAAAACATATATATTAACACTTGTATAATAACATTAGATTAATAAGGCCGAATATACATATCCTCAAATACAAAGTTATCATTTTAATCACGCATACATATATTATATGGATAAATGCATAATTACACATGAACATATATATGAATCTCACTACTAATATCACATATACCTCATTTGGCCGAAAATACATGAACACATATGTATATACATAATTCACATTTGTAACTTATACAATTATGAAATCAATTTAACATCCAACTTACCTTATTTTCATAACTTAGGATAAGCACATACCTGAATCTTTTTATTTGATTTCACATTCGGTCTTTACTTTACATTGCCCATTGAACCGTTCGAAATTAAAAAGGATACGCGGATAGCCAGAAGCTCGTATAATGCCAACGTCTTAGATGTGGTCTTACATGTAATCACATATCGATGCCACTGTCCCAGACAGGGTCTTACACAAATCAAACACGATGCCTATGTCCCAGACATGGTCTTACACGTAAACACAAGTCGATGCCAATATCCCAGACGTGGTCTTACCCGATAACACATATCGAAAATCCTATGTCATGACATATGTATCCTATCTATTCCTAGGGTTCGTACGGGACTTTCAGACGTTAAATATCGATCGGATCGAACTCGAAATATAGCTCCTTTGCTCAATACACATTCAGCCAAACATAAATATATTCACAATAATTCTATTCATCATGTAACATATATATATATATTCAAATTTAATGACATTTATATGCTTATTGACTTACCCCGGACGTCAACGGTCGGGAAAATAGACTAATCAACTACTTTCGTTTTTCCCTGGTCCAAATCCGATTTCTTTGGTTCTTGATCTAAAAATATTCAAATTAAGCTTATTTAAACACCATTCCATTCAATTTAGTCTAAAAATACATAAATGGGCAAATTACCATTTTGTCCCTAACATTTCACACTTTTTATAATTTAGTCCATATTGCACAAAATACAAAATACATAAGATTTCACATTTCCCATGCTTGGCCGAATATTACCTATGTTCATACAAGTCCATACATTTTATTTATTTCACATTTTAGTCCCACAAAAATTTATTTTTGCAATTTAATCGAAATTATTCAAATTCATCAAAAATTCAAAGACAAAACATGTTAATCTAAAACATATCTTCCATATTCTATCATCAAACAACAAAAATCACAAACTACCATCAATGGCATAACACAAAATCATCAACAATTTCAAAAACTCAAGCATGGGTTTTGTACATCTCGTAACAACGATCTCAACAACGTAAAAATTATCAAAAATCGAATAATAACTGTAACACCCCTAACCCGAAATCATCGCCGAAATAGGGTTAAGAGGTATTACCAATCAATCAGAACATCTAAATCTAGAATTTACGACACAAAATCAATCACGTTCAATTACAATCATAGTGTCCCTTAAATGAGTCATCAAGACCCTAAGCATGCTTATAAACCGAGTCAAGACTAAAACGAAACACATATAAAATTTCATGAAAATTTGAAACTTTTCTAAAATACAGGGGAGACACGCCCGTGGAAGGAGATCGTGCCTCACCCATGGCTACTTGACACACCCATGTGTCCTTCCCGTGGTCATATACTGCCAAAATCAACAAGGCCACCATGCACGCTTGTGTGCTAAGGCCGTGTACTACTAGATCATATACTACCATTTCTCACACGGTCACCAAGCATGCCCGTGTCGAGCCCGTGTGCTACTAAGCTATATTCTGCCAATTCACCCACGGTCTTTAGGCACGCCCGTGTGCCATAACCGTGTGACATTATAGGCCATTTACAAGGCCAAAATGCTACCCATAAGGGTCAGACCTACAAGCCAAATTAACCAAGACTTCTTATCACATATTACCACCAAAAATGTACCAAAATAGTCATTCAACCCATGCATTCAATACCAATTCCTACCATGACAATTTCAATTCCAAAATCTATCTCATCACAAGTATAATATATTCAATATCAAACATCATTCCTTCTCAATTTCACTAATTCCTACTAGCATTTTACCAACACAAAGTTACCATTCAATAGTCAATTTCTCAACCCTCAAATCATGCTAAAAAATGCATCACACATATATCAAATTCATTCAAATTAAGACTAGCACATATTTAGCCACATCTCACGGCTACTTACAAACATCAAACATGATTCAAATGACTAGCCTATACATGCCATATTTCAACTATGTACATCTTTCCAAAAAAAACCCAAAATAGATTGTCGATAGTGTGATTGAGAAGCTGACGATCCCAGATCCGAGCTAGCTTTACTAACACTGCAAAGCAAAAAATAAATCACACAGTAAGCTTCTCAAAGCTTAGTAAGTTCGTAACAGAATACATTAAATCAAAATATATATCATCACATAGATCATCTCATAATCTAATATATATATATATATATCATCCAAAGCTAGTATTTCAATCAACTTTCCATAAACTCATTCATAGTTTCATCAACCACATAGGTTCTAAAATACCTTAGCCAACACTTAGTTGACAAGTACTTGCGTTACTCGATACTCATGAATCATTTCGATCAACATTCGTCCCTTCTTCAGTTTATTCGCACACTTAGTGCCTAAATTTTTAGCCGAAGCTTAAATAGCATCGCACACTTAGTGCATCCCTATTAATTCGATCTTAAATCAGCATCGCACACACAGTGCCAATCACAAAGCCAAAGCTTATATTATTTCGCACACACAGTGCTATTTTTCTTGATCACATTTCTGAATACGCACACTTAGTGCCTCTTAACACAGTCTAACACAAAGCATTTACATTTCAATAATATCATTACATTCTTTTCATAACATTAAGCATAACCAAATATTCGTATTATGTTCGAACTTACCTCGAACGTCGAACTATCGAAGCGGTTGATTAATCGAGCACTTTATCTTTGCCTCGATCTCGATCCGTATCTCTCCTCTCTTGGTCTATACACATTCAAATTCAGTCCATTCAATCACTATTTCATTCAATTTAATCCAAACACACATATTTAGGGCATTTTACACAATGGCCCTCACATTTTCACATTTTGACACTTTAGTCCTTAATTCATCAAATCACCAAATACACAAAATTTGCTTGTATTCAAGACTAGCTGAATTCTTACTATGCTCATACAAGTCCACACATTTCATTTATTACACATTTTAGTCCCTCAATTTACACTTTTCACAATTTAGCCCAAAATACTCAATTTCACTAAAAACTCAAATACAAACTATTTTAACCTAACACCAAGCTTTCATATTTCACCAACTAACATCACAAAGCTCAAGTGGTCATCAATGGCTCATCACAAAAACATCATCAATTCACAAAATTACAACATGGGCTAGCTAGAGCATGAAGCAACGATTACAAAAACGTAGAAATTATCAAAAATCAAACTCAAAACATACCTTGATTAAGCCAAAGTCCAAGTCAAAACTTAACAAGCTCTTAACCTTTTCTTTCCTCTCTATTTTCGCTTGGAAGAACAAAGATGAACATGTTTCATCATTTTGTTTTGTTTAATATTAACTTAATAATCCCTTTTACCATTTTGCCTTTTCATTAGTCATATGAGGCAAATATATATTAAGGCCAATTTGTCATTTAACACTCCACTATCTTAAAAATGGTTCTTTAACAACATAAGGCCTCCTCCTTAAAAAGTCATCAACATTTAAGTACTTATAAATTAGCACACAGCTTTTACTCTTTACGCGATTAAGTCCCTTCTCTTAATTTGACACTAAAACGATCAAATCATCACACAAAATTTTCACACAGATTATGTCACATACTATTCACACAAAAATAATATTAAATTAACATTTCAACCTCAGATTTGTGGTCTCGAAACCACTGTTCTGACTAGGGTCTAAACCGGACTGTTACAACTCTCCTCTTGGGATTTTCGTCCCCGAAAATCTTACCAGTGAATAGTTGTGAATGTTGTTCTCTCATAATGTTCTCAAGCTCCCACGTAGCCTCTTCAATTTCGTGTTTATGCCACAATACTTTCACTAAGAAAATGCTTTTGTTTCTCAACTCTTTAATCTCTCATGCCAAAATTTGGATCGGTTCTTCACTATACGACAAATCTAATTGAATCTCAACCTCAGTAGGAGCAATAACATGAGACGGGTCTGATCTGTACCATCGAAGCATTGATACATGAAACACGTTATGAATCTTTTCTTACTCAGATGGCAATCTCAATCTATAAGCAACCGCCCAACTCGTTCAATGATCTCATACGGTCCAATGAACCTAGGACTCAACTTGCCCTTTCTACCAAATCGAAGTATTTTCTTCCACGGAGACACTTTCAAAAACATTTATCACCAATTTGAATTCAACATCATTTCGTTTCAAATCTGTATAGGATTTCTGACGATGTGAGGCCGCTTTCAAATTGTCACGAATTACTTTCATTTTCTGCTTAGTTTCTTTTATAAGATCAACCCCGTGAATCTTATTCTCACTTAGCTCGGTCCAATACAATGGAGTTCGACACTTTTGACCATAGAGAGCCTCATATGGTGCCATTTTGATACGAGATTGAAAACTATTGTTATACGCAAACTCAATTAATGATAAATACTTTTCCCACGTGCTTTCAAATTCAAGTATGCAACATCTCAGCATGTCTTCGAGAATCTGAATGATTCGCTTGGATTGACCATCCGTTTGCGGATGAAACACAGTACTAAAATGCAATTTAATGCCTAAAGCATCTTGTAATTTCTTCTAAAATTGAGAGGTAAATCTCGAATCTCTGTCAGACACTATAGATAACGGTACCCCATGCAATCTCACAATCTCATCGATATATAGTTCAGCTAACTTATCCAAAGAATAGTCGGTTCTTACTGGAACAAAATGAGCCGATTTCATCAATCTATCATCACCCAGATAGCATCTTTTTTGCTCGGAGATAAGGGTAAACCCGATACAAAGTCCATCGTAATTCTCTCCTATTTCCACTCAGGAATCATAATTGGTTGTAATAAACCAGACGGAACTTGATGTTCAGCCTTAACTTGCAGAAAAACTAAACATTTTGACACAAAGTCTGAAATATCTCTTTCCATACTATGCCACCAATAGAACTGTTTTAGGCTATTATACATTTTCATACTCCCCGGATGTACAGTCAAATGACTATTGTGAGCTTCATTCAAAATCGTTTGAATCAACTCTGAATTTCTCGGAACACAAATCTGATCTCTGAATCTCAAACAATCATTACTATCAACTAGAAATTCTGATTCAGCATTCGAGTCACATTGAACTCTTTTTGCTGACAACTCATTATCAATCTTCTGAGCCTCACATATTTGCTATAAAAATAACGGTTTTACTTTCAATTCAGCTACAACCACATCATCATCACACAGATCTATCTGATTACTCAAAGTTCGCAAAGCATATAATGATTTACGACTCAAGGCATCCGCTACAACATTAGCTTTACCCGAGTGGTAATCTATCACAAGTTCGTAATCTTTCAACAATTCTAACCATCTTCTCTGTCACAAGTTCAAATCTCTCTGAGTCATCAAATACTTTAAACTCTTATGATCAGTATAGATATGACATTTCTCTCCAAACAGATAGTGACGCCAAATATTCAATGCAAATGCAATCACAGCTAATTCCAGATCATGTGTTGGGTAGTTCTTTTCATGCGATTTTAACTGTCTCGAAGCATAGGCAATGAATTTCCCTTCTTGCATCAGCACACAGCCCAAACTATTCAACGATGCATCACTGTAAATATGAATTCTTTGCCTGATTCGGGTTGAATCAACACTGGTGCTTCCGTTAAGAACACTTTCAACTATTCAAAACTTTGTTGACACTTTTCTGACCACTCGAATCTAACATCCTTCTGTAATAATTTTGTCAATAGAGTTGCAATCATTGAGAAGTCTTTCACAAATCGTATATAATATCCTGCTAATCCCAGAAAACTACGGACTTGGATACATTTCTCGGAGGCTTCCATTCCAATATAGCAGAGATTTTATGCGGATCAACTCGTATCCCAGCAGCTGATACAATATGCCCCAGAAAACTGACCTCATGCGACCAAAATTCACACTTACTGAACTTTGCATACAACTATTTCTCACGCAGAGTTTGAAGCACGATTCTCAAATGCTCGGCATGCTGTATCTCATCACTCGAATTGATAAAAATGTCTTCAATGAACACTACAACAAATGATCCAAATACGGTCTGAATATCCGATTCATCATATCCATAAACACTGCAGGAGCATTGGTTAGTCCAAAATGCATCACTAAGAATTCATAATGTCCGTACCTCGTTCTGAAGGCAGTTTTTAGCATATCGGATTCTTTAACTCTCAACTGATAGTAGCCCAATCTCAAATCTATCTTAGAAAACACTATAGCTCCTCTCAACTGATCAAGCAAATCATCGATCCGAGGTAACGGATATTTGTTCTTTATCGTCACTTTGTTTAATTATCGATAATCAATACACATTCTCAGAGTTCCATCTTTCTTTTTCACAAATAATACAGGAGCTCCCCAGGGTGAGAAACTCGGTCGTGCAAATCCTCTTTCGGTCAATTCTTTAAACTGATATTTCAACTCTTTCAATTCTGTTGATGCCATTCTGTATGGAGCTATCGAAATAGGAGCAGTCCTCGACATTAACTCAATACCAAATTTAACTTCCCTAATCGGAGGTAATCCCAGTAACTCTTTTGGAAACAAATCTGAAAACTCATATACCATAGGCACAGATTCAATTGTCTTTTCCGACACTTTTGTATCAATCATGTACGCCAAATAAGCTTCGCAACCCTTTCTCACATAGTTCATAGCTTTCATCGCAGATACAACAGCTGGTAATCCTTTCATATCACTGGACTCAATTCGAACTATCTCACCATTCTGACTCTTCAATTCAATACTCTTTATTTTACAATTCACGATGGCATTATGCAAAGTAAGCCAGTCCATACCAAGAATTATGTCAAATTTATCAAATGGTAACAACATCAAATTAACCAGAAAACATAAATCACGAAACATCAATGGGCAATTCTTGCACACCTTATCCACCAAAACACACTCTCTAGCATATCATATTGACTCAATCGTATGAATTCCTGTTCATACTCAGTAACAGACAAACGACCTGTTTCAGTTCTAAAAACTCCTTACGTTTCTGATCAATGAAGCATTGATTGATATACTTTTTTCTGAACTCAGCTTGAAAGAAATCCCAGGTGATTCTCTCTCTCGAAACTATAGATGTCAACATCTTCCACCAATTATAAACCGAATCCCTCAACAACAAAATAGCGCATTTAATACATTCGTCTGGAGTCAACGACATCTCATCAAATCCACGAAGGGTATTCTCGAGCCAAAACCACCCGTTCAGCATCATCCTCCGCCGTGGCCCTAAACTCTTCAGCCCCGTACTTTTGAATCTTATCTACAGGTGGTTTATTCATTCTGTTCGGATCTACGACCTGCGGCACAACAGGTACATGTGGGGGTGGAAGTTGTGGAGCAGTCGAATTCGTTCTAACAAATTTTGAAAACTATTCACTCATCATACGGAAGAAGGCTTGCTTAGCTTCTCCTCCTCATTAATTTCATTCGACCTAGATACGGCCGACGCTGTCCCTTGAGCGGGAGCAGGCGCATTACTCTCTACGTCGTCAGTAACTGCTCGATTGGGATCCATTACTATATTAAAACACATTTTCAATTGTCAAATTTCATCACACTATCGCAATTTCATACTATGGCATGTATAGCTAGACTCACACACGCTACGTTAGTCCGAGAATCGACTAAACCGTAGCTTTAATACCAATAAAATGTAACAACCCTAACCCAAAATCACCGTCAAAATAGGGTTAAGAGGTATTACCGATCAATCTGAACATTTAACATCTAGAATTTATGACATAAAGTCAATCACATTCAATTACAATCATAGTGTCCTTTAAATGAGTCATCAAGACCCTAAGCATGCTTATAAACCAAGTCGGGACTAAAACGAAACACATATAAAATTTCATGAAAATTTGAAACTTTTCTAAAATACAGGGGAGACACGCCGGTGGAAGGATATCGTGCCTCACCCACGGCTACTTGACACACCCGTATGTCCTTTCCGTAGTCATATACTGCCAAAATCAACACGGCCACCATGCACGCCTGTGTGCTAAGGCTGTGTACTACTAGATCATATACTGCCATTTCTCACACGGCCACCAAGCATGCCCGTGTCGAGGCCGTGTGTTACTAAGCTACGTTCTGCCAATTCACCCACGGTCTTTAGGCACGCCCGTGTACCATAACCGTATGACATTATAGGCCATTTACAAGGCCAAAATGCTACCCATAAGGGTGAGACCTACAAGCCAAATTAACCAAGACATCTTATGCACATATTACCACCAAAAATGTACCAAAATAGTCATTCAACCCATACATTCAATACCAATTCCTACCATAACAATTTCAATACCAAAATCTATCTCATCACAAGTATAATACATTCAATACCAAACATCATTCCTTCTCAATTTCACTAATTCCTACTAGCATTTTACCAACACAAAGTTACCATTCAATAGTCAATTTCTCAACCCACAAATCATGCCAAAAGATGTATCACACATATATCAAATTCATTCATGTTAAGACTAGCACATATTTAGCCACATCTTACGGCTACTTACAAACATCAAACATGATTCAAATGACCAGCCTATACATGCCATATTTTAACTATGTACATCTTTCCAAAATACCCAAAATAGATTGTCGATAGTGTGATTGAGAAGTTAACGATCCCAGATCCGAACTTGCTTTACTGACACTGCAAAGCAAAAAAACAATCACACAGTAAGCTTTTCAAAGCTTAGTAAGCTCGTAACAGAATACATTAAATCAAAATATATATCATCACATAGATCATCTCATAATCTAATATATATATATATATATATATATCATATCATCCAAAGCTAGTATTTCAATCAACTTTCCATAAACTCATCCATAGTTTCATCAACCACATAAGTTCCGAACATACCTTAGCCAACACTTAGTTGTCAAGTACTTACGTTACTCGATACTCATGAATCATTTCGATCAACATTCGTCCCTTCTTCAGTTTATTCAAACACTTAGTGCCTAAATTTTTAGCCGAAGCTTAAATAGCATCGCACACTTAGTGCATCCCTATTAATCCGATATTAAATTGGTATCGCACATACAGTGCCAATCACAAAGCCAAAGCTTATATTATTTCGCACACACAGTGCTATTTTTCTTGATCACATTTCTGAATACGCACACTTAGTGCCTCTTAACACAGTCTAACACAAAGCATTTATATTTCAATAATATCATTACATTCTTTTCATAAAATTAAGCATAACCAAATATTCGTATTATGTCCGAACTTACCTCGGACGTCGAACTATCGAAGCGATCGATTAATCGAGCGCTTTATCTTTGCCTCGATCTCGATCCGTTGGTCTATACACATTCGAATTCAGTCCATTCCATCACTATTTCATTCAATTTAATCCAAACACACATATGTAGGGTATTTTACACAATGGCCCTCACATTTTCACATTTTGACACTTTAGTCCTTAATTCATTAAATTACCAAATACACAAAATTTGCTTGTATTCAAGACTAGCCGAATTCTTACTATGCTCATACAAGTCCACACATTTCATTTATTATACATTTTAGTCCCTTAATTTACACTTTTCACAATTTAGCCCAAAATACTCAATTTCACTAAAAACTCAAATACAAACTATTTTAACCTTCATATTTCACCAACTAACATCACAAAGCTCAAATGTTCATCAATGGCTCATCACAAAACATCATCAATTCACAAAATTACAACATGGGCTAGCTAGAGCACGAAGCAACGATTACAAAAACGTAGAAATTATCAAAAACCGAACTCAAAACATACCTTGATTAAACCAAAGTCCTAGCCAAAACTTAACAAGCTCTTAACCCTTTCTTTCCTCTCTATTTTCGGTTGGAAGAACAAAGATAAACATGTTTCATCATTTTGTTTTGTTTAATATTAACTTAATAATCCCTTTTACCATTTTGCCCTTTCATTGTCATATAAGACAAATATATATTAAGGCCAATTTGTCATTTAACACTCCACTATCTTAAAAATGGTTCATTAACAACATAAGGCCTCCTCCTTAAAAAGCCATCAACATTTAAGTACTTATAAATCAGCACACAGCTTTTACTCTTTACGCTATTAAGTCCATTCTCTTAATTCGACACTAAAACGATCAAATCATCACACAAAATTTTCACACAGATTATGTCACATACTATTCACTCAGAAAATAATATTAAATTAACATTTTAACCTCGAATTTGTGGTCTCAAAACCACTATTTTGACTAGGGTCTAAACGAACTGTTACAATAACTAACCTTGAATCAAACTTCTTCAATGGCCGAATATAGCTTTCTTTTTCTTTTTCTTGTTTCAGTCAAAGGTTAAAAAGATGATATAAAATGGCTTTCATTTTATGTTTTCTTTATTATATTATAACATTAGTTTATATTATTATAAATTTTAATTTATAAAATTAACATATAATAACATATAATAATAACATGTTGTCGTCCACTATATATTAAAATGGCCTAATTGCAACATAAATCCTCCATATTAAAAAGACATCAACAATTAGGCACTTTCACAACTAACCATCAAATTTTCATTTTACACAATTAAGCCCTTTTATTAAATTAGACACTCAAATGATAAAATTAAAACACAAAAATTTAACACAAGCAAATTCACACATAATAAACACTAAAAATATTTTTAAAATATTTTTTGGAATCGAATTTGTGGTCCCAAAACCACTATTCTGATTAGGGTCAAAATCGGGCTATTACAGGTCACGCCTTCTATGTGGTAGTTCTGGAAACTCCAATGCATCGTCTTGAGATAGATCAACATTATGCATGTGGGCTGGAGCGAGTACGCCCTGAATCGCGGATTTTCTTCTTCTTCATCTGAACCCCCTTCAACATCTTCAGGTATGGTTGGAACAGGCTCCAGTTCAAAAAATAATGCAACTTCTGCACCATCGGGGCCGGGCTCTCGAGGTGGATCCCCATTGAACTCATCATTCGACCCACCATCATCTGCAACGAACGAGGTCCCCTCGCCGGTGGATGTCATAGAGAGTACATTATCCCTTCTTAAACAACTTTCGTAACGTCCCCAATCATATACGGATTGCCAACCACTACGTATTTCTAGCATCGAACATCAACCCACCGATATGCATGTCCCATCCACCAACCGAGTGTCGTGTAGGGGTTCTATTTTCCATACTACCACTAAACACGGGCTCTTCCGTATTCTGCCTCCCACTAACAGAGTGTCGGCTTGGGGTCGTGTATTCCCCTCGAATAGTAGTAGATGTTGAAGTCGAAGGAATATCACTTGGCGATGAAAATTGTACATATACCTCAAGATAGGGTGACCCACTGGCAAGATGAGTCTCCACCATTGCCTCCAAGCTCCGAGGACCTTTGATGTCGAATGAGTCATATCTCACGGGATCAACCAAAGCACAAAATCTATACTTAATAGACTAAACTTTCATTGGCATTGTTCTAAAGATTTTACGCCTAATTCTTTTGCGAAGTTTTGTCAAATCTATGTTCTGGTTAAAAATCAGTCGCGCTGTGTTCTCCGATAAAAAACAATACCATTTTCGGTGTCACGAACCTCAGCATCATAGTAAATAACAGCACTAATACATTCACTCATCTTCAGTTTCTATTATACTTTTGCCTCAATTTCTATTATACAACCTGAGAATGAAATTTGGCTCATTTATAGTCTAAGGATAAATAAGAACTACTGTAGCAAAAGAGCATCCACGTGGAAGCTTTTTTCAGTACTCTTATTGACAGTGCATCCTGCTTGAAGCATTTTGGTCACTATTTGTTCAGAAACATCTTCTCAAAATTATCTTTTCAAGAACTACTGTAGCAAAAGAGCATCCACGTGGGAGCTTTTTTCAGAACTCTTGCTGACAATGCATCCTGCTTAAAGCGTTTTGGCCACTATTTGTTCAGAAACGTCTTCTCAAAATTATCTTTTCAAGAACTACTGTAGCAAAAGAGCATCCACATGGGAGCTTTTTTCAATACTTTTCTGACAGTGCATCCTACTTGAAGCGTTTTGGTCACTATTTGTTCAGAAACATCTTTTCAAAATTATCTTTTCAGGAACTACTATAGCAAAAAAGCGTCTACGTTGGAGCTTTTTTCAGTACTCTTGCTGACAGTGCATCTTGCTTAAAGCGTTTTAGTCACTATTTGTTCAAAAACGTCTTCTCAAAATTATTTTACCAGATACTATTAAAAAAAAATAATTTTTATATTACTAATATATTTTTTTCTAAAACCCTAAACCTAAAATTATTTTAATTAATTAATCCTAAACTCTAGTTCATTAATTTTCTCCTAAAAACCCTAAACCTTAATACTCTAAAAACCATTAAAACCCTAACCCTAACCCTAAAAACAACTAAAAACCCTAACAGAAGAGACGGGCAAAACGTGCCCTTGGGGGAGCGTTTTCTGCCACATCAGCAAAGTGCGCCCTCAAAGATGCGATTTTTGCTGATGTGGCGACTTCCTCGAAAAATCACCGACATCTGCGACATCGCGCTTTCGGAAAAATGACTCATTCCGATAAATAATTAGAAAAATACCCTTTTTCATAAATTTTAAAAAAAAGGGGCATTATTTGATAATTTACTCAATATAAAATAGCAAAGAAATATCAAAATGATTTCAATTAAAATTTGTTTTATCAATAAGAGGTTGAATATAATAATAATAAAATATATTATGGGCAAATATCCCAAAATACCAAAAAAATCAAAAATTACGGAAAGGATGGGTTTTAAAAATATTGATTAGGAAGGGCAATTTCCCCGAGCAGGGTTAACTACACTATGGTTAAATCAAAGCTCGATAGGTACGAATGGCGAAATGTCTTTGTGCAAGGCGACACATGTGCATGAAAATCATGGCGTCGTTGAGGAAAAGGACGAGGATGTGGGAGGTGAAGAAGTACAAAGGTCGCGTACATGTCTTACTGAGTGCAAGACCACTATGTGTTCAATGATTTGAATAACACTAATATTATGTAATGTTGCATTATTTAACGATTGCTGATGGTGTAACACAAGATCATCCGAGGATGGATTCGGACATGTTGGTGATTTAATAATCCGACGGTGAAGGCCGATGCCAAAACTACGGTCTGCGGCCTTAATTGGCAATATTCGTAGCCAAATGAGGTACACGCCTCTTACGAAAGGCTTGGATAGCCAAGCGAAGCGTTGGAAAAGTTGCGATCGGTGGGGACGCTTCATATAATGAAGTGTGGCGGTGGTGTAAGTCTTTGAGAGATATGTCGAGCGACAACAGACATTGAAACGCATAGCGCGATTACAACGATAAATCGCTTTCGTGGATGGGCGGTGTTCAAGCGCTGCTCGACATTTAAGCAATGCCGAGATGCTTTTACATCGCAAGCCATTGGTACAAATTGACTGGTACCTTCATGTATGATAGATATACACATCGGCTATTGCTAGCATCACAAGACGGTTGTGGGAGAATCCTTCCGATTGCGACATAACACCGGTGAGTCGGTGATGGTGGACTTCTTCCTATCTAGGTTAAGGAGGCATGTCGCCTCAACGACATATCGTTATATCGGATCGGGCCTGGAATACTTGCGGCAATAGAACGACAGGAAGCATGTGGCATTTACAAAAAAATAAATCAAAAAATGACTCATTCAAAGTTATTAAAATTAAATAAATTAAAAAATTATATTACAAAAAAAATAAACTCAAATTTTATTAAATATATTACAACTTAATTACAAAAATTAAACCTTAATTACAAAAAAATTAAACTCAAATTATAAATAATTAGAAAATACGATTCTGCGTTGGATTCCTCCTTCTTCTAGCTTCCGTGGGGTCGTGGAACCTCGGTGGGAATCCGATCCTCCGGCGGTGGGTGCAGTTCGGGTTGCGATGATGACCCACCTTGATAAAATAATGACCCCGAGGTGTTTGCATAAACCACGGCGGGGTGGCGCATCCGTCTGATGAAGGAGCTCGGTAGAAAGAAGCGCCCCCGACGGCACCTCCTCTAATCCCATTATTCGATGTCGACCTCACGATCGGTGGCTAAAAAGAGTTGTCGAACGGACTTTTCATAAATTTTAAGGCGGTACGCACCGCAAAAAGGGCATTATTTGATAATTTACTCAATATAAAATAGCAAAGAAATATCAAAATGATTTCAATTAAAATTTGTTTTATCAATAAGAGGTTGTATATCCTCAAGCGAGTCGGTATTCCAACATGACTTGTCGGATGGTTCCACCTAATTAAATAAACTTTTAGCATGCAATTATACTATAAATCTACGACATAATTGTAAAATATAATATTAAATTTACCTCGTTATCAATGGGAATGAATATGGTGGTCGAGTCGAGGACATAAAATGGAAATCGAAACCATGCCCATGATTGCGATAGTGATAGGCAACCTCCGATTTTTGCTTTATCCAAGCACCGTCGCTCAGACATCTCCGGTACAACCTCGATAGACGACAGACCCCAACTCAATTCACCGTACGCTCTGAAATCAACAAGTTTCAGAGCCATCTCGTGGATGAGGTTTCTAGAGAGGCCCCAGATCGATAGCCTCTAATTATCTCAAGTATGTATGCCGTGCATACAGTATTCTTTCATCTTGATCGAATCTTCATTCTACAGGAATATGTCTCGTAACCAAACCATATCGATCCGACCTCCTTGCAAAATATAATAATAAAATATATTATACTCTAAAATAAAGAATATAAAAATTATATTTTAAAGACAATGTTATTAAAAATAATTACGGATTTTTAACATTAGTTATAAAACAAATATACATAATATTAAAAAATAAAATAAAAGAGCGTGTTTTGGACTCGCTTTAAAAGTGGCGTGTTCGGTTGGAACACCCATCTCTCGATATTATCTAAAACTAGGACACTCCACGACAAGAATCCAATCGTAATCCTGGCGTGCAGGCCAAACTAGAGTAAATAACTTAAGACACGTGGTCTCATTCCATTGGTAGACGATCAAGCCCTTTTTCGTCATTTGACATGCTAATTCGGCCTATAAATTTAGATCTGAGCCTTGCTGTTCTCATAACAAATTCATTGAACCTTGAGATTATCAATTTGAAGCCTTCTTCGAAATTCCTCATTCAAGGTAATTATTTTCTTTATTTTCTTTCATTATTTCAGTGTTTTATTTTCAAAAGATTCTGGTAGATTTAATTTTTAATTAATTTATTTATTTCTGGAAATTTCCAATGAATTTTATGAAATTTAGGTTAGGGATTATGTTTCCTTTTCGATTTTAGGGTTTTTTTTAAATTCAATCGCAAGTTATGAATTAAAGCTAGGGATTTCTCCTTCAGTGCTAGATTTTCTTTATATGCAATCGTGGAACATGAATCTACCTCTTAATTCTTTAATTTGACATGTAGATTTCCTTTTTTTCCTTTCGAATTTATATACTTCGAATCATTTCGATTTATTAAATGAAACTTACGAATTTGACGCTACTGTTGACGAAATCATGGTGAAGTTGGGTTTTTATGCATTAGAACAAGCTGAATATTTTTAGATCGTGCAGGAATCGCTGATCTATTAAGGTCCCCTTTATAAGATTTAGTATATTTTCTAGAAAATTTGTATCAGAATTGTTTTGTTTTCGTGGACCTGGTTGTTGAAGTATATTTGTTATTCTTGTTTCAATCTATTTAGTCTTATTTGTGTTCTATTTTTATTCAAAATAGATGCAAATTTTCGTTAAGACCCTCACTGGCAAGACCATCACCCTTGAGGTGGAAAGTTCTGATACCATCGACAATGTAAAGGCCAAGATCCAAGACAAGGAAGGGATCCCACCAGACCAACAGAGGCTTATCTTTGCTGGTAAGCAGCTGGAGGATGGCCGTACCCTTGCTGACTACAACATCCAGAAGGAATCCACACTCCATTTGGTCCTCCGATTGAGGGGTGGTATGCAAATTTTTGTCAAGACCCTCACCGGGAAGACCATCACCCTTGAGGTGGAAAGTTCTGATACCATCGACAATGTGAAGGCCAAGATCCAAGACAAAGAAGGGATCCCACCAGACCAGCAGAGGCTTATCTTTGCTGGTAAACAGCTGGAGGATGGCCGTACCCTTGCTGACTACAACATCCAGAAGGAATCCACACTCCATTTGGTCCTCCGATTGAGGGGTGGTATGCAAATTTTTGTCAAGACCCTCACTGGAAAGACCATCACATTGGAGGTGGAGAGTTCTGATACTATTGACAATGTCAAGGCCAAGATTCAGGACAAGGAAGGCATCCCCCCAGACCAGCAAAGGTTGATCTTCGCTGGTAAGCAACTTGAGGATGGCCGCACATTGGCTGATTACAACATCCAGAAGGAGTCCACACTCCACTTGGTGCTTCGCCTCCGTGGAGGAATGCAAATTTTTGTTAAGACTTTGACTGGGAAGACCATTACATTGGAGGTAGAGAGTTCAGATACCATTGACAATGTTAAGGCAAAAATTCAGGACAAGGAGGGAATTCCCCCAGACCAACAGAGGCTGATTTTTGCTGGTAAGCAACTGGAGGATGGCCGTACCCTGGCTGACTATAACATCCAGAAGGAGTCCACCCTCCACTTGGTGCTCCGTCTTCGTGGTGGTATGCAGATTTTTGTGAAGACACTTACCGGGAAGACCATCACCCTGGAAGTTGAGAGCTCTGACACAATTGATAATGTTAAGGCTAAAATTCAAGATAAGGAAGGTATCCCTCCAGACCAGCAGAGGCTGATATTTGCTGGAAAGCAGCTAGAGGATGGGAGGACCCTTGCAGATTACAACATCCAGAAGGAGTCCACCCTCCACTTGGTTCTCCGTCTCCGTGGTGGGATGCAAATTTTCGTGAAGACCCTGACTGGAAAGACCATCACCCTGGAAGTTGAGAGCTCAGACACGATTGATAATGTTAAGGCTAAGATCCAGGATAAGGAAGGAATCCCACCAGACCAGCAGAGGCTGATTTTTGCTGGGAAGCAACTTGAAGATGGGAGGACCCTTGCAGATTACAACATCCAGAAGGAATCCACTTTGCACCTGGTCCTCCGCCTCCGCGGTGGCTTTTAAGTGTGGTGCCGAACACCTGCCCAGTTATTGTTGATGTGTTATGTTTGTTATGTTTGTGGGTCGTATGGTAATGTGAGCTGGCCACTAGGCAGGGGAAGCTTACAAGTAAAAGTAATTGCTTTTATAAACGCTTTTAGTTGTTCTTTAGGTTTCAAGGTTCTGTGGCATTGAATAAATTTGTTTTTGCATTCAAGTTTCTCTCTTGTTAGAATTTACATGAAGGTACTTATAATCTATTATTAAGTTCCAGTGCCAAAGTCACGGAATGGGTAAGTCACCAATCCCTAAAACGGACTATGTAATGTACTTTATCCGCTGGGTTACGGGGGGGCATTTTATCAGAGATTTATATTGTATCAATCTACCCTTATGTGCGTGATTCTTGTTGAAGTATGTACTTGGGGTGGGTGCAGGGCGAACGATTTCAAAGCGGACTCCCCATTCATTAGATAGAAAAGATCACCAAGATCTCGTGATCTTAAATTATTTTTTCGGATGTCTACTACTTTGGGTGGGTTAAATAACACCGTCGCAGCTTTTGGTTGGAACTTAATTAAATTTTAAATCCAATATGTACCAGATTAAGAGTTATCTTATAATTTATAATTGTCTCAAAGTGTCTGACAATTGTTAAAATAATTGGTTAAGTTTCTAAACCAAAAATAAGACTCAGTTTAGTCATTATCATTCAATTTAAAATTTACATTTAATTTAATTTTTGGTAAATAGTTAATGTGAAAATTTGCCGATATGATTACTGACATGTGGTAAAGTTGATTTATTTTCTAATAATTTTATAAATTTTTAGCATTTACGTGTAAAAATTATTAAAATATAGAATTAACTAAATATAATTAAAATGTTATAAAAGCTTAAAAGAAAACTGTTACATTTTGCTTTTCCACGATATCCTCCACGTACCAAAATGTGTCTATATTAACTTCTCTCTCCATGTCTCTCCTCAACTAAAATAATTATCCATCACTCAATCTGATTATTAAACTCATCCTCACCCAAACTAATCACTTTTATCATTTTAAGTTTCACATTTCCTTACTTCTGAAACAGAAAATTCCAAACCTATGAAATACCAAAAAAAATATATATATATTTATCATTTTATAATTTATATCACTTTTGAAAATGAAATTTTAGTATTTTTTATCATTTTAATAAATTTTATATGATCTTATAACCTTTTATTCAAAACAACTTCTAATATTTCTCTATAAATTTTTATAATAAGTTAATATTTTATAATATTTATTTTAATTTCTTTTCTAATTTTAAACAATTTTTATATAATTTTATAATAATGTAATAATTTTCAAACTTAAGTACTAAATATTTTCATAAGATAATTAAAATATCAATTAAATCCTCGTATAATAATTAAAAAAACAATTAGATGTCATATCATTATTTTTTACATATAAAACTTTACCTTAAATATTATGACATCACTTAATAGTCCATCAAAGGCTTTAACAAAAATTATATTTCGAAAATGTAATTCAGTACAATTTATAATTCAAATGTTGCTTTCCATTAAAAATTTAAATAAATTTTTAATTATTTTACGAATATTTTTATATTTAAATTATTTTATAAATAAGAATATTTTGTAATTAAAGATTGTATGAAGTTTTTGTCAGTCGTGGCAGAAGGCTTTGGCACAAATCTTTGAATTTGTTTCGATGAGTTTTTTTTATCTTTGATTTTGCTACATTGTTTGAATGAATAATTTTATATACATGTTATGTAGACACGACATATGGTAAGTTGAGAAAATGCTTGAATAATAACTTTGTCATCAAATCTTTTAATTCATCTTTTCGACATGATTATCTGTGTAAAGATGATTTAATTTTTACTAGGAATATGAAGTTGTTGGTCACCAAATATCATGTGCGTTTAACTGTTTTATCACATCAAAGTCAGGATAAATGATAAGATCTGTCATGATATAGGCATCCTCATCCCATGAAATACATTCTTCCCACGCGCTCCGTAATAATGATTAAATGTCAAGTCCAACATGTTAACACCATTATACATTGGACTTTTACCTATAAATACCTATGAGAATAATGAAGAAAAGAATCAATCCTTCAAGAATAATAAGCCTACACGTCGTCAACATTTTTTAGCCCTTAACCTTAACATCATCTTCACCACCACTCTTCATAACCTCCAACTCTCAGTCCTAATTGGATGAACCGACCTCCATAGCAATCACTATCCTCTCCTCTGGACTCCTCTTGTTGTACACAATATCAACAATACCCACTAAATAATCAAATATTTATCTTATAAATTTATTTTAGACTTTATTTAAAATATAAAACATTAAGCTTTTAGGGTATGCTAAATTATGACACATCTACAATATCAATGAAAAAATTATGAATTAACTCAATTTGTAAAAAGTTACTACACATCATGGGTTTAAATTCTATTATGTATATATATTTTATTATTTTCTTATATAGAAGATACAAAATGAAAAAAACACCATTAAAATAATACGATTTACTTTGAAAGATGAGATTATTTTTGTCTTTCCCCAATTGAATTGGTAACTGGTTAACCCGTGACATAACTCGATTAGGGATTTATAAGGCCTAATACATAAATTTGTACTTAAGTTGAACACTTTTTCTAATGTAGTACTTGCATTAAATAAAAGTTATATATTTTAGTACCTAAAGCTAACATTGTTAACATTTTAGTAGTTAATTTAAGTTTTAGAATTGATTTAATGAAAATTTATAATTAACTAATAATATTAACAATTAACTCCATTAAATCGACCTTAAAACCCAAATTAATAATATTAGCAATAACCTTTCATCAAATCAATTCTAAAACCCGAATTAAGCACTAAAAAGTAAATATCGTTACCCTCATTTACCAAAATATATAGATTTTGTTAAATACAAATATCATATTGGACAAAAAAATACAAATACTACATTAAAAAAATTTTAAACTCGATACCAAATGAATTTATAATAAGTATAAATTAACAAATTTTAAAATTTTAATATAAAAGTATTACTAATTTTTTATCGCATACGATGCACAAATTAATTGTATTTAAAATACAATCATTTTTAATAATTTTTAGCATCGACAATGAAATCATAAGGAAATCAAGAGGGTAAGAGGAGTATGTAGTAAAAGAGAATTTAAAATATAAAAGGGATTGATGTCATTTAATTAATGAGATTTCGTCTTAGTCACTATTTAATAATGATTGTTTGTATATGTCACCTCATATTTATATTTATATTTTGATCACCTTAGAAAAAAAATTAAGGATTAAAATAAAAATGTTAGAAAATAAAATAATGCATAAAAAATTTGTTATATTGTACTCATTTACTCTATTGTAAAAAGTTAAATTTTTTAATATTAAAATTTTAAATTTCAAAAATTAAAATCAATTAAATAAATCGTTGAAATTTTTTATCCCTTTATAGTGTTGATTGATTTGTTACTACAATATTGAAAAATTAAGTAATTTAATCTCATTCTAAAATTTAAAAAATTATTTTATATTTTCAAATTAAAATCAAATCAAACAACTCATCTTTAATAATTATCTATGAAACCTAATTTTTTATTAATTAAGAAAAGAAAATCATTTTAATTAATTAATTAATTTATCTTCATTACCAAACAAAACTCATAATTATTTTCATCACTGCTTTACCCAGAATTAATTGATTACTTAATTAAGGAATTTATTTTTTGCTTTTAGTTTAGTATGGAATATTCAAGATTATAATTAAAAAATTTATGTTTCATAGATAATTATTAAATATAAGTTATTTGAGTTAATTCATTAATGATAATTTGAAAATATAAAATAAAAATTTAAAATTTAGAAAGAGATTAAATTTTAATGCATTATTTTAGTTTCTATCGCTTTTCACTTTAATCCTTAATATTTTTTACCTAGATCAAAACTTAAAGATTTTTTCTATAACCAAAATGAAAGAGACCTAGAAGTTGAGTAATTAAAATGAAAGTGCAAACATGATTTGATATGTACAATTAACCTACATTAAGAATTGAACACTTGGATGACTAAAATGAAAGCACACTAAAAATTAGGTGGCAAAATTGAAAAGATTTTTTTGAAGTGACTAAAATGAAAGTTTCTAAAAATTAAGGGACAAATTGAGTAGTTTATCCTTTTTTATAAAGTAAAAATTTTCAAATTAAAAGAAGGTGGAAAAAAGAGAAAAAAGAAGGAAGAATCTTTACAAATTTAAAGTTGGGCCTACGGATGTTAAAACTCTGCAGTCTGCATTTGTCAGTGTCTTTGGTGGGCTGTCATTTGGAATCATGTTCCAACCTTATCCAAATTGAATCTAGTTCCCTCCTAAACCATGTCCAAACAACGACCACCACCACCTACACGTGCTGATTTTATGATTGATAAAACAACGCCGTTTTCAACTTTTCTCTTGACCGTGAAACTCACGCTCGATTCCATCAAACGCCACGTTTACATGTTTATCATTAAAAGGTTTTCCCAAGCGAGTACAGTTCCCTCATCATATCTAACGATTACAGATTCCCGTCACATTGAGTTGCGTGCAACTTCCGAAAATTAAAAAAAAAAAATTAAAAATTTAATAAAATAATTGTGTAGCCCGTTCCTTATAATTTTCCTCGCCATTCTCAACGAAATTATTAAACTCCACCACCCCCTCAGACTCTATCCGGTTTTTAGGGCTTTTCTAACTTTTCTGATTATTTTTTGATAATCCGGAGTTCAATCATCTAAAGAAGCCCTAAAATCCTTGAATCAGGTAACTTTGCATCTCTATTTTCTTCAATTGATTTTCCCCTTTCTTTTGTGGGTTAAAGATAATTTCTTTATCGGTCGTTGATTGAACTTAGGTTTTTCTGATCTTGGGTTTTGATTATATGATCAAAATTTATATTTATTTCTTTAAATGGCATGCTACTTGTATATAATATTTTTGGATTGAGAAAATTTATGTCTGAAGTGAAGGTTACAAAATTTAATGATTCATGGTGACTTTTTCTTTGTTTATTTTTGAGATACGTAGTTTAAATGGTGAATCTTTAGTCTTTTCATGTTTGGGCTTTTTTTTTTTTTAATAAACTTGTTAGTTGATTCTTTGATGATATCTGTAATCAAGTTGCAGTATTTTGCATGGATTCAAATTCTATTTCGTATTCTACTTCTTGGAGGAAGTCAGAAGATCAAACCGTTAATTCGAAACTTAAAGACTTTAATCTTCTAGGCCGAATCTTGGTTATGGCGAGCAAGTATCCGTCTTGCTAGGTTTATATGGTTCTTGTGTTTTGTACAGCCTATGGTTTTGAATTTACAATTATTGGATGCCTATTTCTTTTATTTACTTCTTGTTTATGCGAGATTTGTGAGGTTTTTGTTTATTAATTAATTAGTTGATGAGAAGCACTGAGATTCTCCACTTTTTTTTGGTTGCCGAATTGAATCTTACTTTTTCTTTTTGTTTGGCCTGAAAACTGTTATTATTCTTGGTAGGGGTTTATGTTGAATCTGATGATCGTATTGATCTGCATTTTTCAGGTCTGAGTTTGTGGTTTGTTGGGCCTCTTTGATCAAACTAAGTTTCATGTCTGATCTTGACGTTCAAATTCCTACTGCCTTCGGTATGATTTGATCTTAACTTCCAAATATTTACCTTTGTCCTTGTTAATAACGTGTGTATTTGTTGTGTTAGATCCCTTTGCTGATGCAAATGCTGAGGACTCAGGTGCGGGTGCAAAGGAGTATGTGCATATTCGTATTCAGCAAAGGAATGGTCGCAAAAGCCTGACAACTGTCCAGGGGTTGAAGAAAGAATTCAGCTATAACAAGATACTTAAAGACCTGAAGAAGGAGTTTTGCTGCAATGGGACCGTGGTCCAGGACCCTGAATTAGGACAGGTGTGTCCCGTAACCCCTTACCTTGTATCTGTATCTGTTATTGGAAGCCAATTGTTTAGTCTGTTATTTTGCGGTATGTATTTAGGTGATTCAACTTCAAGGTGACCAGCGTAAGAATGTATCAACCTTCCTTGTTCAGGTAATTCATAAGTGTGTTTTTGAAAGCTTCTCGTGTTTATGCAAAAAGTGTGGTGGTAAAGTTGGAAATTTGCATTTTGTCTTTGGTTATTGATCAGGCTGGCATAGTGAAGAAGGAAAACATCAAAATCCACGGTTTCTAAGCCTGCACGGTGGAAGCAGGAAATACTATCTATCTGATTAGGACGTATCTAAGTTGGTTGGATGACAAAGTATGCATGTTGTGTTACATGTGCTTTCCAGTTCAGTGGATGATTATGATATGTTTGGAAGTTTGTTTGGCTATGTTGATTATATTAGGCCTTTATATGTGTTGAAATATTCTGTGGTCTGGTGCTTATTTTGGCAATATGAGATAGTAATTAGAGATGCTGGATGTCTACAATCGCAAGCTTGATGCTGGTTGGATTTAGTATAACTTTTTTTGAGCTTTTTATGTGACTAGTAAAATGATCAAAGATTGGGGTTTTCAATTGGACATGATGATATTTCATATTAATCCCATGAATGATGCTATAATTAAATTAATATATTTTTTTTTTCATTAGAATGTTGTCTGGCGGATTTATGCAATAGAAAATGGTGGACCACGCAAAATCCAGTTTCTTAACATCCCCAACTTTATTCTATTTTTATCAAAATTATTGTTCGCTTATTTAATATTATTAATTTCTTTATAATTATATCATGGAACTTTAAATTCTAGAATTTCGAGCATCCTTAAATCTTAAAAAAATAGAAATGAATGAATGAGATTAAAATTAAAGGACAGGGTCTGATTTGTAATGCAATATAAGAAGATAGAAAAATACAAGATTAGAATTAAACAGAGTCAGAGTCAGAGTACAATTTTTTAAAATATAATCAGCTCATAAGTGTATTTGGATCTGACTGAATAAAGCCACATATCAATGTATGGTAACAGTGCTAAGATTTCAGAGTCTCTTAGTAGCTATATTGCTGTTTCCAGCTTACATTTGGGGTGATCACCAAAAATCTCAAGTGTCAAATATCTAGGAATATAATATCAATTAATATTTTCTTTTAAAAAACATCAATATTTATATAAATATATAATATTATGTAAAAAGTAAAATACATAAAACACTAGATCTAAATATGAGTGCATCACTCAAATAACTTATATATATATATATATATATATTAGAAGGTATTTTAGTGTTTTTATTTAAAAAATTAATAAAATTTTGTATGCTCATGCTATTTATATTAATAAATCCTAAATTTTAATGTAGTATTTGCATTTTAATTCATACTTTATTACCTCCATCAATTGTATATCCATACTTATTATTTAATTCTCTTACTAAGTTGGTGTCTCAAGTCAATCGGGCGCCGACTCAATTAGGAAAATTACGAAAATGCCTTATAATTAAATAAGTTATATTATCTAAAGGTATTCTAATTTTTTTTTATTTTTAAAAATTTGCATGAGGTTGAATTTGAACTGATATTATTTACATTAATAAAATATTAATTTTATCTCAGTTGGGAAAAGATGAAAATATCATCGTCACATTATAAAGTAAATTATATTATTTTGAGGATATCTTTTTATTATATTTATTTTATATAAAAATAGAAAAATACACATATAGCAAAATTTAAACTCACTTCTCGTTAGCATTTCTCACATTTATATCTTACCATTCAACTATATTATTTCTTATCAACTTTTTACAAATATATTTGTTATATAAATTTGTTTTTCACAAACATAGTGAATGTGCCATAATTTAAATTCTAACGTTGATTTTTTCTTCGATAACTTTTTACTTGCTCTAAAAGTGCCAAATAATTGGAGTGCATTTATTATTATTAATCTAATGTATTTACATATTTGAGTTTTTTTACTCACAATTTAAACTAATCTTTTCATTTTAATTTCATACATATTGTGTTGGATATTTGAGTAGAGACGATAGAACCAGAGACTTTTATGGAAATAAACAGTAGACTTCAAGGCACGAATGACACTTTCCAAAGAGAACTATTTGCCCCCACACAAAGTTGCTAGAGGGTTAAGACAAAGGTTCTCCCGAGATACAACGAAATTTTTAATTTCCTTTGATTAGCAAAATCGAGGAATTTCCTAATTCTTACTCTATCTTCTGAGAATATATCTAATTGTATATTTTGTGAGCACCATAATGTCTCTATTTATATGCACTCAATGAATACAATTTAAAGAGTCACAACCCTTCATATTGGACATACTCCTTGGGAGAAACATATCCCATGAAAATGAATTCATTGGATGATAAATCATCACTTTTAATTTGAATAGTGCTTATGAATAATTAAATTTGTAAGATGATAAATCATCACTTTTAATTTGAATAGTGCTCATATTAATTTGCAATCTATACTTTCCATCAATCCCCCACTAGATTTCTAATTCCAGAAAATAAGTACACAATGATTATGCATAAAGAAGGGTGTCCACAGATTGAACCTTCCTTTAGTGCAAACTCTCAGAGTATCAACAAAGTGAATGGTGGCTAGTCGCTTGAACCATCACTCTTAAAGTTAATATCGAAAAAATTTCACACATAATTGTAAAGTATTAGAGTAAGGATTTAATTTGCTTTAGCACCATTATGGCCATGTGCTCATCCCGTTTCAAGAACATGTACGAGAGAAAACCATAAAGAAAATCTAGTTGAAGCAGCACCACTTCATGTCCATATAGGTGGATTTCATGACAATAATGTCCATCCATTAAGAGTAAAACTCATCCTTCTAAAATATAAACACTAAATCTTGATTCTTAGTGTACGTTGTCATTCGATAACTTGTTATTACCCTTTGAACCTTGAAACTAACTTTTGGCTAGAATAAGGTAGGGTTTCCATTATCAATGATGTGATTAGAATGATTTTAATCCCATCTTAGAGGAGGTATTCTTAACCAAATCCCTTGACAAACCCTTTGTCAATGGATCCACTAAATTGTCAATTGACTTACCATAGGTAATAGTTATCACACCGTCCTTAATCAATTGTCTCACATACTCATGTCTAAACTTATATGTCTAGATTTTCCATTGTACACATTATTTTACGCTCGAGACATGGTAGATTCACTATCACAATATACGGAAATGGCGAACCTACATTGTGGCCATAACTTTATATCTAGCAAGAGATCTCTTAGCCATTCTGCTTCCTTTCCATTAGCCGCTAAGGCTATAAATTCAGCCTCCATAGTTGAATGTGAGATGCAAGTTTGTTTCTTGGAGGCCAACTAATGGCTCCACCTCCAATTGTAAAAATCTATCCTGATGTGGACTTATTGTCACTTAGACTTGTAATCCAACTTGCATCCAAATAACCTTCTAGTACTACGGGATAATCACTATAGAATAATCCCAAATTTTTTATTTTCTTAATATAGCAAAAAATTATGCAAATTCCTTTCCAATGATCGGTACTAGAATAATTTGTAAATCTTGCCAATTTGCACACAACAAATGCGATATCGGGTCTAGTGCAATGCATTGCATACATCCGATTACGCTGGCATACTTAAATTGTGCTATAGCCCTGCCCTTATTCTCACTTAACTTGAAGTTCGAATCGTATGGAGTGTTCGAATCCTTGATATTCAACTGTTTAAACTTTTCCAATACTTTCTCAATGTAGTGAGATTGACTTAGTGCAAAGCCATTTTCATGCTTTTTCACCTTTATTCCTAGAAATGTATCTACCTAATTGAGATCCTTCAATTTAAATTTCGAGGTTAGATACTCTTTGGTCTCATGAACACCTTCTATGTTCGTACCAAAAATCAACAAATTGTCTACATAGAGACAAATAATTACACTATATCTATCGGTGAATTTAGTGTAAATACATTTATCCGCACTATTATGTAAAAAACCATATGACAAGATAACCGAGTTAAATTTCTCATGCCACTGTTTAGGCACTTGTTTTAAACCATATAATGACTTGATCAATTTACACACCTTATGTTCATTCCTAAAAGCAAAAACCTTAAAAGGGGTTGTTCCATGTAGAATTTTTCTTAAAGGGAGATCACCATTCAAAAGTTGTCTTAACATCCATTTGATGTACATGTAACTTATGGAGTCACATGGGAAGCAAATAAAGAAGTTTTATTTTTCCTTCCGTATACAGAGGTGGACGGCAACAAGGCTCTTAAAAGGGAGTTTTATTCTCTTTAAAATTGACTAAATAGGATAAATGATGATTTATCTTAAGTATTTTTAAAGAGATAAATAAGGGATTTATTTATCATTTTTCCCATGAGATAAAGGTTGGATTAAACTCTTTTATTTTATGATAATTAAAGGATAAAGCTATCAAATAGAAGAGTGGTGGCCAAGTAAGGATTCCTTAAATGATAATTTAAGTCTATAAAAGGAAGGAAGGAGGGCTACTCATTAATTTTCTTCCTTCTCTCTCTCTCTACCAAAATTCTTAGGGTTTCTTCTCTTCTCTTCTCTTTTCTTTTGTCTAGCAATTCCTAGCCTCCTCTCTCTTTTATTCAAAACCAAAACACAATCCAACCTAACCGAATTCTTCATAGCACCAAAAGCTAAAATTCTACCAAAGTCGAATCTTTGGTGTGATAGAAGGTGTTGCCGATTTCATCCAAAAGGTAAGATCAACTATTATTTGATTTTCAATCTCTCTTTAGTTGAAATATAGGAATCTAACTCCTTTAGAATTCCATGGCCAAAATTTGGAAGGTTTTCTTCGGGATCTAGTAGTTGTCGACTACAAGGAGCGGTTTCGGGATTTAGATCCGTAAGGAAGGAGTTCTACAATCGCAAAGGTGCAAATCGTTAGACGTGGGTTTCGGATTTAGTCAATTGTGCTAATCAAAGCGTAGTTATCGCACTATTCTCTGTTATTGTATGTTGTTAAGTATGTTTGATTATGATGTGTATGTTAATGGAAATAACGGCTAAGATGGTGGATACCGTAGTGGGCAATCGATTAATCGGTCGGTGCTCTATTTTGCCTATGATATATGTGTGATATTTGTGGTGAGCATGTGATAAATATTTACTCTGATTGTTAATCTGACATGATACACATATATGCATGGGACTTGGGATGTGAAAATTGAAGGAAAGGGTGTACATCATTATGTACGTGGTTTAATGCTAGCCTCGTGCTACATTAGCGCTTGATGTTAGCTATGTGCTTCATCAAGGGAGGTGTTGGCTAAGTGCCCATCTCGGCGGTTGATAGCTGTGTGCATCACCGTGGATGATTGATATGTGGGATCCTATGGGATCGGTGGCTCAACCACGGCCTTGAGCGACAAGTCCGCCAAGGTAAGATATGTGGATCATTATGTGATCGGTGGTGGATTAGCCACGGCCTTGGTGGGGTGCGCCAAGGTAGGTGTAATGGATGGACCCTAGGTTGGGATGGGCTTCATAATTGCATATTTATGTGTATGGATGTGTGGATATCGGCCAAGCCCATATGTGGAGATATGTGAAATGACTATGCACTAAGTCGGTTTGACTCACCCAATATTTTAAACCTTTCGGTGATGCGTAAAGCTTGGACCGGGTTGGAGTGGATACAAAGGTGGCCATGAAGCGTAATTTCATGCGAAAGATATTTTAATTAATTAAGCATTTATATCTCCAAATTACTTTGATTATTCAATTATTGTAATAAGGCCCTAAAAGTATTTAAAGTCATTTAAGTGTTTCTCATTAAGTTTATTATTGTGTTTTATTATGGATTGACAATTGAGGAATTATTTGCAAACGATTTTATTTAAATCTATATATACTAAAGTTTTAATCCGGATATTTTATAAACACCACACCTTACTTAAGAATTTTAATGAACACTGCTTTTCTAAACTTAACAAAATTTTCGTGTTTTATCCTTAAGTTCAAATTTGTTTCAAACGTTTTTCACAGTGGCATTTCAAATTCGGTAGTAGTGAATGGGCCGGGTTTGGGGTGTTACACTTGTTTTAAACCATATAATGACTTGATCAATTTACACACCTTATGTTCATTCCCTAAAAGCAAAAAACCTTCTGGTTGTTCCATGTAGACTTTTTCTTCGAGATCACCATTCAAAAAAGCTGTCTTAACATCCATTTGATGTACATGTAACTTATGGATAGATGCAAGTGCTATAAGAATTTGAATGGAGGTCATCCTAGCCACTGTTGCATAAGTATAACAATAATCTAGGCTTTCTTTTTGCCTAAATCCTTTGGCACCAACCTAGCCTCAAAGGTTGGAGAACCCCTTGTTAGAGTGTTCTTCCTTTTAAACACCCATTTACACCCGATAAGCTTCGATCCTTAAGGAAGATAAACTAGAATCCAAGTATTGTTGGATAATATTGAATCCATTTCATCATTGATCGCCTCTTTCCAAAATGCTGCATCCCTAGAAGTCATGGCTTTACCATAAGATTGTGGATCACTATCCACATTAAACATTATGGGGATCTTCCTAATTACGGATTCTCTATTTCCCTCATCAAGAAATGCTAGAGATTGCGAGGAAATGAAATCAGGACCAAAGTCCTTTACTTTTCTCACTTTTTGACTTTTCCTCAACTCCGTATCCTTATTATCACAAAGACTTCTTTTGGTTTGATCACTTGAGATCGTTGGTTGATATTCTTTTTCTGAATCTATTGAATCATTGAAAATATTATTTTCTATGAATACAACGTCTCTTGTTTCAATTATCGTATTTAACACTAAGTCAAGAACAAGATAAGCCTTATAGTGTTGGGCATATCCAACGAATGCACCCTTGACGGCTTTAAGACCTAATTTTTTTCTCCATTGGTCGGGAACTCTATAGTAAGCCAAACACTCTTATACTTTGAAATAATCTAAGTTTGGCATCTGACCCTTCCATAACTCATATAGAGATACTTTGAATTTCTCGATGGTATTCTGTTAAGAATATAACACGAAGTCAATAATGCTTCACCCCATAAATTATATGGAAGTTTAGCATTTAACAATATCAAGTTAACCATATCTACTAAAGTACGGTTCTTTCTTTCTACCAAACCATTTTGTCCTAGAGTATAAGAGGCGGAACACTTATGTACCACACCTTGTTCCTCACAAAATACATTAAATTCATTTGGAAAATATTCACAACCTCTATTACTACAAAGCACTTTGATTTTCTTACTAAACAAATTCTCAACCTCATTTTTAAAACGTTTAAACAAATCAAAAGCCTCATATTTATTTCTCATAAGATACACATAAGTAAATCTAGAGAAGTCTTCTATAAAAGTGATAAAATATTGTTTTCCACCTCTTATTAGTGTTCCATTTAATTCACAAATATTCGAATAAATTAAATCTAACACTTGTGAATTCCTTTCACACTTACTAGGAAACGAATTCTTAGTCATTGTTGATTGAATACGAATTTCACATTTATCCACAAATTCATCATTACTTAGATTGATATAACTATTCTTTTGCATATATTGTAAAGTTTTAAAATTAAAATGCGCTAAACGCGCATGCCACAAAGGATAAGATTCAACAATATAAGGAGAAGAATTAATTTTATTCATATCAATGCTCAACTTGAAGATACCCTCGTTACGATATCCTTTTCCTACATATATATCACCTTTAAGCAAGACAAACTTATCGGATTCCAAGATAATCTTGAACCCTTGTTACACAGAATACCTGCGGACACTAAATTCTTTCTCACATCGGGAACATGCAACACATTGGTCAAAGTCAATTTCTTTCCAGATGTGAAGTTGAGTTCCACCGTCCCTTGACCGAGCCCCTTAACCAATTAATAGTTGCCTATAAGCACTTTACGGTTTGCCACTAGTTCATAACTCTTAAATTGTTGTCGGTCATTACACACATGGATAGTAGCTCCGGAGTTTAGCCACCAATTACAAGACTTATCAGTCATGGCTATGTTGAGTTCAGTAATCATACCAATCTTCAAACTCTTAATCCCTTCCATAACCATGGCCACTAAGTCCATGCCCTTCACCATATTGGCTTTGGAAGTTAGTGGCATCTTGCTTATTTTTGAGAAGTCTGCAATCTTTAATATATTGTCCTTTCTTATTGCAATTATAACAATTGTGAGTTTTTTCTTCTTGTCTTGCACGTCCTTGGTCTCGGATGTGGCCTTTCGCTTACTATTTCGATAGTTCTTGGACTCGCTCACATGGTTCACTTTAGAACTTTTGGGAAGATACACCGTATCACGCTTTCGAGTTTCCTCTTCAATACGCAAATGCCTAAGTATTTTCTCCACATTGAAGTCCTCTTCCATATGCAAAGTTTCTTTCGATAATTGTTCCAAGACGAGGGCAACATCGAGATGATAGCCCTAACTTGTAACAATTCCAAAATAACAAATTTCAAGTCACAAAGTCTGCTTACAAGGACTTGTAATTCATGGACTTGATCCATGATAGGATACTATCTAGCATTTTGAATTTGAAGTACTTCATCATTAAAAATTTATCAGTACCTTGTTGCTCGATGTTGTATTTCTCTTCAAGAGCTTTCCATATTTCTACAAGGGATTGCATCGACATGTAAAGATCATACAATCGATCAGGCAAGCTGTTGAGGATGTGTCCTCGACATGTGAAATTGTCTTCTTCACTTTTCTTCTTGAGTTCAGCCACTTTCGCCATTTCATTCGAGTTTGCATTGGGAGCAGGATTCTCCACAGGTTGTAGGTTTGGATCCTGAACGTACACCACGTTTAAGACAGTAAAAAGGAACAACATCTTGTTCTTCCAATTTGAACCATCAAATCGGTCAAGTTTCACAAACTCTTGGATCATCACTTTGAATGCGGTAGTAGCCTCCGTGGCCATTTCCAAAAATAGTTCTCTTTGATTATTGGATATTTGAGTGGAGGCGATAGAATCGGAGACTTGTATGGAAATAAACAGTAAACTTCAAGGCATGAATGACACTTTCCAAAGGGAACTATTTTCCCCCACACAAAGTTGCTAGAGGGTTAAGACAAAGGTCCTCCTAGGATACAACGAAGTTTTGAATTTCCTTTGATTAGCAAAATTGAGGAATTCCCTAATTCTTACTCTATCTTTTGAAAATAAGATTGATTGTAATTGTATTTTTGTGAGCACCATAATGTCTCTATTTATATGCACTCAATGAATACAATTTGACGAGCCACAACCCTTCGTATTGGACATACTCCTTGGGAGAAACATGTCCCATGAAAATGTATTCATTGGATGATAAATCATCATTTTTAATTTGAATAGTGTTTATGAATAATTAAATTTGTAAGATGATAAATCATCACTTTTAATTTGAATAGTGCTCATATTAATTTGCAATCTATACTTTCCATCATATTGCATATTTGTTATTATTAGTTTCAAATCATATATTTTATTATTTATTATATTTTATTTTTAAACACATCCTTGTATTCTATAGACGTGGTTTCCACGCATATACGCTTGTAATAGAATTTCTAATATTGATAATGTTGTTAATTGAGTTGGTTTCATAAATTAACTCGACACTAACTCAAAATTGATTACAACACCTTGATAAACTATACTAGTGCATGTAGTATTCTTAATATGATACATTTATGTAGTTAAATTTCATTTTACTCACAATCTAATCTATTTTTTTTCTTTCTCATGTTATTATTAATTAATTTCAAACTATCTCTCCATATTAATTTCCACGTAGGAGAAAAATCTGAATAACCTAATCTCTCTTTCTCGACCACCTTCTTTGAGCAATAATACATGTAATGTTTTCATGAGTTTGTTTGTTCTTACATCAACAATTAAATTTTGCTTAATTACATTGCAATTCATAGGCTGAGCACAAGGAAAGATGATGACAAGTTCTTCAAACAATAAAACGTTTAGGGTTTAAGATGATTAACCCCAGCTTAAGAAGAAACCCTACGTTTGTAAAAAGATGGGATATGTTGAGACAACAAGCAAGAGAGTGGTGCAGTGTTCATTAGAATTCGACAAACAAGAATATAAAACCACATTAATCCGATTTAAGATCAAAACCCAATTTTTGGGGGTAAAAAAAGAAACGAATTTGGACAATCCGAAGAAACGACATAGTTGATCAACCACAACTAAAAATAGCAAAAAAAACTAAAAAACATTCTTACTACAAGAATTGAAACCACCATAATATTTAATTATCTTGTCCGAACCAGCCGCTGAAACTAGAGGAAGAGAATTTTGCTCCACTTAATCTCCCATTTATTTCTTCCATATAACCCTTCCATCCCTAATTTTCATAGGGTTTCACTCAGTAATTCCCCTCCTCTTTGCCGCGTCGTCGCTGCGCGACGCTCCCCCCTCCGTTTCCACCTCCGTCTCGGGAAAAATAACATAAGATAAGGTTAAGAAAAAGCAGGCATGAAAATGCCATGGATGAAACTCATATGTCTTGCGTTTCTATTTCTGTCTTTAAGAAATAAGATATGTTACGGTGCTCCGGACGACTATGACGACTATGATGAAGAAGAGGAGCCAAAGGAAAAAAATCCGCCGGGGCAAGACAAATGTAACGGTATATTCTTGACGTATACATTCACGGAACGGAATAAAGAGTTACCCCACGTAAAAAACGTTACAGCTCAAGCATGGTCGTTTAAATCCAAGGCTACCCTAGTGAATACTGGGTTAGAAGAGTTAAAAGGATGGAAGATGTTCATTAGGTTTCAACACAGAGAGGTATTGGTGTCGGCGACGAACGCCATCCTCGTCGACGGTGCTGGTGATTTTCCGGCGAAGGTCGAAAGGGTGCAACCTTATCAGGGTACCCCAACACGGATCTCAAGACCTCCGTTGATACTGCTGGGGATTTAACAAAGATGTCGACTGAGATTGAATTCACCGGTACCATGTTTGGATTGAACGAAAAAGGAATTCCACTCCCCAAGTCCATCAGGCTCGCTAACGATGGCTGGAAATGCCCTACGCTTACTACATATCGTAAGTTTTTTTATTATTTTTGGTTATTTTCATGATTGTTAAATTGTTTTGTTTGATTATAATTTATACAGGTACATTTTTGACCACATGTTGCCACAAGGACCCAAAGTACAAGAGCCTGAACCAGTCTGCGAAAGGAAAGTACACGCCTAGGCAATATGGAGACGTGAACTTGATGTATGATGTTCTTAAATCTTATGAAGGGAGCTATGAGGCTCAAGTAACCATAGATAATGATGGTGCCTTAAGTCGGCTTGATAACTGGAACTTGACTTGGGAATGGATGAGAGGCGAGTTCATTCATTCCATGAGAGGAGCTTACACTCGGAGAATCGAGTACTCCGATTGTATTTTCGGCTTACCCGGCCAATACCTCAAGGGCTTCGATTTCAGTCAAGTGATGAACTGTGAGAAAAGGCCTGTGATTTCGGATTTGCCACTTGAAAAAGCTAATGATACCGAGATTGGCCATATTCCTAATTGTTGTAAAAACGGCTCTCTAGTGTCACCGGTGATGGATGAAAACAATGCAAGGGCTGTATTTCAATTAAGGGTCTACAAACTACCCCCTGATACACCCAAAACCGTCTTGTATCCACCCCAAAGATGGAACATCACTAGCTTAGTCAGTGCTCATTACCATTGCAGTGCTCCTGTCCGAGTCGACCCCTCCGCATTCCCCGAAGCCACCGGAACCGGCGCCAAAACCTACGCGGTAGCAAGTTGGCAAGTCGTGTGCAATATGACCAAACCGGAGAAGAAGAGAGCCAAGTGCTGCGTTTCCTTCACGGCTTATTACAGCAACGGGGCGGTTCCGTGCAGTACGTGCGCTTGCGGATGTGACGATAGCCAAACCGATAAATGCAATCCGGGTTCTCGGGCGATGTTGCTTCCACCAGATGCGCTTTTACTCCCTGCTGTAAACAGGACGGCAAAGATCAAAGCGTATGCAAAACTGAAGAAAAAACCGGTGCCCAGAACCATGCCTTGCCCTGATAATTGTGTGGTTAGCATAAACTGGCATGTGAGTTCCGATCATAAGGCTGGATGGACTGCTCGTATGACACTGTTTAACTGGGGAGAAACGCAGTTTAAAGACTGGTACGCTGCTGTTGAATTAAAAAAGGCAGCCTCGGGGTACGACGATGTGTATTCATTCAATGGGACCAAACTGGTTTCCCCTAAGAACACCATTTTCTTCCAAGGCTTGAAAGGGTTGGAATATTTAATTGAAATAAAAAATGGGTCCAGTGATAGTAAGCCTAAAGTGCCTGGGAAACAACAATCCGTCATTTCATTCACCAAGAAGAAACCTGAAGCAATTAACATAAGAAAAGGTGATGGCTTCCCTTCTAAAGTCTTCTTCAATGGAGCTGAATGTGCGTTGCCTGATAGTTTACCAAGTGCTGCAAATCTTCTTTCATCCATGCCTCTCCTCTTCTTCTCTGCCATTGCTTTCTTGCTCATCACATATCCTTTCCATTCATGATCATTGGCAAGTCTTCTTCTTCTTTTATGATTTTAACTCAATAACACTTTGAACTAAACCCATCCATCACATTACTTCTTTTTGATACTTCAGAGAAATCAAATGATGCATTGTTGATGGATATACAGAGGAGGGCGGAATTGAAGAGTCGGATTATTCCTTCAATCACAAAATCATCTGTTCAATATTTTGAAAGATTCAAACAAAAAAATTTTAGACCCGAAAAGACAAAAAAGATAAAACTTGTTTAAAATATGGGTCTGAAGCACAAATCTGACCTGTTTTTATATTATGCAATATATCACTTTTAGCTGTAAAGATTATATATATATATATATTATATACAGAAAATTATAGTGTTAACAATCTAAATGAAACTTCGAATTTTGTGAGAAGTTTTAGATGTATGAAAAATGTGGAATGGAATTCCACAGAAGCAATACTTTTGAGTTTTTAAACAGATTTAAGATGTGCATACCTGTCCTTGTCTCAAAAGATTCTCTCTCTCTTTCTTTTTTTTCCTTCATTTTTTGAAGTTTTTTTTAAATTATTGTTTCTTTTTCTGATTCTAATTCTTCATAATGGTTAAAAATTCAAGAATAACTTGAGGCAGAAGGAACTTTGAAATAAACCCAAAGCTTAAATACATTTCTTCAGACAAATTACTAGGATTCAATGGTTCTTGGGAAAAACATTTCCTGTAATGTGAATGCAAACTCCCTTAATGTATACACGATGGTAATGTTTTTGCCCAAGGAAAAAAAACATGAATATTCTTTGTTTAAGATCAAGCAAAGCATAAACCCTCGATAAAGTAAGTAATAAAAATGATTCAAAAGAGAGAGTTAGCATTATGTTATTTCGACTCTTCATTTTATTATATGAATCCGAAGTAACGTGGATACCTTATACACTATAATAAGGTGAAGATTTATGCTTTGCACCAGAAGCCAAGAAATCCAAAGAAAAAGTTTAGAATATGGAAAAGACACAAAAGCTTCTCTGCCACAGTTGGTAAAGGTTTCATGCAAGTTGGCCTACAAAAAGCCTTGTCTTGCCACCCATTGTTGCCAACCCCTTGTGTAGACTTCATTTTTCATCATTTTTTGGTACAAAGAAACAATTAGTCTTTGGTTCGCAATGGCCAACTCCATTTTGATATCAGATTATCAAAGAAAAGCTTTTAATGTATTGGGGTTGGGGCTTTCTTTCATGGTGCTAATGATTCAGAAGGGTTATGCAAGAGATTTCTCAGTGAATTGGGGCCTTCACAATGGCACCAATGCTGAAAATTACAACCAATGGGCAGAAAAAAACAGATTTCAGATTGGGGACTCACTTGGTAAGTTCTTGGTCACTTGTCAACTTTAAAGTGATTTGTAAAAACTCGGGTTTAGTTCATATAACCATGCATACATGTAACTTTCGTTGTTGTGTGTGACAATGGCACAGTGTTTACCTACACACCAAACGATGATTCAGTGCTACAAGTGAATGAAGATGCCTACAAAAACTGCAGTATGGAATCACCACTGTCCAGCTACGCCGATGGACACACTGTTTTCTCCTTGAGTCATTCAGGGCCTTACTATTTCATCAGTGGAAACAAAGACAACTGTGAAAAGAACGAAAAGTTGGTGGTGGTCGTTTTAGCCGATAGAAGTAACCGTTCTTCGACCGCGAACGAAACCAACCCTTCTTCACCTCCGCCTTTGAGTTCAATCGATATAATGCCGTCTCAGGCACCTTCCGGTGAGTCTTCACCAGCTGGAACGGTTGAGAACCCTACACCAGCACCAAGTGATGAATCTAAACCACCAAATGCAGCTTCTGCAGTATGCATGAGTGTTACTGCTTCCATGGGAGCAGTATTTGCAGCTTCAACTCTTCTTTTAGGATTCTGAAAGATTTAAATTATGAACTCCATTTGTTTCCTCCTTTTTTTCTTGATTTTAAAAAAAAAAAAAAACACACTTCTTTGTTTGATTTTCATCAGATACTGTTCACTGGGTTCAACTGGGTTTTTCTTGAAAATTGATTGTTAAAATAATCAAGGAAGAATGTGATACTTTGCATAGTGTTTGGTGTGATACAAAATAAATGGATTTGTATATTGTGTGGATTTGGTATACCAGCTTTCTTTTCTCCCTCTTTATATTTTATTTCTCTTTTCTTTTAATGCCCTCCATACAAAAAAAAAAAAAAAAATCATTAGCAGTATAATTCCAGTAATTCTACATTAAGATACTATCCAGCTCAACTATATAATATATAAACTTTCCAATAAAAATGAATGATATCTCACAAGGTAAATGTGCTTGACTAGCCGAAATAAGTCACACCATTGTCACAAGTGACCCCCCAATACTCGCATTCCACCTTACATTCAAATAATGTCCCACGCGTAAAAATATTTCTCTCATTTCGACATCAAATTTTCAAAGCAATAAATCACTTCGTTCAAGGTACCTATTTTTTTTTTATTAATTTAATAATAAATTGAACAATCAAAATTTATATATTTTGTCAATTTAATCTTAAATTTAATAAAATTAATTCCCAATATTTACACATTCTTTCATATAACACAAATTTAACAAATTTAGCCCATAACATGTATATATTTTGTCAATGTTTACACAATATATAAATATTGAGAGCTAAACTTGTGAATTATACCAATCAAAATTATATATAATTAATAAAAAGCATTAATAGTGTGATTAATTGTTCAAAATTTACAAATACTAAATTGCTCCAATACTTCAAACTTATTTTTCATATTTTGTGAAAAAATTCACTTTCATGCCCGGATATATGTTTAAACATAGATATTAAACAAAAAAACTTTGAGGAGGAGGAGGAGGAGGAAAAGAAAGTCCAGATAACATAGCTTCCTACTATAGCAACTAGAATGAAGGTGAAATAAAATTCTTGGGCTTCATTTTATATATAAAAGGGCTACATTTAGACTTGTGTTCCCTTGGAAAACTCTTCACTAATTAGAACTCTACAGAATAACAAGTTCCTTTTTGCCTGCCTATCAATAATTTTTGCCTATTTCTACTTTTTTCATTAGCCTAATTGTATTATGAAAAATTGAATCCAATATCCCAGCAACCTGCAATTGATAGAGAAGATTTTACTGATCCAAGGCAAGTTTCGAAACGAAAAAAGAAAATGCTGTTCTGACGGGGATATTAGTAAGATACTAACCGTGAAAACACCTCCAATTATAGCGCAGACATTGGTGAGAAAATGTGAAAATGATTTTGAGTCTTCTGTTACCAAAACCTGAGTACAAAAATGGAAGAAAAATCCGCTCAAATTAATGGAAACCAAGAATGGAAGGCAAATATAAGTTTATATAGTTTGAAGAATAACCTGCATCGGAGATAACTCAAAATGAAACTTCGCAACAGGTATGTACACGCTCTGTGCCAGACTGCTGTGTGCTGTGTACTCATATTCCTCGATAATTCTATGGTCATGAGAAGATTTTGTTGTAACGACCTCTGTTTTGACTACTTGAAGGTAGTGCTCTATCTGAAAATGCAATCAAGCAAGGTGAGGCTTGTGAGTCATGAGCTTGTACACATGACAATAATCCGTACGGAAAGCTCAATTTCTTATTTGAGAATTGGTTACATTTTTATTTTATAAATTTTAGGTGGATTTCTTAGAACAGAATATTCTTTATTGTCAATCAACATCTACGTCTACACCTATCTTAATCAGCCACAAGGTAAAAGCATCAATTGTTTTGACTAAGAAGCATACAAAACATTCATGGTTAAGACCAACTTAAAAGGTAAAATAAGCAATTGAACAGAAAGGGTCATAAGAACGAGGAAACTTACAGTAACATTTGCATCTAAATCGCGGTGATTGATGAATGACCGACCATTCAACTTGTCATGGCTCCTACCAAGGTAAGGTATTAATCGCTTGACATCATTCAAAACCTGAGGTGAAACTGTTTTACCAAATGAAAGATGGCTTATGACGTGGGACATGTTCATTTTAGAAGCATCAAAAGAATGGGATCCTGATCGAGCAGAGATTATAAGGTTGCCAGGAACCTGCAAAGTACAACTCAAATTTTAATACTATCAACTGGTCATTAATCTCAAGGTAAACATAATTGATGGGACAAACTAATTATAAACAAAATAAGTCCAACGGTCAGAAACTAATCTAAAATAATAATTATAACCTTCTTTACACGCACGTAGCCCTCAATTCTGCATCCTCCCGACAATGGTGCTGGTCTTTTTGTAACATTAGATTTATCCTCTAAAGCTATTTTCTGGTCCTCCCGTGGAATAGAATCAACCAAATCTTCCATCGTCTGGAAGAAACAGACAACTGCATTAGGTCATTGATGCATCTTTATCTTGTAAGATTTCTGTAACTGATCTATAAACTCAAATGGCCAATTCAAAACTAATTTATTCATACCTTAACCAGAGTGTCTGTATCACGATCTCCATAATAAGATTCATGCTCGTGGTGTCCATGGGTCTCCCTGAAATATATACGGGTCAGAGAACAATGTGAATCTGTATTGCACATATCAAAAGTTCAGCAGCACTAAATAGCCTAAAAGAAAGTAACAAGGGTCAATGAAAAGTGGAAGCTTAACAGATTGGCATATAATATATTTTTATTAATAGTTGATGTTACCAGGATTTGACCCCTGAAAACTAGAACTAAAAGTCCAACACTCCACTAACAGATGAAACAGCTGTTGGCAAATATAATATTGTCAAGTATCAAGCCACATTAAAAAAAAGACGGAGTGAGGAACAACGGGGAAAAGTTGAGAAGGGACATCAAGTCATTGATATTAAGGATAGAGTAAATATGTAAAATAATACTCTCTTTTACCTCACATCACTGCCTTTACGAAAAATTCGAATGGATGGGTACCCTTGAATGTGATTTCTGTGTGTCGAGAAGAAGACAGAACAAGTGAGCACAATAGTAATTAATATAGCAGAAAAGAAAAAAAAAAAAATAAGAAAGAGAAAAGAATAAACTTGTGGTAAAGCTATGAAAAAGATGCAATATTTGGGAAATAATTCTATACTAGAAGCAAGAAAGCCGAGTTTAAATATATGCAGTGATAAATATTGATATGTATGTGAAACATCGAAGAGATCAGAATGCAACAATGTCATTTGTGGTCAAATAATGGCAAATAATGATATTCTCAAACAAGAAAGCATTAAATTACATGTCATAGAACATCAAATAAGGAAATACCTCCTACACAAGTCAACTTCTTCAGTACAATCAACCTTTGCCAGAAGAATACGCCCATCTACTTCTGGATCATATCTGTAAAATGCAAGGATGCAAAATTCATTGCCAAATCAAGAAACTATTTATAAATTTGTTCCATGGAAGAGAAATGATGTATTCTCAGACCTCTGTTTTATTATCTTGGCAGCTTTCTCCCATGACGGTTTCTGAAACCCAAAAAAACATGGTGAGGCTACTGATAAGTGAAGAAGCCACTCCAAGCATTCAGTGGTAAAAAGGAGCAAACATGCTAGTCATAACTCATAACAGCTCAAAGCATATCATTACTATCAGTTCCACCTAAGATTTCATACTCCTTAGCAGCAAGGGATTAATTCAGTCTAAATGCTATTTTTTTAAGAATATGGAGACAAATATGCATTTATTTAAGATACCGGACCTCACAAACTTCCTACTAGAGAAAATATCACATTATAATGTATATTAGAAGGCTATTAAAATGCACACTTATCCTAAAAAAAGGAGCTATTATTATAAATGAACATAAAGTCACAAAAGGGATTACTAAAAGTAGAGGATTTAACTAAATCAGTACAATGTTATGTATGGGGACCACTTTACACAGCTGAAGATCTAAACAAATAATGCTTTCGGCAGGTATCTTCAAGACAAATCATGCATGCTAATAGTAGATTACCAGGCGAGTACTCCAGTAGCACCAAGGAGCATAAAAATTGACAACTAAAATTTGATACCTTCAAAAAAAAAAAAAAAAATCAAATCAAGTAAATCTAGGTATCACCAAATTGGCATTTAGCAAAAGGGGTCCTTAGCTGGAACATAATAAACACAAAATTAAATGGCTTGAAACTTTGAATTAATCCACTTACTGATGTGAAAGCTTGTCAAAGCTAGCACTATTTAATGCTACAGAACCTTCATTGGTTTCTTCATCAACTTCATCTCCATGCTTAATGTAATGAGGAAGAGGTCCGGAATGAAACTCAGCACCAGTGGGTCTTAAATGTGGATCTATAGAGAACTTTCGGATTGTTTTTGTTATATTCAACCTGTTCTGAAAACAGAAGACACAGATTTAGTCATATGGACCAAATATAATGGTAAATGCCCTTCAGGAAAAGCAATCAGGCATCTTGAAGAAAGAAGTATGAAAACAATATTGACAGGAAAATATTAACACAATATCCAGGTGAAGTTGGTTTGGTCTATTTCAGTTTCTTCAGCATAAAAGTATTGTCAGATAAGTTTCTATGCAAGGCATTTGAAGTGCATTACTAAGCTTGCCGCTATTAAAGTACTTCAAAGCAAGGTAAGGACCATCCGTTTAAGATATTTACAGCTAGATAGAAGTATAGGTTTTCATTTTCAATAAAATTCAGCAAATGGAAGACATCTGACATAGAAACTTACAGTTCCCAAGACATCACTCACGTCAACGGATGCAAATTCACATGAGAGCGCTGGAAAACTGGAGATCACTTGGAACAGTCAGCCAAAAATAAAGGTCAAACAATGTTCAAGGGTATTTCAGAAACGAAAAGTCACATGCATACTAAGATCACTGACAGTATATCAACCTATGAAATTTTTGAAGAATATCCACAAAAGAATGTCCAAATAAATCTTGACTGACATGTAGTAATTTGAGCGCAACATTTTTTCTTTTGAAAAGAAAGAAACCTGTATAGAAAGCTCGAAAGCAGCACAAAGTATCGTAAGAACCACAATGAAATGTTATCTTATTGTTCATTTGGTAGTCAAGTAAAAAATATTGCCACAGAGGTTGGAGCCTATTGCATGGGGAATTTCTAATGTTATCCCATTGTTCATTTGCTAGTAAACTATTGGTAATATAACTATATGTGTGTTATGTAATAGATCTCATACTAATTAAGTTTTCCATTTCTTACATTTTTTATTTATTTCATTATCTCATATAAAATCAGTAGCATGATTGTTTTAAGCTTCTAACTAATAAGTTAATAGTCTTGACTTTTAATATGTTATTTCAAACAATTTAAACATATTACATATACAAATATATGAGAGAAAATATATATATCATATTAAAATTTAAGAACAATGAATTACATTCAAAATTCCTTTTAGAAGAATTAAAAATAAAAATCACCATTTTATTCTTTAAATTCTAAGAAAAAAGAATTATCCTTTATTAAAAATCAATTACTTATTTTTATTTTATTATTTTAATGTTGATTTAATTTTAAACTAATTGTTAATAATTAGACAATAAATATTTGTTTTATTAATACAATATTGGCAGAGGGATGACAATGTTAAAACCAGTATCATCTAAGTGACTGATAGGAGTTCCAACCACTGCTACAAACAACTGTCAGCAATAAATATTTAACATACTTATTTAGATGGTAGATTCATCAATACATAAGACTTAAGAGGTTAAAGTTACACATCAAAATACAATTTTCAATAAAAATATTATTTTAATACATATATTAAAATTTAAATTTCTTAGATAAATCAGTAAAAGATATTATAATAAAGTTAAGAATTAAAGATTTTGTTTTATAAAAGAATTAATTAACTACAATTCAACCATTCTTATTTTTGGCATTAAATCCGGGTTTAAAATCAGGTTGGCCTCAGTTCAGATCAGGCTCAATTAATTTTTGGTTCGGGATTTCTTAGGCTTAATTATTCTCAAGCTCAAATTATTTTGGGCATGGACCACTTTTTGTTTGGTTTTGACTTTATGATACAATTGGAGGGATTCCCAGTTCATAATCATTTTGCCAAGTATGCATATGACATTACAAGATTATTTAAAAAAAAAAAGAAAGAGAAAACAGAATATATATATATACACATACACAGATTTTGAAATTGATACAATGACTATTATTTTGGAAAACTAAAAATTTCTAATATGAAAAATTATGAAAAATTTCAACTGTACATATTGAGTAATAGTAACATATTACTTTGTTGATAAAAGTTTTACCCACTTTTGGATGGGAATTAAATTACCACCCAGCTAAGTTATCTAATTACTCAAGTCATCCAAGATCATTGCCACAAAAGATCACCGAGTTCTCGCTGATCTAATCACTAGGTGGAGATCATTATGGGTTTTTGGGTGATCAATCATACCAAACACTGAAAATGCCAAAAATAGTCTTACTTCAAGATCCAGTAACAAGATTGTATGGCAAGTAATACCACATAAAGCTTAAGACTTTAACTACGAAAAGACATTACAACCAAGAGAACAATGCTACGGAAAATTAATGCACCTGATGTTGAAATCAATGCGTAGAAAGTCTCCATCAGAACTATTGTCAACAACAATAGATGTTGTCGTGCTGACTGTTAAATAATCATTCAATTCCTGCAAAAGAAATTTAATAGATTAAAATGGGTGTAGGAGAAGAAAACAGAAATGCTTTCATTTCAAGGCAAAATTTGAAGTAATAAACTACAAATATATCTGATAATTATCATCAGAGCAAAGGCAAGGAAATGACAACAACTAATACGATGAAAGAATGTTGGACCATAACCGTTGTTCGGGGTGAAAAAAACAAACAAACTACAAGTCAAGCGCGTCAAATCAGATCGAGTTTAAGTTGGAGTGTAAAAAGAAAGGCTGCCTACCATTCCAAATAAAAACATCATAGCAAGTGCTGCTATAATGGATAGCCCTGCACCAGATAATGATGCCTCTGTCAAATCTCTAGGGATCTTCCTGTACAGAAATGAAAGAAATAAAAAGAGAAACTTTATAGAAGCAGAATTATCATTATAAAATTTACTTAAACTCCGAATAAGAGAAACTAAACATTTCAGCAGATGGAGTGAATGCGGTATGCTTAAACCTCAATAGGAAAAATGAATACACAATATTGAAGAAGAAGAATTTCAGCTCATTCACCAAATTACTATCAATCTTTCAGCAACCAAACAAGAGTTTCTCCAAAACTATTGAAACGAATACAATCCAGTGCTAGAAAGCAACAATTTATTTTCATTTCCCAGTGAACAAATAAACGAAATTTCAATCCAAATGTAGCAAATAGAGAATAGTTTAAGTCCTTCTAAAAAATGCTCAGATCCATTCTTTTGAGTCAATCATGAGATAAATTTAAAAAATAAAAATAAAACAAAAGAATGCGATGAATCAAAAAGAGAAACGAGAGATCTGAACCTGTAGAAATCGACAGATTTGATCTTGCTTGAAGAAAACATTGCTTCTGATATTAATAAATCAAAATCAGATTTTTAAATAGAAATGTTCGAGAAAACAAAGAAAAGGGAATTTAAATCCCAAGCAGATATCCGGCAACGAAGAAGAGCCTTTTTTATTTCATAGAGATGAGCAAAAGGCATTTAACTACATAACTCTCGTGCGTCTTCTTTTTTTTTTTTTTTAATTTTTCCTTTTACCCAAGGTTTTGTCTTTTTCTTCAATTTGGTCGTTATCTGCTGTGAGTGAAACTAGATTTTACATCGGAGAACTGTCCTCTTAAATCTGCCACGTTGCATAATGGGGAAAAGCAGGGTCGAAATTTTATCTGAATATTTCAACAGTTTTGCTTTTTTCCCCAAATGGTATAAAATATAAAATAATAAATCGCTTTCACAAAAATATATTATTATGAAATAATCAAAGAATGCTTTGTTTGATAAAGTGAAAAAGTGAGGAAAATAAAAATTAAAAGTAGAAGGATGAAAATGAAAATTTTCTTTTCATAAATGTACTTAATAAGAAAAATAGAAAATTTGTAATTTTCTTAACATTCATTATTAGGTAGAGTTGAAATATAAAAGAAAATAAAATAAAATATTTAAAAATTACATAATTTTGAACTAACATAAACTTTTCCTCCCTCATCATTCTATTTTTAAAGTATTGATTTTATGGGTTAAAATAAAAATGATAATTTCTTCTATTTCTTTTCATCTTAGTTTCTTTTCTACTAAATATACTCAATTTATTTTCTTTTCATTTTTCTATTCTCTCTTTATCTCTAAATTTTTCCACCCAACTAAACATATCTTAAAAGAAAATATCAATAAAAATAAACAATACAATAAAAAGACAAAATAGAGAACTTTTTTTATTTCTTTTTGTATATATACAAACTTTTAGATGTCTCTATTTATAGATATAATAGAACCCTTAAGTTACAAAGAGTAAATACATATTTAATTACATTATAAAAACCCTTTGAGTTATAGGTTTTAATCTCATAAATCTTTAAAGTTATTCCATTAGAGGTTATCACTTGAAAGTTATGGACATCCATAATAAAATATTATTTATAATCTTTTTCTTGGATATTCATTAATAAATATGTATTGTTAAAACCTTATTAAAAAAATCATAATAATAATAATAATAAACAATACACTTTTCATGTCCATACGCTTTAGCAAACTTATCTCATAAAAATCTTGTCGGAAAAGCCCAATGAAATAAAACCTCTTCAGGAAAAAGAAAAAAGAAAAGGAGAGTGTCATATGCATTTACTCGGTTTTATAACTCAATTTCAATACATTAAATACTATTTAGCAATTTTAAATTGTTATACTTTGCTTTATTTGATAATATATTTTGATATAATAAATTAAAATATTTTTGTACAAAATTAAAGTTGAACAAAATTAGCAAAATGATAAAATCAAGTAAAAATAGTTTCAATTGAGTTAAACATTTTCAATCAAGTTAAAATTGTTTTAAAACAAGTCTATAAGTATTGATAGTTTTCAAAATATCGATACCCATTCTAAAATCGATACTAAATTGACATTATGTTATCAATCAATTACAAAAGTATAGTATCGATACCTTTTACCATGTATAGTAAATTATCTTTAGTATCGTTGTAAACTAACTTTAACGGTCACTGAATCAAGCATTAAATGCTGATAGTATCGATACTCATAGAAAAAGTATTGATACCCTTTGTTGCAAGTGAATTTAATGATCTAGTGTTTTCAACCCTAATGAATCTATTCATGTTTCCAACAACCACAACGGTTGGAAATGAATTAGATAGTATAAATACCATCTTCCAAAGTGTAATAGGTCAATTTAGCCCGGGCCCATACAAAAAATAATAAACCCAAAATAATAAAACAAAGTCCAAGTCCAATCCAAAATATATCATTTGGCCCAATTGGAATGACCTATTAAAATATTGAATGTCCATCTACAAGCTTGACGTATATGGGAACACAATCTTCAAGGATATGTAATTTTAGATATGATATGCAAATCTTAGATATGATATACAATCCTAGAAGATATGGTATGCAATCTTAGATATGATATGCAAATCTTAGATATGATATGCAGTCCTAGAAGATATGGTATGCAATCTTAGAAGCTATGGTATACAATCTTAAAAGATATGATTGTGTAATCTTACAGATTTAATTTGTAGATACCTTTTAATCATAGCCGTTGATGTAATTGATCTGTACTGTTGGATTTGAGGAGGCTCAACTATAAATAGAGGCCTCTCCCTTCATTGTAAAACACACTTGAGTTTTGAGTAATAAAAATTCTTGAGAGCATTCACTCAAAATTCTCTCTCTTTTGCGTTCTTATTTTATGTGGCTTGTTCTTATTTTGTTCTTCGCTCATCTTCGTTTCTTTTTGAGCTGCTTCCGTTCGAGTTAGTTTTTGGTGGAGGAATTTCGTCGAATCCTCATATTGCAGAAGTTAGGTTGACTTATGTGTTTTTTAACTTTTTATTTATTTATCCATTTAATTGCTTAATCATTATTTATTCATTTATTTTAATTATTTTAAATTTATTTTAATTGCCACTTTTTATCCAAAACTTTACTTCTTAAAATAAGGCAATATTTGACATTTGGAGTTTTGATGGAATCGTGCCCTAACTTACTAGGCTTCGATTTTTTCTCATTTAAGTCTAAATGATCAAATACCTTTTTTGGAATTAAAATATATGATTTTCAAATAAAAAAAAACCTATCTTGGTAATTTAAGATGTGGTGTCCTAACTCACTGGATGTGACGTTTTGTCATCTCGAGGCAAGGATTTTAAAAAGCAAAGGATATTCGGTGTTTGGAAAATTCGAAAGATCGTGCTCTAACTTACGAAGTTTCGATTTTTCTTTTAAAATCCAAATAATTGAATGTCGATTTAAAATTAAAGGACATAAGTTTTAAAAATCAAAAGGATCGTGTTTTAAAATCTTTTCAAATTTTTGATATTAGGACATTAATTAATCAATTAGGTACCAATTTTTAGGCGTTACGAGAGTGCTAATCCTTCCTCGTACGTAACCGACTCCCGAGCCCGTTTTGTTGAATTTCGTAGACCAAAATCATTGTGTTAATAAATCAAAATGTTTTTTTATTAAAATGATCAATTTCAAGGTGACCCGATCATACCTCGAAAAAAGATTGGTGGCGACTCCATTTTCGTTTTTAAATTCGATCCCTATTTTTTTAAAAAAAATATAAAATGGTTTCGACAGCTTGACGACTCCACTGGGGACAATAAGAGAGTCAAGCCGTAAAATTTATTATTTCCTATCCTTTTGTCCAAATTTATTTGAAAAACTATGATCCTTTTTATTGCATTTGGTTCTAATTTTTTAAAATATCTTTGCATTGCATTGCATGACCGTTGTGATCACACCCTTTTAAGTGAGAGTGAGAAGCTACTCCTTGTGAGGTTTTCACCTCCGTGCAGGATAATGAATCGCTTTCGGGATACATCTGTACCTATGTCTTCGTGAGATTTTCATCTCCGTGCAGCCATAGGGAAATGTATTCCCCTGAACTGAACTTGGTCTATATGAGCCTATAATGGGTGAGGATCGAGGAATTTGCTGGTTCAGGTACCTTAACTTTAGAGCCAAGCTGCATGTAGAAACCCCTAAGAGCTTAGCCTAGGTAGAACTACGCCTAACCTTAGCAATCATATTACACAACCGTTGTGGTCATACCTTTTAAGTGTGAGTAAGAAACTATGCCTTCGTGAGGTTTTCACCTCCGCATGGGCTAGTGGACTGCTTCCGAGATAAATCCATACTTATGTCTTCGTGAGGTTTTCACCTCCACATGGCCATAGGGAAATGTATTCTCTGAACTGAACTAGATCCATATGAGTCTATAATGGGTGAGGATTGAGGAATCTGCTGGTTCAGGTACCCACCCTTTAGAACTAAGCCACATATAGTGATCCTTAAGAGCCAACCCTAGATAGAGTTATATTGAACCCTAGTGGTCACCCAGATAGGTACCCTATTTTTTATTTATTTCTCTTGTACTAACGTGTTCTCTTTTTTTTTTTGATTGCATTGCATTCACATCATAGAAAGGAGGTGTTGATTCAAATTTGATTACTAAATAGAAGAGTTTGTCACGAGAAAATGGATTTATTGATAAAGTGGATTATAATACGGTCGTCTAAATATGGTCCGAGTGAACACAACGAGAGAAGACTGGTAGCCCGTGAAGGAATATAAGATTTTATTGCCCAAGGATTCAAGCTGACAAAGAATATTTGAGGATCACCACGTTTCAACTTTTTGAAGAGGCTAACAAGCATTGCAAGGATAAGAGTCGTGCCCAAGCAAAAAGGAGTTAGAAGAGGCATCTATCAGAAGTTTGCAAGATTTGACCTTTGCGAAGAAGGGAATTGATGTTTTTGCTTGGAATATGAGGGTAAGGCCGCATATGTAATCCGTTTTATATAAAGAAATTTGCTTTCTAGAAAAGTTTTTCTAATGGAATTGAATTTAGAATCAACGTCTCTCTTTCTTTTGCATTCATTCCATGCATCTGCATTACATTGTATCATATGCATTAAAATTCATAGAAGGACCCTAATTAGGTAAAATTATTTCAGTTAACCTGGAAAACATGGAACAAATATTGGAGAGATTAGAGCAAAGGCAAATACAGATACAGGAGCAATTGGCCAAAATTCAACAAGACATGCGGTATCAAATGTTAGAATTCCAAAAGAATATAATAGGCCAGCTAACCCAGTTACTAGCCGGAGGACTTGAAAAAAGGAGTGACTTAGTGTATAATAGTGTGGATGACGATGAAGACATCATTTGCTCTCCAATAGGTGTCCCAACTCAACCAGATGTGCATTTGCATGGGGTACCCGTCATTATTGGACCCCAATGTCAGACTGAGACTTCGGCCCTATCGAACTTCCCGATGGGTTCAGGTGTTAACCTGGATGATGATCGAGCCAAAACGGTTGTACTGGCAGAAACAAAAGAAAAAGGAGAGTGTACTTTAAAAGCCCCGAAGAAAAAGGAAAATAAAGTGAATAGTACGAGAAGGTATATCAAGGGCCATTTAAAGCCAATTACAATAAGCCAGCCAAGGATGGTAATTACCAGCCATCAGGTTTCCCCAAGGCAAGAACCCAATTCAAGACTGAACTCAGAGAAACCTCCGTTCGCACCCATTCCAATCACGTATAGGGAGTTGTACCGAATTCTGTTTGACGCACATGTCATATCTCCTTTTTATATAGAGCCAATACAACCCCCATACCCCAAATGGTACAACATAAATGACCAATGTGAATACCATGGGGGAATTACAGGACATCCGATCGAGAACTGCGTCTCTTTTAAAAAGATAATCGAAAGATTTGTTAGATTGGGTATCGTAAAATTCGATGATCCCTCTGGGGCAGAAAATCTGTCACCCAACCATCTAGGTGAAAGAGTGAGATCTATGAGATTCAAGAATGCATCGAGTTTAGGGCTTTAGTGTAAGACCTGATATTGGGAATCTGAACACTAATGACATATCTGAAGAGGGAATCGGGAAATAAAAGTTTTCCAGCCCTTGCATACTTGGGAGTGTTTTGAATAATAGGACTGTGGAAGAGATCCTTGTATTTTTTGAGCTGATCTAGAGTAATATTCAAAACATGCTTGTTGCCTTAAGCCTAGAGGCAATAAGAACCCTTTTGTGAAATAGGCTCGTGTCTGAAATTTTATTTCAATAAAATGCATATTTTAAGCAAATATTCTTTTATTCTTTCCATTTCATACTGTATAAATAATTGTTCTTAGTTTTTTTTTTGGACTTTCTTTTAAGTATTCTTTCATTCTTCATTCATCATTTATTCTTTGGAGTCTTCCTTCGAACCTACAATAGGTCTCCAGATATCAACGATGTGAGCAACACTGCTACTGACTCAGAGTCTTCTTTCGAGTAAGATATGTGTCTAGAGGGATCTCAGGACTTTGAAGATGACAGAGATTGTAACCTATCTTCTGATTTTTTAAGAATGGTAGAATAAGATGAAAAACAGACCCTACTCTACAAAGGGTCATTGGACATTATGAGCCTAGAAAAGAGGACATGCCTAGGCTAATAAGACGCGGGCTAAACATGAGGATCGGACACTGTTGGTCTACCATGGAAGGGGATTGCATCAGTTATACCGTAAATACTGAATTAAAGAAAATGAGATTTATGTGACTCTTCCATTTTCTTCACAAATTTTCCATATGTGGGGCATGAATATGATGGGGCCAATCTCGTCAAAAGCTTTTAGCCACTATCGATTCATCATCGTGGTCATCGTTTACTTCACTAAGAGGGTGGAAGTAGCTTTATGTACTAATATTACAAAGTCGACAGTCATCAAATTCCAAAAAAAAGAAATGATTAGATGTCAGCAAAGAATGCCAGAAATGATCATGTTTAATAATGCATAATTGTAAAATGTCAAAGATTACAGTTTGCTCAAAGATTAGTCAGCATATCACAGTGCATCAAAGGTTGTCAAAAGAAAAATACAAAAATAAAAAAACAACAAAAAATATGAAAGGTGACCAAGACTTGTAAAGATTGCCATAAGAAGCTATCATTTACTCTTTATGCTTATCAAATGTCGACTAGGACTTTTTGGGGCAACACTTTTCCCACTAGTTTATGGAATAGAAGTGGTTTTGTCCATGAAAATCGAGATTCCTTTGTCCCAAGCTTTGATTTAATCAAGAATTGGATGAAGTAGAATGTCTCCAGTGAACTTGGCTGAAGAAAAATGTTTGAAAGTATTCATCATAGTAAGAAAAAAAATACCAAAATAGATGATGTTGATTTATGGACCATCCAAGGGAATCTCATGATGGGGACCTGGTATTGAGGAAGATCCTTCTTATACAAAAGGATTTCAGAGGAAAGCAGATGCTAAATTGGGAAGGACCTTATGTCGTAAAGAAGGCCTATTCTGAGGGAGCATTGATATTGACTGAGATGGATGCCAAGGACTTGCCCAATCCGGTGAATTCAGGAGCAGTCAAAAAGTATTTTACCTGAAAAAGAAAAGGCCAAGGTGAAAACCCGCAAAGGGCACCTTGAGTTCAAATTCTTTCAAAAAAAATAAATAAAAAGAAAACGAAAAAGGAGAGGCCAATGTGAAAACTAGCAAAGGGCGCTTTGAGACCAAAGGGGTTTTGAGCCGAAAACCCCAAAAGGGCGGCTCAAATATTGATCAAAGATAGGGCATGTGGTAGTCTTGCTATGCCTGGATTAACAATGAGAACGTATGCTACATCTTGGGGCATTGAAAAAGTACTCCAGATCCCCTAAACACGTATTGAGCTCAAAATGGTCCTCAAGGAGTTTGTATGTGAGACGCCAGTCTGCGATATCTGGGGCACCTAGCTTCTATCTTACCCATTTTAAATTTGCTATCTTTGATTACTTTATTCTTTTCAAAGGTACACCTCAATCAATTTTCTTTTATAGCATTGGCTATCTTTGCTTACTTTATTTTTTTTAAGATACACCAATCAATTCTCTTTTATTGGTTTGGTTATCTTTGATTAACTTATTTGTTTCGAGATATGCTCCTGATTAATTTCTTTCACGTTCATTAATATGATATTTTTCAAGCATTTTATATTGAAATAACGATTAATGGACTAATAATACTTACATAAAAGAAGTTTCGCATATTACTCTGGAAGCTTCCAAATAATATGAGAATCTAAAACAGGGCTATTGTTTAGAACTCACCAAGCCTAAGGGTTGGAAATATTGAAATATGATTATCTCTTCAAATTTTTATTGGGTAACCCAGGTGTAAAAAGGGATCATTCTTAGGAAAAGAAAATGATACCTTGCATTCATGTAAATTTTAGGCACATACATCAGGTCATTACACCCAGGGAATGGTGTAACAGATCAACTTGATTGAAGATGATACAAATTCCATACCTCTGAGTGGTAACACGATGGGTGAAAGAAACCAAATGTTATTCCCATGAAGTTATAGTGAGAGGTACAAATTTTATGTCCTAAGGTTCAAGGGAAGGGACTCTGAAATTACAGTGGGACAAGCTTGCTGAGTAGAATATGATCGTTTCTTTGGGTTTTCTATCAAAGATACCAGCTGAACGAGAAAGCATGGTAATGCATCAGTGATAGAACCTTGACGAACTATGAGCAATGACAACCCAAACATTAAAAAGGGATCATTCTCATGTAAATATCATTCATACATTTCCAATTAGGAGCATTTGATTCATTCGATCATTATATCCTAATCGTTGTACATAAAAAAAAAGAGAGAAAAAGAAGGAGATCATTCTCATGACATTCTGTATTCATGTAAATGTCATCCATAATATCATTTAGTTAGGAGCATTTGATTCATTCTGATCATTGCATCCTAATCATTTTACAAGGGATCATTCTCATGACATTCTGCATTAGTGCAAATGTCGTCCATAATACATTTGAGTCTACAGTATATGTCCCTCGGAGGACGGTGTAGCAACATCGATAAATTCACCAGTCCTATCTCCCGACCAAAGGGGAATAGGTCAAAGATTGTAGATCTTGTCACCCTAAGCAGTAGTGGAACAAGATCAAACAGTGAATTTTATCTCCATGAAACAGCAAAGTAGATTTAAGCCATAAGTCTTATCTCCCTCGAGATGGTAGTGGAGCAGACTGAAGATTGAAGTCTTCCTGAGATAGTAAGAAAGCAAATTGGAAAGTCCAGATTTTGTTCCCTTGAGATGGTAGTGGAGCAGACTGAAGATTGAAGTCTTCCTGAGATAGTAAGGAAGCAAATTGAAAAGTTTAGATTTTGTTCCCTCGAGATGGTAGTGGAGCAGACTGAAGATTGAAATCTTCCTGAGATAGTAAGGAAGGAAATTGAAAAGTTTAGATTTTGTTCCTCGAGATGGTAGTGGAGCGATGTAAGATTGAAGTCTTCCGAGATAGTAAGGAAGCGGACTAAAAGTTCGATTTTGTCCCTCGAGATAGTAGTAAGGCGATTGAAGATTGTAGATCTTATCTCCTTAGCGGTAGCTGAGCAGATCGAATTTGGCTAATCTTATCTTCCTAATGTAGCAAGGGAGCAGATTTTAGCCACTAGATCTTATCTTCCTGAAGTTGCAGGAAGCAGATTGAATAAATTAGCCTGCCTCCCTGAGTTTGAAGCGGAGTAGACTGAAGACAGCAGATCTTATCTTTCTGAAGTTGCAAGAAGCAGATCGAAGATATTAGCTTGCCTCTCTAAAGTTGCAGCGAAGCAAACTGAAGATAGCTGGTCTTATCATCCTGAAGTTGCAGGAAGCAGATCAAAGATATTAGCTTGCCTCTTTGAGTTTGCAGCGGAGCAAACTGAAAATAGCAGATCTTGTCTTCCTGAATATTGCAGTGAAGCAAGATCAAAGATACTAGTCTCACTTTCCTGAAGTTACAGTAGGATGGATTAAATCTACAAGAGCAGGTCTTATCTCCCTGAAGTTGCAGTAGAATAAGATTAAAGCTATAGATTCAATCTCCTTGAAGTTGTAGTTGGGTTAGAGACTACTTGAAGAAGATGAGGATCAAAATATTAAGGTTCAGCAAGACCGAGCAAAATTGGTCCTTTTATAGTCTTTGCTCCATTCTCGTTACACGACAATGAGCAAAGAGGGGCAGCGGTAATAGGCCAATTTAGCCCAAGCCCATACAAAAAATAATAAACCCAAAATAATAAAACAAAGTCCAAGTCCAGTCCAAAATATATCATTTGGCCCGATTGGAATGACCCATTAAAAGATTGAATGTCCATCTACAAGCTTGACGTATATGGGAACACAATCTTCAATGATATGCAATCTTAGATATGATATGCAAATCTTAGATATGATATGCAATCCTAGAAGATATGGTATGCAATCTTAGATATGATATGCAAATCTTAGATATGATATGCAATCCTAGAAGATATGGTATGCAATCTTAGATATGATATGCAATCTTAGAAGATATGGTATGCAATCTTAGAAGATGTGATTTTGTAATCATAGAGATTTAATTTGTAGATACCTTTTAATCTTAGCCGTTGATGTAATTGATTTGTACCGTTGGATTTGGGAAGGCTTAACTATAATTAGAGGCCTCTCCCTTCATTGTAAAACACACTTGAGTTTTGAGTAATAAAAATTCTTGAGAGCATTCACTCAAATTTCTCTCTTTGTGTTCTTATTTTCTATGGCTTATTCTTATTTTGTTCTTCACTCATCTTCATTTCTTTTTGAGTTCCTTCCGTTCGAGTTAGTTTTTGGTGGAGGAATTTCGTTGAATCCTCATTTTGTGGGAGTTAGGTTGACTTATGCGTTTTTAACTTTTTATTTATCCATTTAATTGCTTAATCATTATTTATTTATTTATTTTAATTATTTTAAATTTATTTTAATTGCCACTTTTTATCCAAAACTTTATTTCTTAAAATAAGGTAATATTTGACATTTGGAGTTTTGATGGAATTGTGCCCTAAATTACTAGGCTTCGATTTTTCTCATTAAGTCTAAATGATCAAATACCTTTTTTGGAATTAAAATATATGATTTTCAAATAAAAAAACCTATCTCGGGAATTTAAGATGTGGTGTCCTAACTCATTGGATGCGACATTTTGTCATCTCGAGGCAAGGATTTCTAAAAAGCAAAGGATATTCGGTATTTGGAAAATTTGAAAGATCATGCTCTAACTTACTAAGTTTCGATTTTTCTTTTAAAATCCAAATAATTGAATGTCCATTTAAAATTAAAGGACATAAGTTTTAAAAATCAAAAGGATCGTGTTTTAAAATCTTTTCAAATTTTTGACATTAGGACATTAATTAATCAATTAGGTACCAATTTTTGAGCGTTACGAGGGTGCTAATCCTTCCTCGTACGTAACCGACTCCCAAGCCCATTTTCTTGAATTTTGTAGACCAAAATCATTGTGTTAATAAATCAAAATGCTTTTTTATTAAAATGATCAATTTCAAGGTGATTCGATCACACCTCGAAAAAAGATTGGTGGCGACTCCATTTTCGTTTTTAAAGTCGATCCTCATTTTTTTAAAAAAAAATATAAAAATGGTTTTGACACAAAGGTCCTACAAAATAAGAGAGATCATCAAGCCAAAAGATCAATCAATACAACCTTAGTGCTTAATTCTTTCATACATTTTCTTGTACACACTTCTGAGCTTTCATTGTTATTCTTTAGCTCACGTGTATTCTTGTTTATGTGTGCTTAATTGGTAAACATTCTGATCTTGTAATGATTACTTCTTAGTTTGCTATTTGTATTTACTTGATAAGTCACTAAACTAACTAAAATCACGACAAAGGCAAGCACACCTATCGAGTAGTAATATAGCTATGGTGAGTCGGGAATATCGTATCCACGAGGACTAAAAGTACTATTAATTACTATTTTTTTATCATTTAGCCGATAAATTGAAGGATTAATCTAAAATACTAAACTAATTACTAAGAACACAACAGAGAGTGAATTGGGAAATTATTTGAAGAAAACCAATGAGATAGACAATACCCAGGAAAGAATTCATCTAGACCTCACTTATTATTATGAATCTAAATTAAACGATTTATTCACTTGTGCCTTGATCCGTAGAAATCCCTAAATTATGTTAATATCTCTTTCGAGAGTAAAAACAACTGACTCTAGGTTGATTAATTGAAATCTCTTTCTAATTAAAACCCTTATTATTGCATTAACTCAATCTATGGATTCCCTTATTAGATTTGACTCTAATCAGGTATATTTATGTCGTCCTATTTTTAGGATTGCATGCAAATTCACTCAATTATGCTAGATCTACTCTTAAACAGGGACTTTTGCTCCACTGAAATAAGCACATCACACTTGAATTAATATCCTGAAAATATTAAAGCAAGAAATGAGCATACATAATTGAGAACAAGAAATAAATATTTATCATATAATTCAGAAAATCAAATAATAAGATCCACCATAGGTTTCATCCTCCCTAGGTATCTAGGGAATTTAGTTCATAATTTGGGATGGAAATATCTCAAAATTAGAATAACAATAAGGCATAAGAAACCCAATAAAACTTCGAAGGAAATTTGACTGGAGATCTTCAATCTTAAAGGAGATCTACTTCTGAGTTGATTCCGACAGCGTTCTTCGATTAATTTCTTTGTTCTACTCAGTATTCTTCTAATATGTATTTATAAACTTTAGAATGCTCAAAACCCTAAAAATTGAGTTTTTCCGCGTAAAAAGGAAGCATGGTGTAATAGCCTATTTTTGGTCAAATCAAAATAATGGTTTCGAGAACACAAATTTCAAGTCAAAATTATTATTTTAATATTTACAACATGATACCATGTATGTGTGAAAGTTTTGTGAGCTAATTTTATCGATTGGTTGGCCAATTTGAGAAAAAGGATTAAATCGCGTAAAATGAAAAAGTGATGTTCTATTAGCTAAAGGTGTCAAACAGATATAGAACCTTAAACCTAAGGTCCTTATGTAGTAAATATACCATTGGTTATTTTTAATGAATTCTATGTTGTTGAGATCGTTGCAACTAGGTCTAGCTAGCTAGGGACTATTTTACAAAATTGTTAAAGATTTTGAGAGTTTCCATTGTTGAATCTATGTGTTCTTTGATGTTTAATGTTGAAATATGAAAGCTTGATGATAGTTTTACATGTTTTGTTAAGTGATTTTTGATGAAAATGCATAATAGGGATTAAATTGTGAAAATGTAAATTGAGTGGTTGAAATGTAAAATAAATGGAAGTTTGGGCTGCTAGGGACCTATATGTAATTTTTCCAAGCATGGGTTTTATTGAAATTATGTGAATTTTGTGTTTGTGAAATAAGGACTAAATTGTAAAAGTTGTGAAATACGAGGGGTAAAAGTGAAAAGTGCTTTAAAGTATGATATGGACTAAATTGAAAGAATATGTGATTGAATAAGTTAATTTTGAATTCACATAGATCAAGAAAGAAAGAATTCGGATTTAGATCGGGAAAGCAAGGTTATCGAGTAGTCGACTTGATCCGTCATTTCCATATACGAGGTAAGTTCGTATAATTGAACTTAATTATGCATTTGTTTAATTTATGAATAAAAGTGATTTGAATGTATTCCATTAGTTAAATTTGGAGATATTGAATTTAAATATACGGTTTAAGAATACGAGTTATTAAATAAGACCATAGCTGGGCTATGGAAAATCAGAAAATAAGACCATAACTGAGTTATGGCATATGAATGTAAGACCACGGAAGGGCCTTGGCAATATACGTATAAGACCATAGTTGGACTATGGCATCGAAAATTGATGAATTTGTATCATAATTATTTATAAGCCAAAGTGGTTTGATAAAAGAATTTGTTGAGAGATAGATAAGTATCGGTATAGATATGTACGGAAAACTGCTCAAGTAATGTGTTAGAAGATGTTGAGGACTTATGAGTTATGATGTGGTTTAACTATATGTTAACTCATTGATTAATGCTCTAAATGCTAATTATGTTATCCGTTTTGAAAATGCTAATAAATGTTTAGATTATTTCATATTTACATACGAACTTACTAAGCTTTATAGCTTACTTTGTTTAATTTCTTCTATGTTTTATAGTATATCGAAGCTAGCTCAGAACCGGGGATCAATAGGAACTTCATCGCACAATCGGACATCTATTTGGTACTTTTGAATTGTGTAAATATGGTATATGACATGTATAGGTTTGTGTCATTTTGGTATGTTTAGTGAATATGTATTTTGGCCATTTAGGTTGGCATGAAATGATGAACATGATGATATTATAAATGTGCAAATGGTTCTATTTTGAGTTTGGTAAATTGACTTATGTTAGGTGATTGAAGTTGATAATTTGGAAGTTATGTGTTTGTGAATTAATGCTTGATAATGTATGTTTAAAATGAATTAGTAAATTGAATTGTATATGTGAATTATGGTAAATGAACCATATTACTGATGTTGTTTTGGTTTATATTGAGTAAGTGAAATGGTTGTATTTGTATAGCATGAAATGTGCATGATTTAGGATTAATTTGGCTGCATATTTGTGCCTTGAAATGATACCATTTGTACTTGTATAGGTATGTGAAAAATGGGGTGGCAAATTGGCCTTACAAATGGCCTATTTTTGTCCACACGGGCAGAGGCACGGGCGTGTGTCTCAGCTGTGTGTGACACACGGTCATGTTACACGGCCATGTGTCTCCTGGTGTTGAAATTGAATTGAATTTAATATGCTCCACATGGTATCACACACGTGCGTGTGACTGGCCGTGTGGTACAAGTCAGTATACCCCCTAAATGGCATACGGCCTAGCACACGGGCATGTGACTTGGCCGTGTTGCATAAGTCAGTATACCCTACAGGTTTGGCACAGCTTAGCACACGGTTTAGAACACGAGAGTGTGTGGCCACTTCAAAGGGCACACGGGCTGGACACACAGGCATGTGGTTAGCCGTGTGACCCAAGTCAGTATGTATGCCCTGTTTCCACACAGCCTGAGACACAGGCATGTCTGGAGCCTGTGCCTGTTCACACGAGCGTGTGACCCCTGAATGGTTGAAATTTTTCCAAGTTTCCAAAAATTTCCCGAGTTATCAGTTTAGTCTCGATTCACTTCTAAAGCATGTTTAAGGCCTCGTAGGCCCTTATAAAGGACAATAGGATTGTGATTAAATGATATTTGAGTATGAATGCATAAATGTATGAGATATGTATGTTAAATGATATGTATTGATCGGTAATACCTAGTAACCCTACTCCGGTGACAGATACGAGTTAGGGGTGTTACACAGGGTTCAAAATTGGCACAGGCTGACACATGGGCGTGTGGCCAGCCCATGTGTATCACACGGGCGTGTGCCCAGCTCGTGTGAAAATGCCCAGGCCGTGTGGTTCCTAAAAATAGCTCTTTTTGTCTGATTTTGGCTCATTTTTCACGCCTTTCACTTCCCTATGCTCACCTAAGTATAGAAACATAAATTTAAAGGATTAGGAGCATCAAATTCACTAATTCACCTAATAAATCATCCAAAAACATGCCAAGCATGGGATTAAAATATTGTACTTTTATGGTTTATCATTACTCTTTGAGAGGGTTAAGTCTTAAGGTTTGGGTAGAAACCTTAAGGAGTTGCAATCTTAAGATTTTGTATAGAAATCTTAAGGGAGATTATAAGGTTAAACCTTGTCCCCAAAGGTTATCAAATTAGTGAATTTGGGAAAACCCTTAATTGTGAAAAGTTAAGGTAACGGAGTAGGCAATTGGGGTCGAACCACAATAAATAATTGTGTTCTTTGTTGCTCATTCATTCGTTGTTTTCACCATTTTCTTAAAGGCCAATTCACCCCCTCTTGGTGATTTCGAGTTGATCTTTTGAATTAACATAAATCATCAACAAATATAATAAATTTTGTTGATGTGTACCAATATTTATTTAAAGGTAAAATAATAAAATTCAATTGTATTCTCATGCTTTAGATATCACTAACAACTTTATAAAACATGATGTATTGTATCATTCACTATTGCCAACACAAATACATATAAAGAAACAATATTTCTTCTACCAAAAAAGAGAAAAAAGAAACAATACTTCAAAACCATCTTTATTGTATGACCATTTGTATTCCTTTTCAGTATCTCTAATCTACATGAAAAATGATCCTAAATAACTTCGATTGTATTGGATGCTCGAAAATAATTATCTATATTGTCATTATGTGAACATTTGTCTTTGTTGAACACTTCATCTTCAAGTCAAGCAAAATCTCATTTTCCTAATATACTTTCATTAGAAAGTTTCACTCTCAAATAATGTTGTGGGCAAGGCATGTACAAGGGGCTGAGTTGTATAATGGGAGTTGAAGGGCATCAAAGGAGTTGGTCTAGGCGCCATTGAGGGATGGTTTGGTTAAGCTGAATTGTGATGGTTCGATGAGAGGAGATACGAGATAGGCGGATTATTGGCGGTGTGCTACAAGATAAAGATGATAAAAAAAACCTCGAATTTGATTCGTTCTGACCTGATTTGTTATGGTTGGATTTTTTTTTTTGAAAAATTAGGTTCAAGTTAGGTGAAATTAAAAAAAATGCTTGGACCGAGTCAGGGTCAAGTTTGAGGTAAATCTGCCTTAAGATATTTACAAAAATACCCCTAATAGATGTATATATTAAGTTTTTTTGTCACTAAATAAATTTATGAATATATTAAGTTTTAAGGTTAAACTAAAAAAAGTCTTACTTGCTTCAAATAAAACAATTAAATTTAATTCGAGCCAAGTCAAGTCGGAGTCAAGTCTCCTATTTAATTTTGGGTTCGAGGTGGAGATTTTCTTAAGAGTTGGGGTAGAGGCGGATTGGTTATGTAACAACCCATTTTCAGTAGTGCTAGAAATGATGCTTTTGGGACCACAATTCTTACAAACGAGTTAGTAAATATTATTTATTTAATATTTACAAGTATTTATGAAGGTTATATTAAAATTTGGCTAACAAATTTTAAGGTTTAAATAGTTAATTAAGTAAAAATGATTAAATTGTAAAAAATGCAAAAGTTGATGCTTATTAGTTAAATGAGTTAAATAGATATGGAAAGGAAAGTTAATGGACTTAATGGGTAAAAATACCATGTCTTTAGTTAGTGGATAAATATGGATTGGTTTTGATGTATTTTAATGATTTTAAAAGGTTAATTTAGAAAATAAGAAATATGAAATTAAATTAAAAGATGATAAAAATAGTATCATCATCATCTTCTTCCTTTTCTTTTTGCTTTACAAACCGAAAACCATCATAGAGAAGTGAAGCTTTCGGCAATGGTGTTCTTTTTTGCATGGTATGTTTTTAGTTCCATTTTTAATGATTTTTATGTTTTTGTTATCGTTTTAGCTTAATCTAGCTAACTTGGGGGTCCATTCGTAAAATTATTAAAATTTTAGGGACTTTCCATGAATGAATTTGAAGTGTTTGTGAATTTAGTTGATAGATTATTAAGGTTGGTAGTTAAATATAAGTATTTTGTTAAGTGATTTTTGATGATTTTAATGTTGAGGGACTTATTTGAGAAAATAGTGAAATCTAATGAAAATAGGGTGAATTGATGAAAGAAATGGGTTGTATTGGACCTTAGGAAAAATTGGCTAGCTTGGTTTTTCATTGATGGTGGTTAATTTGTGAGTTTCGGGTTTAAGGACTAAATTGTACAAAGTTAAAATTTTAGGGGTAATTTTATAAATTTATAGTAAAAATGAGATATAGGATTAAATTGATTATTTTAAGTCCTGAAATTAGATTAATTGAATAAAAATATTTATCTAGATCAAGAAACAACTTAAACGGACACAAATTGCAGAAAGGCTAAAGTATCAGAGTAGTCGTCGGTTCGTGTTAGAAGTTGTTTTTGGGTACAAGTAAGTTCATATAAAGATTAAATATTTTATTTGTTAATTTAGATGAAAAGTTAACGAATATTAATGATATGTATAGTTTAGATTGAAAATTTGTGATATTATGGTATTATGCATCAAATTGCAAATTTAATCAAATTAGAAGTTATATTTGGAAATGTAAAGTTCTTGAAAATATTGAAATGGTATAATGGATAGAAATGAAAGGTTTTGGATGAATGAATATCTTGTTTGAACCTTGCGAATACTTAGGATACAAATGGCATTTCATTAGGAGTTATATGATTTCGAGTGTTGGTCTTGGATGTCCTACCGATGGTTGAGGTCCTGCATTTGTTGTGGATTCTCCATAGCTTGTGTAAGCAGCATCGTGTAGCTTATCGTCCCGACCCACAGCTCATCTGAGCAAACCCATTTCATAGCTCGTGTGAGCATATACAATTACTTGATACAGTTACAGATCGTGTGAGCATTTCCCAACTATTCGATGATATTCTATTTGGTTCAACGAGTGATTAATGTTTTAATAGAGTATGTATGTATATGAAAAGGTTTATGTTATTATAAGATGAAATGGAAAATGTTGGTATTTATACATGAAATGGAAAGAGTGTTATTTGAACACATGATGGATGATATGTATTTTGAATGCTTATTGAGTTATGTTTCACAAATTGGTTGGATTTATATGCTTATCTATACACCTACTAACCTTGTGAGGTGGTGTATTTAGGAAAGGAAACTTTGCTCATCATATAATGAAATTATGCTTGGTTTAATCATATTATATTCAGTAAGTTTAATTTTCATTTATACAAGCTTACTAAGCGCACTAGTTGCTTATGTAGTTGTTTTCTTTGTTTTGTAGATCATCGAAATGCTCAATCGGTTGGAATCTTGTCAGAGCTCAATCACACTATCCATCCATCATTTTGGTAGTTTTTGATTACTTTGGAAAATGGTTATAAGTGGCATGCAATAGGGCTTAAATGTTATCTTGGCAACTTGGTTTGTTTTGAGTTTGTGCCAAGCTATTTGTGTTTAAATGTCCTTAGTTGTTAGTTTGTAAATGATGGTGTAAAAATGTGATGTTGGATACTTATGCATGCCATTTTGAAACTAGGAAATCTATAGTAGAATGGAATGTTAATAAATTGGTTATTTGGTATGTTTGGTATATGCTTAATATGTGAACTTGTGATATTGAATTTGAGTTATTTTAGTGTATAAATTGTGGTGCCTATTGATGGTATCTTGGTTAGACTTAGGATGAATGATCTTGACATGTTTTTGGTATCTTTGAATGTATTTTAATTGTGTGGTAGTATCTAGAAGTGGTTTGGCTTGAAATGAACTTTTAAAGTTGAAATTTTTACCTTTTTGAACCTAGATATCGATATTTTGGCATTCGGTATTGATACCTGGCTTTGTGAAAAAGTGTTAAGAAAAACAAAATGCCAAAATAGTATTGATTTTTAATTAAGTATCGATACTTGTTTATAAAATATCGATGCCCTTGGTTTTGACATGAAAACAATATAGTAATTTGGTATCTATTTTCATAAAGGTATCGTTTCAGTATCGATACCAACTACGGATTTTCACTAATTACTTAAAATTTAAAATTTTTTTCTATTAAGCATTTGAAATTCACATTTAGGGCTTTTAAACTCAGTTTAAGTTCTTTAAGTGAATGTTTGCCATGTTTAATAAATGATTTGATTGTTTATATTTAAATTGATATTGAGAAGTTTTTAGTTGTTAATTATTTCATTATTTGATGTGACACTCCATAACCTTACTTCGGCGATGGAGATAGGATAAGGGTGTTATAGGTTAAGTTTCAGGTCAGGGTCGAGGCATGCAAAATACCGCCCCACCCCGTTGCCATCCCTATTGCGGGATCGGTTTGGGAATTGGATTTTGGGTTGTTCTTGGTTCTTAGGTTCTTGCTCCATACTCGAAGTGGAGCTATGGGGAGTTTTCAAGTGACTCACTGTGGTGTAGAGCTTAGGTGTCCTTTGTCTTGTGGTGGAATGTGGCAGCACCATGGCAATGCAACTGGTCACGGTAAAGCAAGGGTGAAACAGTATCCTATGAGTCTGCGACTGGTTCGGGATGTAAAATCGTTCTGTGGTAGGCCTTGAGAGGTTTCCTTCAAGCACATTTATAAAGTGGTTAACTAGCTGGCGGACAATATGGCGAAATTGGCTTGCAGCCATGATTTGATACTGAAACAGTTTCCAAATCCACCCGCGCTCCTTTGGAGTATCTTCCTTCATGATTCAATATGTATTATGCCTGTAAATGATAGTTTCTTTTAGGCATTCTTAATTGCTATTTGCTACCAAAAAATTTACAAATTCAATTTTTGCTAAAATAGCAAATAATCAACCTACTACTATCCTTGTTAATAACTAACCAATTAAGTCATTAATAGAATGACAAAAAAATTTCATTTTTTTAGAGAAAATATTTAGTACACTGCTAGTGAATTTTAAAAATTCCACGAGTAGGTTGGGATGATGAGAAGTATTTGTACGGTATAGTAAAGTTTTGTAAAAGAAAAATATATAAAAGAAAGTAGATACGTGATAAATTTGTAACTCTACCTATGGAATTAAAAAGTGCATTGTCAAAATATCAAATGCTCACTTTTTTTTATTAAAAAGATTTTCATATTTAATGGTGGCAACTATACTAAGAATGTTGGAAAATATGGACATCACATATATAATAAGGGTAATTATATGTTATTATTTACTATTATGATAGGTTAGCCCAAATTAAAAGTGATCTAATTTGGATAAAATTTTATTGGGCTTTAATTATTAAATAAAGTATGGGTCAAATATGTGTAGATACTCTAGTAATTGAGTTCTAATCAAATTCTAATTAATGGTGGTCTAATTAGAATTTGATTAGAGCTAATATGCCAAGGTTATAAATATTAGGGTTGTGGTCCCCAAATTATACACAAGATATCTTTTCTAATATCCCATCATTAGGAAAGAGAGAGCAGATATTCTCTGAATTTTCTTGTATGCTAATTTGGAAGATCAAATCCCCAAGATCAGGTAAAACTTCAAGGAATTCATGGATTCAGGTATGCTTCCGCATCTAGTTTTGTTTTTTGATTTATTCTTGATGATTTGACATGATAGATCATGGTTTATTCAGTTTTATTTTAGATTTATTTTACAAATGTAACAAATAGCATCCGAGCCTCGTCATATCAAATCATTGAGAATTGATTAAGGTTCTTCTTTTGAATGATTGATTCATGAAATTTCATGGGTTTATATATTGATCTTTGAAGGTTTATATTAAAGTAATTTTTTAAGATCTTGATTATCTTGAATTCATCTTAAAATTTTAGGGTTTTGTATTAATTTTTAATTTGAGTGATTTTTGAATTGATGAATTCAATTACAAAAGTTTTGTGTTTTAATCTTTTCTTCGATTCGATTGTTTTCTTTATTCATGATTTGTGCTACTGTATTTGCAAAATCATGTTTCATCACTTTATGCTTTTTCTTTGAAAGCATTATATGTTTTTTTTTTTTTTATGGTATAAGGAATTTATTTTGATGTTAAAAAAAGTTAACATATACGATGGCTTCATTCTTTAATATATATTTTATTGTATATAAATATATAATATATGCATGCTTTGATTGGTTTAATGCATGTTGTAGTTTCGTATGTATAAATATATAATATATACATGCTTTGATTGGTTTAATGCATGTTAGTTTTGGAAAATTATATAAATATATATGATTATCTTTTAATTTGATTGAAAGATGAAATTAAGATAAATATTTTGAAACAAATAAATTCAGATTTTGAAATTAATTAAGGATAAAAATTTAGCATGGAAGCTTAATGTAATTTTATAATTATATAACATGGTAGCCGAATGTAATTTAGCATTTAAATGATGTGGTTGAATTTTATTCAATTGTGTTAAACCTCTGGAAATTGTACAAAATGTTAAGAAATGATTTGGTGATAGTGATATCCGGGCTTTGAGCCTAGCAAGCTTTGAGCTGGTGAAATTAATCGGGCCTCGTGCCTAGCAAGCTTATTGTCGATGATTGAATATCAGACCTCGGGTCTAGTAGGCCTAGTGTGGTGTGTATTTCAGGCTTTATGCCTAGCAAGCTTTATGCTGATGATTTATTATATGTATATGTTTCAATGGATTATTAATGATGTGAAGTTTAAAAATAATAAATGAGCTGAATGTTCAGGTATATATATGAGCCTAATGGTTGTAAGAGATAAGGTAAGTTGGTATATTACTATTTGATACTAGTGGTATGTGATACAGTTGAGGTATATTTGTAAAATCTTAGTAAGTATATTCGGCTTTATAAATGATGAGTATGACATATTGGATTTTGATTTTAGATGTGAGCATAGATGTGTATTATAGATTCGGCCAAATGGGTAAATATCTATGTGATTTTTATTGAGCTAGTGAGTTGACAAGATGCTTATATATATTCGGCCTTCTTGATATGTGAATAAAATGATATTATATAAATATTATATATTTGTTTACATGTGATGTTTAATGGATATTAATATATATATGTATATTCGGTTATAAGTGGTTAATATGCATATAGTATTTACTTATTCGGTTATATATATGGGAACGTAGTAACTATATGTATTTGGTAAGTTTGTATACTTAAGGTAAAATAGTGATATTTTGAGGTTGTCAAGTGATAATTGTTATGCCAAGCAAGGATATTTGCATTCGATTATCATTGTCTATTTCATCTATGTCATAAAGTGATTGGTTTAAATTATTTGAATGTTCAAATGATTTGTTATATTTGCTTAAGACTTACTAAGCTAAGATAGCTTACTCTGTGTGTTCTGTTATTTTGTTTTATAGATTTTGGTTGTAAGCTACGAGCTCGGGGATTGTCTTCGAAGTCATCCACGCTATCGACTTATTTTGGTATTTTAAAAGTTTGAATTTTGAACTTAAGGCATGTATAGGCTAGTTAATTACTTGGATAATATTTTGATGATGTAAATATAAGCCATGCGAAAATGGCTTGATCTTAATGCCAAATATCCTAATGTTTAAATGTTTATAATCGTATTATGTGTGTATGTCATGCTTGGATTATGAGTATGGTTGTGATGTGAGTACATGATATGCTTCTAGAGAGTTGATATATATGCACTTGAATAAGTTTGGTTTATGGATTGATATTATCATACTCTTGAGGTGAATCACTTGTAACATGAATTTTAATTTGTTGATAATTTATATGGTAAATTGTCTATTCGGTCAATTGATGAAATTATAGGTTGAGTACTTAGGATTAATATATTCGGCATGGTTTGCAAATGTTTATATGAGTAATGTTCATATTTAAGTGTTGCGAATTTTGGATGTTATATTTGGTTTTTGGTTGAATCGATTTTGATCTTATAAACGAATTGATTTATAATTTGTTTGGATGTTTGAAATAGATATATTTTGAACTCGGTTAAATAAGGTTTAGGTGAAAACATTTATGTATGCTTAGTTTTGGTAATGGATATTTGTTTTAGTAAGTAATTATAGAAAGTGCATATTCGGTTTAAGTATCTTGTATGACCAAATGAATAGTAACCTTTGTTATTTGATGAATGAAACTTATATGTGAATTTGGTATATGGATGTGTAAGTAGGATTTGAAAATACATTATTCATAATGCATTTGTTTTTGACCTCACGATCAGTAAATATTTGTCATGACTTGTGCTATGTTCGGTAATACCTTGTAACCCATCCGACGACGGATACGGGTTGAGGGTGTTACACTGCTACCACAATATCTGCTAATATAAATTTTATACCCATGCTTAATGGGACTAATTTTAAGTAATGGAAAAGGCACTTACTTATAGTGTTTGGCTGTATGGACATAGACCTTGCACTAAGGGAAGAACAACCTGCACCTCTCACTGTGGAAAGCACCCCTGATGTTAAGAGGGATTTTGAGAGGTGGGATCATTCAAATCGCATGAGTCTAATGATCATGAAACACAACATTCCAGAAGCCTTTAGGGGCACAGAATCTAAAGAGATTACTCAGGCCAAGGGTTTCCTTAATGAAATTGAGAAACGTTTTGCTAAAAACAATAAGGTTGAGATGGCATCACTTCTGACTTCTTTGATGTCTATGAAGTATAAGGGTCAAGGTAACGTAAGGGAGTACATTATGGAGATGTTCCATACTACTTCAAGACTTAAGGCACTTAAAATCGAGCTTTTGAGGAATTGCTTGTTCTTATGGTTTTGGTATCGCTTCCTGCACAGTTTAATCAATTTAAAATTAGTTATTACTGTCAAAAGGAGAAATGGACCCTAAATAAGCTCATTTCTCATTGTGTGCAGGAGGAAGAAAGGTTGAAGCATGATAAGTCTGAAAGTGCTCATTTGGCCAATGCCCCTAAAGGCAAGGGCAAGAAAAGAAAATATTAGAATGAAGCTGCTACGGGTCCAGCTCAAAAGAAACAACAACAAGCTACAGAGAGCTGTTTCTTTTGTAACAAGTCTGGACACGTAAAGAAAGATTGTACCAAATATCATGCTTGGTGTGCAAAGAAAGGTATAATTCTTAATTTGGTCTATTCTGTGATTAATTTAGCTTCAGTACCTAGAAACACTTGGTGGATAGATTCTGGTGCTACTACTTACATAAGTGTTTCTATGCAGGGTTGCCTGAGTTGCCAAAAGATAAGTGATGGTGAAAGACACATCTTTGTGGGCAATGAAAAATTAGTAGAAGTGGAAGCGATTGGGCATTTTAGGTTGTTATTAGGAACTGGTTTTTATTTGGATTTAAAAGACACTTTTATTACACCGTCATTTAGATGGAATTTAGTTTTTATTTCTTCATTGGACAAATTTGGATATTATTGTTCATTCAGAAACAATCAATTTAATTTGTCTTTAAATTAAAATATTATTGGAACTACTTATTTAAATACTTATGACAACCTTTATTTGCTAGAAACAATTGCATCCTATAATGAAACCTTGCATGTGGAATCACGTGGTATTAAGCGAAAATTAAATAAGGAAAATTCAGCATCATTATGGCATAGGCGCTTAGGTCATATATCAAAAGTTAGAGTTGAACGCCTTGTGTCTGATGGTATTTTAGAGTCCCTTGACTTCACAGACTTTGATGTCTGTGTCAATTGCATTAAGAGAAAACAGACCAAAACCAAGAGATTGGGTGCCAACAGATCTTTAGACGTATTAGAATTAATTCATATAGATATTGGGCCATTCCCTATGGCATTCTGGAATGGTTAACAATATTTCATAACACTCATAGACGATTACTCACATTATGGGTACCTATGTCTCATTCATGAGAAATCTCAGTCTTTGGACATGTTCAAAGTTTATAAAGCTGAAATTGAGAATCAACTTAACAAAAAGATTAAAAACATCAGATCTGATCATGGTGGTGAGTACTACAATGGATATGATGGCTCAGGTGAACAATGTCCAGGACCATTTGCGAAATTCCTAGAGGAATGTGGTATTGTCCCACAGTACACCATGCCAGGATCACCTAGTATGAATGGTGTAGCTGAAAGATGAAACAAAACTCTTAAGGATATGGTAAGGAGAATGATTGCTCATTCTACCTTACCTGAGTCCCTCTGGGGAGAAGCATTAAAGATAGTAGCTTATATTTTGAATAGAGTTCCCAATAAAGCAGTTGCAAAAACACCTTATGAGCTTTGGATAGGTCAAAAGCCTAGTATAAAGCACTTTCACATTTTGGGATGTCCAGCTGAGGCAAGGCCTTATAGGCCATATGAAAAGAAATTGGACTCCAAAACATTAGGCAACTACTTTATTAGTTATTCTGAGCGATCTAGGGGCTATAAATTTTATGATCCCATAATAAGGAATATTTTTGAGACGACAATTGTAACATTTTTTGAGGATGTTGAGTTTGGGGGTGAGAAATAACGTTAGAAACATTGTTTTTGAGGATGAATTGGATTCTAACTCAATTCCTACTATCACTTTTGACGATGTTCAGGTTCTTATACCTATCATTGATCAAGAAGTGAATCCAGAACCTCTACAAGACAATGTTGAGCAAATCCTAATTCAAAATGAGGTAATTGTTCTAGAAGAACAAACTCAACAACATCAAGAACAAGTGCCATTAAGGAGGTCCACAAGAGAAAGGAGAAATGCTATTCCAGATGATTATATTGTATTTCTCGAAGAACAAGAGGATGATAATGGAATGATGGAAAATGATCCAATCAACTTTCATCAAGCCATGAAAAGTTTTAATTCTCAAAAGTGGATTGATGCCATAAAAGGTGAGTATAAATATATGCAAAACAATAAAGTTTGGGAACTTGTCCCATTACCTGAAGGTGCAAAACCAATTGGTTGTAAATGGATATTTAAAACTAAGAGGGATGCACATGGTAATGTGGAGAGGTATAATGCACGTCTTGTAGCTAAAGGATATACTCAAAAAGATGGTATTGATTTTACAAAGACTTTCTCTCCAGTTTCATCGAAAGACTCCTTCAGGATAATCATGGCGCTTGCTACTCATTTTGATCTTGAGTTACATCAGATGGATGTTAAGACTGCGTTTTTGATAAACCGTAAAAGTAACATATTTTAGGCCCACATTTAGTATGCTTTTGGATGATTTAGCCCTTGATTTATGTAAAAAGGTGCTCTTAATCCTTGATCCTTTCTTTTCATGTTTTATACTCAAGAAAGCACCCCGAGGACGAAAATAAATGGGCCAATTTGGGCCAAAGTGGAAACCAACACGGCCTGGACTTCAAGCCACACGACCGTGCTTAGACAATTAACTAAGACACGGCCATACCACGATTTACATGGCCGTACCCCAATCGACAGAATCGAGACATGGCCTGAAGACGATTTACACGGGCGTGTACCATAGCCATGCCCCTGCCACGGGAGAGAGCAATTTCACTTGGATTTGGATACTTGAAGGCAAAGAAACACATTCCAAAGCCTATTCAAACACCTGAGTAGGAATTATACTTGAATTAGGATACTTAGAGGCCAAGTAAGGCATCTCAAAACCTATATAAAGACCCTAGAGGCCAACCCTTAGGGGACGTTCGGAGTTCGATAGAAGCCTTCTATCAGGGCTTTTGTGGGGGCAGTTAGCTAGGCCAAAGAGCCAAGCCAGAAGGCTAGATTTGTGGGAATTACTTGAAGATTGCCAGTTGATCCATCTCAAGGAACCAGAATTCTACTCAAGACGGCGGATTTCTCCTTCAATTCCTTCAGTGGGTTTTAGGGATTTCTTATGTTTTGTTTTATCTTTTCTCTTGAGATGTTTTCTTTATTCATTATGAACTAAACCCTTCAAATACCTGAAGGGGATGAAACTTAGATGAATCTTGTTATTGATTTCTGAATTAAATGATAAATACTTAGTTTGTTCTTAATTATGCATGCTTAATCCAAATCGATGTGCTTAGGTGGAGGAGGAATAGACCTCGCTAAGAGTAGATCTAGCATAATTAAGCGGAGTTGATCGCAGCCTAAAGATAGGGTGACGAGATTTTGTCGGATTAGGGTGAAACCTAATATGGGAGTCCATAGATCGATTTACTGCTATTCTAGGGGGTTATTATTCGAGAAAGAGATTTCCATTAATTAACCTAGGGTTAGGCGTTATTCGCCTCGAGAGAGGGTTTAATATACGTTAGGGAGTCTTACGGATCAAACTAAGTGAATAAATCGTATGGTTCAGTGTTAAATAACAAGTGAAGTCTAGGTGGATTCTTCTTGAGGGTATCATCGTGATCAAATGAGTTTCTCTTCAAGTTATTTCCCAATTCGTTCTTTTTGTCTTTGCGTCTTTAGTTTAGTAGTCATTAATATAGATTAAAACAACTTCACTTATTTTAGGCTAAATAATAAAAAGAAAGTGAGTATTAGTACTTTTAGTTCCTTTGGGTTTGACAATCCGGTCTTGCCTAAGCTATACTACTGTTCAATAGGTACACTTGCCTTTAATCGTTGTCATAGTTAGTTTCCAGGTTCGATCATTCTCTTTATAAATTTTAAAACTCGACAAAACTACGATCAAGTTTTTGGCGCCGTTGCCGGGGAACTAAAATATTAAGAAAGCTCTATTTTTATTACTTTTGCCATTTTTTTATTTTATTTTTATTTATTTTTTTTACCTTGCTAATTTTTCCTCTATTTTACTTTTGGCAGATAATTTTAATCCATAGAGAAGATGGCACTGAATAATTATTAGTGGCAAGTTATGAGGATAGTGCCAACAAAAGCCGCCAGTGTTTTCAACCTCGACGTGGTCACCAGGTTATCTAACCAGCTAGAGATAATGAATAAAAAGATTGATGATTTGTATAATCTCTCGCAAGTACACCCAGTAATGCAATATGATTTGAATTTAGGAGGCATGGCGAATCCTGAATACCCACCCTACAGATATGGCATGGAAAACGAGCAAGCTCACTATACAGGTAACTATTTTAGACCACAAAATAATTTTTATAATGACACTTATAATGCAGGTTGGAGTTACTATCCCAATTTCTCGTAGGATGATCAAAGTAGCCAAAGACAGGAACTTCCTCCAAATTTTCAACAACCACCTCACCAATAGGAAGAGGAGTCGAGTCTTGAGGAGATGCTGAAAAATTTATGGAAACCACAGAAACCCGCCCCCAAAAAATTGAGACAACATTCGATAATCAACAAGCATCGATCAAAGAGATCAAGAACCAAGTTCAGAAAATTAATAAGTCAGTTGAACAACTTGCAAAGTTAATGCCCGAATGAACGCAAGGGCGTCTACCAAGCAACACAGAGATTAACCCAAACGAGCAAATTCAAACCATACCAGCTCATGACAGTGAAGGGTTAGATGAACCAAACCCAAGGGAAAAACCTGTGGTAAGTGAAGGTAAGGTTGAGGTGTGCCATGATATACCAAAACTGGCAAGTACAGAGTACCAACCTCGTGTGCCATATCCCGATGCAATAAAGAAAGACCACACAGAGGAAGAATTTGGTGAACTCACACTTCGTGTAGAAGACGAAACAATCACTCTCCAAGCTCTTGACTCAGCTAGGACATCGAGTAATAAAGGTATGAATATTAATTTTATTGATAACCATTTGGTTCAACCTTCTTTACAGGAAGCATCACGAAATCACCTAGCTAAGCTAGATCTTAGACCTCGTGCCAACAAAGAAGAATTATATGAGGAATGAAGCCTTAGGGTCAACAAACTAGAAGAGTGGAAAACACAATTTAAAAAAGAACTGGAACCACACGAAGTGAAACCGAAGGAAACCCAGACAAGCTAATAGGAACAACAAATCACATCAAAATAGAGGATCAGGTATTTTTGAATAAAGAAGACCCTCGAATCACCAATTCAGACCTCAAGGCAAACGAAGAAATTACTTTTGAGGTACTTAATGTCTTCCTATACGGCACAGTCGAGGTAAGCAATCCTAAATTCAACACTTTTGAGGTAAACATTACTCGACTTAAACTTTATATCAATAACCGAGTTGATCGCATGAGAAAGGATTTCCACCTCCTCAAACCACCATGATTGTGCGTACAACAGGCAAGTCTAGCTCAAGACTTTAAACGAGCGCTTCTAGGGAGGCAACCTGAGTACTAACCGTACTAATTAGTTTGGTTTTATTTCTTTTCGTATTTAGGCATAGGTTTCCATACCCACACGACCGTGGCCGTGGCCGTGTGGAATCACGGCTAGGCACATGGGCGTGGACCTTATCTCTATTTAATTATTTACTTTTATTCATAATTTTATTTTTATTTTTATTTTTATTTTTACTTCCTTTATTATTTTCTCCTTTTTCTCAATGGCATTTAGATTTAGCTTAGGATACAATAAAACCAAGCCGGCTACTTCAAGGATTCAATTTCAAATGGTTCGAGATGCTTCCCCACGTTCACCTTCAATCTTATCCAGTTTCTTTTCTTGACTTCATCCAAAAATTCAAGAATTGTTACTTCTCCCCTTCTCTTTTGATTTTATTATTACATAATTGTTTATCTATCTTTGTACATTGAGGGCAATGTACATCTTAAGTGTGGGGGGGTAAAAGTACCTAACTTTTTGCATTATTCCAAAATCCTGAATTTTAGTCTTGTTCTTAAGTAATTTTTCATATTATTAATTAGGTGAAATTTCTAATGATTTGTGATTTTATTGATATATTTTTAGTAAGTCATTGATAATTGTGCATTGATTTATACTTGAAGAATACTAGAGAATCAAGCATGATAAGTCTATTTTTCAAGAATAAAAAATTTTCTAAGTTGTTGAACTGAATTTGAGTATTACCTTGAAGTTTGAAATTTACAAGATTGATGTCAAATACCCACAATTTTTGTGAGGTTTGAGCCTTTTAGAGCATATATTCTTTTTCATGCTCACTTTATTGATTATGAGTGTGTCAACACTGAATTGTTATTCTAGAACTTGCCTAGATTATACATGTCGAGACCACATTAATGATTTGATATACTGAGATGATAAAGGCACCTAGGTTTTAACCCATTCACTCCACTAAAAGGCCTACCTTCACAAATTAACCCTTAGTGAACCCATTTGATCCTAAAACGCTTTTTTTATTGATTTACTCGCTAATATTAACCCAAAACCCTTTGTATTTGTTATCACCATTTTTTTACTACCCTTCTATCGAGAATTGATTTGATCTGTTGCCGAAGTAGTTTATTTCAATTGATAAAGTTTTCTTTATTATGTTTTTAGTTTGTTCTTTAAATAATAATAATAATAAATCGAAAAAATCAAAGTATATTCAGCATTAGTAGTATAAAAAGTGAGCTTGTACATTTAAATTTCAATTATCAAAGAAAAGCTCGTAGTATTATTAGTTTCAAAATTTCAATTGATATAATCATTTATTTTCAAGTTCATTATTTTTATTAGGTAATTGGTCAGGTCAATCCCGATTCTAAACCTTCTAATTCATCTTTTATCTACACCTTTAACCTAAGCCCCGTTACAACCCTATCAAAGACCTTTTGATTTGTGTATCATCTCATATTACAGTGGTGGAGACTTGATTTTCAGGCAAGCCCATGGGATTAACTTTTCAGGTTCGACTTATGAGAACTTTTTCTTGAACCTTAAACAATTCGAGTGCTTTGAGTGAATCCTTAGTGAGGATATCAATCCTTGTCGGTTTTGAATTAAAGGTAATTATTTAGATAATGGGAGATGCCTATGTTTTTATGCTACAAATTTATAACTTAGAATTGTTTGAGTCTTTAGGAGTCTTTGAGTTAAATTATCCATGTATAAATTATCTATGAATTATGATGAGGCATTGTTGATAAGAATTGTGAATTATGGAAAGTTCGTTTTAATTATAAGTTGAGAATTTTGCTTGAGGACAAGCAAAAGCTTAAGTGTGGGGGTATTTGATAAACCGTAAAAGTAACATATTTTAGGCCCACATTTAGTATGCTTTTGGATGATTTAGCCCTTGATTTATGTAAAAAGGTGCTCTTAATCCTTAATCCTTTCTTTTCATGTTTTATACTCAGGAAAGCACCCGAGGATGAAAAGAACAAGAAATGGACTTAAAACGGGCCAATTTGGGCCAAAGTGGAAATTGACACGGCTTGGACTTCAAGCCACACGACCGTGCCTCAAAAATTAACTAAGACACGGCCATGCCATGATTTACACGGCCGTGCCCAATCGATAGAATTGAGACACGGCCTGAAGACGATTTACATGGGCGTGTACCATAGCCGTGCCCCTGCTGCGGGAGAGAGCAATTTCACTCGGTTTGGATACTTGAAGGCAAAGAAACACATTCCAAAGCCTATTCAAACACCCGAGTAGGAATTATACTTGAATTAGGATATTTAGAGGCCAAGTAAGGCATCTCAAAGCCTATATAAAGACCCTAGAGGCCAACCTTTAAGGGACGTTTGGAGTTTGGTAGAAGCCTTCTGCCAGGGCTTTTGTGCGGGCGGTTAGCTAGGCCAAAGAGCCGAGCCAGAAGGCCAGATTTATGGGAATTACTCGAAGATAGCCAGTTGATCCATCTCAAGGAGCCGGAATTCTACTCAAGACGGTGGATTTCTCCTTCAATTCCTTTAGGGGGTTTTAGGGATTTCTTATGTTTTGTTTTATCTTTTCTCTTGAGATGTTTTCTTTATTTATTATGAACTAAACCATTCGAATACCTGAAGGGGATGAAACCTAGATGAATCTTGTTATTGATTTCTGAATTATATGATAAATACTTAGTTTGTTCTTAATTATGCATGCTTAATCCAAATCTGATGTGCTTAGGTAGAGGAGGAATAGACCCTGCTTAAGAGTAGATCTAGCATAATTAAGCGGAGTTGATCGCACGCCTAGAGATAGGGTGACGAGATTTTTCGGATTAGGTGAAACCTAATATGGAGTTCATAGATCAATTTACTGCTATTCTAGAGGGTTATTATTCGAGAAAGAGATTTCCGTTAATTAACCTAGAGTTAGACGTTATTCGCCTCGAGAGAGGGTTTAATATACGTTAGGGAGTCTTACGGATCAAACTAAGTGAATAAATTGTATGGTTCAATGTTAAATAACAAGTGAAGTCTAGGTGGATTCTTCCTGAGGGTATCGTCGTGATCAACTGAGTTTCTCTTCAAGTTATTTCCTAATTCGTTCTTTTTGTCTTTGCGTCTTTAGTTTAGTAGTCGTTAATATAGATTAAAACAACTTCACTTATTTTAGGCTAAATAATAAAAAGAAAGTGAGTATTAGTACTTTTAGTTCCTTTGGGTTTGACAATTCGGTCTTGCCTAAGCTATACTATTGTTCGATAGGTACACTTGCCTTTAATCATCGTCAGAGTTAGTTTCTAGGTTCGATCATTCTCTTTATAAATTTTAAAACTTGACAAAACTACGATCAGTTTCTTAATGGCGATATTGAAGAAACAATTTATATGGTGCAACCAGAAAATTTTGAGTCAGAAGACTTAAAGAATATGGTTTACAAATTGACAAAATCCATCTATGGACTCAAACAAGCTTCCCATCAATGGTACCACAAGTTTCATCAAATAATTGTTTCGTTCAGTTTTGAGATGAATATTGTTGATGATTGTGTGTATCACGAATTCAATGGAAGTAAGTACATATTTCTGGTTCTAAATATTGATGACATTTTGCTTACCGCTAATGATATAGGCTTATTGCACAAAACCAAGAGGTTTTTATCTAAGAATTTTGAGATAAACGATCTTGAGGATGCCTCTTTTGTTTTAGGAATTCAGATACATCGAGATCGATCTCGAGGTATTCTTGGATTATCACAAAAGAGCTATATCGATAAAGTACTCAAAAGGTTTGGCATGCAGAGTTGTAGACTAGGTGACACCCTTGTCGCTAAAGGAGACACCTGTCGCTAAAGGAGACAAATTTAGTCTAAATCAATGCCCTAAAAGTAACCTTGAAATTTAGGAAATGCAAAAGATTCCCATGCATCAACTGTTGGGAGTTTAATGTATGCTCAAGTTTGTATGTGTCTGGACATTGTGTACATTGTTGGGATGTTAGGCAGATATTTAAGCAACCCTAGTATAGACCATTGGATAGTAGCCAAAAGGGTTATGAGATATTTTAAGAGAACAAAAGATTACATGCTTACTTATAAGAGATCAGATCTTTTGGAGGTCATAGGGTATTTTGATTCTGATTTCGCTGGATGCCAAGATAGTAGGAAATCTACATCAGGATATATTTACCTGTTAGTTGGAGGAGCTATATCTTGGAAAAGTGTCAAACAGACACTTGTAGGTTTGTGCACTACGGCAGCAGAGTTTATAGCATGCTATGAGGCATCAAACCATGGAATATGGTTGTGGAACTTTGTCATAGGGCTGCGCATCTTGAAGAATGTAGAAAGACCACTCAAATTATTTTGTGACGATAAGTTAGCAGTGATGTATTCCAATAACAACAGGAGTTCATTAAAGTCAAAGCATATTGACATAAAGTTCCTAGTTGTAAAAGAAAGAGTGCAAAATGGTCAAATATCCATAAAGCACATTGGGACAAACTCCATGATAGCGGATCCGCTCACAAAAGGTTTACCACCCAAGGTCTTTCATGAGCACACTACTCATATGGGTGTTACATTGTTTGAGGATATCATGATTTAGTGGGAGTTTATATTTTATTTGTTTTATGTTTGTTTTCAGACATTTATGTATTTGGTTATTTTCTAATCAGAAATAAAGTAGTTAGTTTATTCATTATGTTTATTATTTTGGTATTGATCTCGCTTAAGTTTAAAGAGGACGAGTTTGAAATAGACATGTTTAGATCATATTGCATGTAATTTCCATGCTATACTTCCATACTTGATCTATGTCATTTGTTTGTATTAATATAGATGATCATGGATGGATTTAGTTATGATATATGTAACGAAAGTCGCCTTGGTTCTATGTTAACATAATTAATGGACGAGATTATTCGGAATACTTTTTGGATATGATAGTAAAATTTTGAGCTCATAAGGTTATACAATGACATGTAATTATAGAGTAATTAGTATATATATGTGGTCCAAGTGGGAGATTGTTGGAAAATATGGACATCACATATATAATAAGTGTAATTATATGTTATTATTTACTATCATGATAGGTTAGCCCAAATTAAAAGTGATCTAATTTGGTTAAAATTTTATTGGGTTTTAATTATTAAATAAAGTATGGTTCAAATATGTGTAGATACTCTAGTATTGATTTCTAATCAAATTCTAATTAATGATGGGCTAATTAGAATTTGATTAGAACTAATATGCCAAGGTTATAAATATTAGGGTTATGGTCCACAAATTATACACAAAATATCTTTTCTAATATCCCATCATTAGGAAAGAGAGAGCATATATTCTCTAAATTTTCTTATATGCTAATTTGGAAGATCAAATCCCCAAGATCCGGTAAAACCTCAAGGAATTTGATAAACCGTAAAAGTAACACATTTTAACCCTATATTTAGTATGCTTTTGGATGATTTAGCCCTCAATTTATGTAAAAAGATGCTCTTAATCCTTTCTTTTCATGTCTTATACTCAAGAGAACACCTAAGGATAAAAAGAACGTAAAACGGGCTTAATACGGACCAAATTGGGCCAACCCAAGAAGCTGGCACGGCCTAGACTTCATGCCACACGGCCGTGCCCCAATATTTAGATTACACACGGTCACACCCTGATTTACACGACCGTGCATCATCGACAAAAAGCCCAACACGGCTTGGACTTCATGCCACACAGCCATGCCCCAATTGGCAGACCCGAAGCACGGCCTCTACCCATATATTACAAGAGTGTGTCATAGCCGTGCCTAAATCGACAGGATGGAGACACAGGCTGGACCACGAGTTACATGGGCATGTCAAAGCCGTGCCCCTACCGCGGGAAAGAGCAAATTCATTCGGAATTGGATGCTTGGAGCCCAAGAAATGCAATCCTAATTCCACTCAAACACTTAGGACAAATTTCACTTGAATTACGAGTACTTAGGAGCCAAGTAAAGCATCCCAAACATCTATATAAACAATCCAAGGCAGCAATTCAAGGTCGTCAGGTTTTAGCAGAGTTTTCGCGAGCTTTACTCGCTTAGGGAATTACTCAAGATAGCCAATTGATCCATCTCAAGAGTCGAATTTATTCAAGACGAAGGATCTCTCTTCAATTCCTTCAGGGTTTTTGAGGATTTCGTGTTTTGTTTTATCTTTTCTCTTGAGATGATTTCTTATTTAATTATGAACTAAACCCTCAGATACCAAGGGGATGAAACCTATGATGGATTTTGTTATTTAATTCTTTCTTTCGGTTTATATGATAAATACTTAGTTTGTTCTTAATTATGTTGCTTAAATTTATCGATGTGCTTAGGTGGAGGAGGAATAGACCCCGCCAAGAGTAGATCTAGCATAATTAAGCGAGTTGATCGGCGCCTAGAGATAGGGTCACGAGATTTTGCCGGATTAAGGTGAAACCTAATATGGGAGTCCATTGATCGATTTACTGCTTCCTTAGGGGGTTATTATAAGAGAACGAGAGTTCCACTAATTAACCTAAGGTTAGACGTTATTCGCTTCGAGAGAAGGTTTAATATAGGCTAGGGAGTCTCATGGATCAAGCTAAGTAAAAGAAATCATATGAATTGGAAGTTAGATAATAAGTGAAGTCATAGGTGGATTCTTCCAGAAGGTATCATCTTTATCAATTGAGTTTTCTTCAAAGTCTTCTCCCAAAGTTTATTCTTTTGCCTTTGCATTTAAAGTTTAAGTATTCCATTTGTTTTAGTTTAATAAACCAATCACTCCATATTTAGGCTAAATAATAGAAAGAAAGTGAGTAATAGTACTTTTAGGTTCCTTGGGTTTGATAAGATATTCTTGCCTGAGCTATACTACTGTTCGATAGGTGCACTTGCATCTATCGTTGTCGCAGTCAGTCTACAGGTTCGATCACTCTTTTATAAATATTAAAACTAGACTGTTTTGCAGCGATTAGAATTCATGGATTCAGGTAGGCTTCGCATCTAGTTTTGTTTTTTGATTTATTCTTGATGATTTGACATGATAAGATCCTGGTTTATTCAGTTTCATTTTAGATTTATTTTACAAATCTAAGAGAGAACTCTTAAAATAAGAACCATTAGAACCAAATTGTTTTTAACCTTAGATCAAAATGAATAAATCTAAACCTTAGATTTAAGATTTAATCTACCTCATCAAAATAAAGAGCGCAACACCTAATCTTCTTTTTTTCCCTCCATTAAATACAAGTTTTAGGAATAAAAATATTTTGATATTCTCTTAATTTCGGATTTAATTTTTTAAGAAAAAAATTGGAAGCAAATTTACGACGAAACAAAAAGTAAAACATAAGAATTATCAAGATTAAACAATTTGGGGTATTTGGTATTTGTTTTTTTTCTTGAAAAAAATTGTAGAGAATTTTACTTTAAAAATTTGGGTATTCGGTATTCACTTGTATCTTTTAGAATTCTTTGAGTGCTTTTCATCAAGAGAAAAATCTCAAATAACGAAAGGAAAACAAATGTCAAATACTCAAATTGCTTAATCTTGATAACCGTAGTCTCTTTGTACAGGCCCAAATTTGTCCAGGGCCCACTAGAATAAACCAAACAAAAAAAACAATAAAATTGAGTCCAATAACAGTCCAATTACAATGGGCCCAAACCAAACCCTAGCCCAAAACAAAACATTTACAGCAAAAGAAAGAAAGAAACCCTAGCAGCTAAAGCGCCACACCCCCATGTGCTGCCCTCAGCATGCACAACGCCCGAGGCCTAACCACCCTTGGGTCTTTCGCTGACATTGCACCAAAATGGCAAAAAGGGCCTTCCCCTCCTCCGTTGACTCCCTCAAGACCTGCAAAATAAATCAAAAGAAGCAGCAACACCAAACACACAAAGAAAACAACAGAGGCAAACAAGAACAGTAGTAAACACATATCTGTAATCGACTATAAAAATCGAAAATCTAATGTAAATCGGGAAATTTTTTCTTTGAATCAGAAAAGAGACAGAGATTAAATAAAAAATTTTCCTAAAGGTTATTTTCTTTTGATATTTCTTTTTTTTTTTTTTACTCTTAAGTTTTTTTTTCTTTTTCTTCATTTTTTTTATCTTTGTTTTACATTCAAAAAAAATAAAAAGAGAAGGAAGGAAAAACTACCTGAATTGGCTCGCATTGCCGTCGTCGGAGATCCCTTCTCCATTGTTAGAACCGAGCTTAAACGCAGGCTAGAGACCCGTTTCTTTCGGTCTCTCAGGTTGAGAAGGCTCAGCCTTCGAACGTGCTCTAACATGGGGACTAGAAAGGCCGTCTTGTGCAACATCGGCCACCGACCATGGCGGTTACGCGGACAATCTCCGATCGAACCCATGCCGGCCAAAGAAAGGGTTGAGAGAAAATGGGGGGGTTCTCTTTTTTGTTTTTTTTTAAAAAGGAACTAAATGGCACAAAAATAAAAAATTGGCTTTTATAACAGAAGCAAACAGCGCCGTTTTGGGTTGGGAGCCCTGGCGCCAAAACGATGTCGTATAGGGCCTCTCAACCCGAACCCGACCCGCTCCAAAAGGGGAACCCGCGTGTTTTTGAGTTTTGGGATATTTACGTCCATGCCCTTTCTGCATTTTTGATTTATTCTAATTTAGTCCTTTTTGCTAACTTTTTATTTTTTTTGATTTGGCCAAGAAATTTTCTACGCGTTTCAATTGGATCCCTGACCCACTGACGCGCTGGGATGGACACGTGTCTAGGGATTGGCTTATTTACCCATTTGGTCCTCGGCCTTTCGCGCCCTTTCATTTTAGCCCTCATTTATTTATTTTGTTATAATTTTTACCTTTAACTTCATTTTTATTCTGATTTAGTTCCAAAGTTGTTTAATTTCAATTCATTTTCGCAAATTTGTCATCTATTTATTTATTTTAAAACTTTTATATTATCCATTTTAAACCCTTTTTATACATTATCTATTTTTAGATTATTTATTTCTTAAGCTTTTATATATGTTATTCATTTAATTTTATTATTTATTTATTATTTATTTTTAAAAGCTTATATATTATTTATTTTAAGTTATTTTTGTATATTTTATATCACATTGTTTTATATTATTTAGATATTATTTATTTTAAACTATTCCGTATACTATTATTTTGAATTGCTTTATATATAGCATTATTTTAAATTGTTTTGCATGTGTTATTTATTTTAGATTTTCCTCACAAATTATTTCTTTTAAAATTGTTTTATATTGTTTATTTTAAATCACTTTAAATTATTTATTCCAAACTGCTTTTATATTTTATTAAAGTTTTTTTTCGTATTGTTTATTTTTGGACCATTTTTGTATTATTTATTTTATTTTATTTTATTTATTTATTTTAAATCTCTTTATATTATTCACTTTTAAAATTTTTCTATGTTATTTTATTTCGCTTGTCTCCGATTATTAATTGGAATTCAAAATGATGTACATTGTGTGATTATTGTCGTCATGAGTTCTATAATTTGTTTTCATATTATTGTCATTTATTTATGAAATATTGCACTCATAAATCATTAGGCCATGTTCAACATTTTCATTTCATCTCATTTCACTAAAATCACTTCAAGAGTCATGTTTTTTTATAATAGGCCATTTATAGCATGCATCGTTTGGTTTTGGAATCGACTATTCAAAAAGGAAAATTTTTAAAATAAGGCAATGTTTCATTTTTTTTGGAAATTCGAGATGTCGTACCCTAACTTACTGGGTTTCGACTTTCTCGTTGAATCTAAATAACCGAACATCCTTCTAAACTTAAAATACCTAAGTTTTAAATAAAAATTGAAAGCAAGCTTATTCTCGAGAACTCAAATGTCGCATCCTAACTTACGGGATGTGGCATATTGTTATAGCAGGTCAAGTGGGCTTTTGGATGCTCGTTTCAATTTAATTCGAGCTTTTTTAAAGTTGCATTAATATAAAAAAGGATCGTATTTTAAAATCTTTTCCAAAATTTCAACTTTCAACATTAAGACATTAATTAATCAACTAGGTACCAATTTTTAGGCGTTACGAGGGAGCTAATCCTTCCTCGTACATAACCAACTCCCGAACCCGTCTTTCTAAATTTCGTAGGCCAACAAGCATTGTTTTAAATAAATCGAACCGTTTATTAAAAATAGCTATTTTACGAGGTGACCCGATCACACCTCACAAAAAGGATTGGTGGTGACTCCCATTTTTATTTTCATTTTCAAAATCAAAAGTCGACCCCTATTTTACCAAAAAAAGGTTTCGATAGCTTGGCGACTCCACTGGGGAGAATAAAAGAGTCAAGCCGCAAATTGATTAATTTTTGTCTTTTCATTAAAAATTAAAAATTCGATTTAAAATATGTTCTTTTTGTTGCATTTCATCCGTCATTTTTACGATCTTGGTCGTAATATTCGCTTTATTGGTTCGAGTCCTTAAATGTTTTTGCATACTGCATTGCATGACCGTTCGGTCCTACCTTTTAAGTGGGAGTGAGAAACTAGTCCTTCGTAAGATTTTTATCTTCGTGTAGCCATAGGGAAATGTATTCCCTTGAACTGAACTCGGTCCATATGAGCCTATAATGGGTGAAGATCGAGGAATCTATAGGTTTGAGTACCTTTTACTTTAGAACCAAACCGCATATAGAGAGCCCAAGAAGCTCACCCTAAGAGGCACACCAAATCCTAGTGGTCACCCGGATAGGTGCTCTATTTTGTTTATTTCTTCTGTGCTAATGCGTTTGATTTTGCTTCGATCACATTGCATTTTCATTGTAAGAGATCCTTTCGTTGCATTTTTATTCGTCTTTGTTACGATCCTTATCATTGTGGTTTATAATTGTTGTGTTGGTTTGAGTTTTGGCATCTTTCTGCATATTACATTGCATGATCGGTTATCTTACCCTTTTAAGTCGGCGTGAAAAGTTATGCCTTCGTGAGGTTTTCACCTTCGCATGGGCTAGTAGATTGCTTTCGGGATACATCCGTACCTATGTCTTCGTGAGATTTTTATCTCCGTATGGCTATAGGGAAATGTATTCCCCTGAACTGAACTCGATCTATATGAGCCTATAATGGGTAAAGATTGAGAAATCTATTGGTACAGGTACCCTTTCTTTAGAACCAAACCCCATATAGTTAGTCTTAAGAACCCACCCTAGGTAGAGCCACTCCGAACCTCTAGTGGTCACCCGGATAGGTACTCTATTTTGTTTATTTCTCCTGTGCTAACATGTTTTCTTTTGTTTTGATTGCATTGCATTTTCACCATAGAAAGAGGTGTTTAGTCACATTTGATTTCTAAATAGAAAAGCTTGTCATGGAGAACGGATTTTTTGATAAAGTGGAATATAATACGAACGTTTGAATAGGGTCCAAGTAAACAACAAGAGAAGGTTGATAGTCCATGAAGGAATACACGACTTTACTTCATTGCTTGAGGATTCAAGCCAACAAAGATTATTCGAGAGCCGTCATGTCTTAAAGAAGCTGACGAGCGTCGCGGGGATAAGTGAACAATGGGCCGCAGTCTGGATCGAGCAAAAAAGAGATAATAGAGACATCTTGGAAAATTCGCAATATTTGACCATAACATCCGGATATGAAGAAAAGGATCGGTATCTTCTCTTGGAATATGAGGGTAAGGTCGCATATGTAATCTATTTTATGTAAAGAAATTTGTTTTCTAGAAAAGTTGTTATAATGGAATTTAATCCAGAGTCAACGCCTCTCTTTCTTTTTGCATTCATCCCATGCATTTGCATTGCATTTCATCACATGCATTAGATTTTCACAAAAGGACCCTAATTAGGTAAAATTATTTCAGCTAACTTGGGAACAGACAAAAGTTTACCGAACTGAGCATCGTTACGGTACTCACGCAAGAACAAAAGCCATGGATCGAAGGTTGGAAAGAATAGAGCAAATGCAAATACAGATGTAGGAGCAATTGACCAAAATTCAACAAAGATGCAGGAAAAATTCTAGAATTCCAAAGGAATATGATGGGCCAGTTAACCCAGTTAGTAGCTGTAGGACTTGAAAAAAGGAGTGGCCCAGTGGTTGATGGAGCTCGAAACTAACTATTATTTCGAAAAAGGCAAGCGCACCTATCGAACAGTAATATAGTTATGGTGAGTCCGAAATATCGTATCCTCAAGGACTAAAATTACTAGTAATAACTATCTTTTTATTATCTAGCCTAGTAATTAAGGGGATTTATTTTTATCTAAAATTAACTAACTAATTTAACTAACTAATTGACTATGAACGTGACAAAGAGTGAATTGGGAAAATACTTTTGGACAACTTATATGAGATAGGCAATACCTAAGGAAGAATCTACCTAGACTTCACTTATTACTTTTGATTGATATGATTTATTCACTTGACTTAATACGTAGAAATCCCTGATTTATGTTAATATCTCTTTCGAGACTAAAAACAACTAACTCTAGGTTGATTAATTGAAATCTCTTTCTAATTAAAACCCCTATTGTTGCATTAATTCGATCTATGGATTCCCTTATTAGATTTGACTCTAATCCTACAGATTTTCGTCACCCTATTTCTAAAGTTACAATCAACTCCGCTTAATTGTGTTGATCTTCTCTTAAACAGGGACTTTTGCTCCACTTAATAAGCACATTCGACTTGAATTAATAACCCGAATTATCAAAACAAGAATAAAAACTCATAATTAAGAATAAGAACAAGTATTTATCTTATAAATCAAATAATAATAAGATTTGTCTAGGTTTCATCCCCTTAAGTATCTAAGGGATTTAGTTCATACTGATAGAAGAAAACATATTAGAATAGGGAAAACAACAAAACATAAGAAAACCCAAAAACTTCTAAAGAACTTGATGGGAGATCATCGGTCTTGATGGAGATCCTTCTCCTAAGCTGTTCTCGACGGCTTTCTTAGAGTATTTTTGCCTTCCACTCGGCGTCTATTCAACGTCCCCTTTTAGGTTACCCCCTAGAGTGTTTATATAGGCTTTTAAACACCTTTATTGGCCCACAAGTAGCCAATTCCAAATAGAATTCATCTTTGCTACTATAGGGGCACGCCCGTGTTCGACTCCTTAGATCATGCTAGCTTCTACTCGCCACACACGGTCGTGTGGCTGTGCCATGCACGTTGATCCGTGCCGTGTCTCGCTTTTGCTTCGAAACACATGGCCGTGTGTCGATAGCCCAAGCAGTGTGAGTTCCTAAGGTAGGCCTATTTTGTCCCGTTTTGGCCTGTTTCTCGTTCTTTTCGACTCCCTAAGCTCTCCTGAGTGTAAAACATGAAATTAAGGGACTAGGAGCATCGAATTCATCAAATCTAATGAGAATTCATCCAAAAATAAGCCAAGCATGGGGTTAAAATATGTGTAAATTGAGGTTTATCAAATATTCCCACACTGAAGCGTTTGTTGGTCCTCAAGCAAAATCCTCAACTCAAAATTAAAATTAACTTCCCTCAATTCATAATTCTCATCAATAATCTCTCATCATAATTCATAGATAATTCATACATGGATAATTTAACTTAAAGAGTCCTAAAGATTCAAACAATCTAAGTCATAAATTTTTATAGCACGAAAACATAGGTGTTTCCCCTTACCTAAATAATTACCTTTGATCCAAAATTGACAAGAATTGACATCCTCACTAAAGATTCACTCAAATCACTCAAAGTGTTTAAGGTTCAAAATAAAGCACTTAATAGTCAAACATGAAAAGTTATTACCATAGGCTTGCATGAAAATCAAATCTCCACCACTATAAAATGAGATGATACACAAATCAAAAGGTCTTTTAAAAGAGTTGTAATGGGGCTTGGGTTAAAGGTGTGGATAACGGTTGAATTAAAAGGTTAGAATCGAGATTGAATTGTTAAATTACCTAACTAGAATAATAGACCAATACTGAATAATTACACCAATTGAAAACTTATAATAATAATACGAGGTACTTCTCAAAATATGAAATTAACTGCTTAAGCTCAAATAACATAGAACTAATAATGAATGAATTTCAACTTTTTTTAAAGAATAAGTATTTACAATAATAAGAAAGAATTTAACAACTGAAATGAAGAAAATAGTTAGGCAACTGATCAAATCAAATCTCGACATAAGGGGAGTCAAGAAAATAGAAGAAACAAAAATTTAGTTATGGGTTAATATTGATGGGTGAGTCAAGGAACGGTCTATTAGGCTCAAGAGGTTTCACTAGGGGTTAATTATGAATGTAGGCTTTTTGGTGGGATAAGTGGGTTAAATCCTAGGTGTCTTTATCATCTCAGTATATCAAATCAAAGGTGTGGTCTCGACATGTATAATTCGAGCAAGTTCTAGAATAATAAATCAATGTTGACACACTCATAATCAATAAAGTGAGCAAGAAAAGATATATGCTCTAAAGGTTCAAAATCTCACAAAACAAATATGGTTTTTGATGTCAACCTTACAAATTTCAAAGTAATATTTAAATTTAGGAAAACAACCTAGAAATTTTTTTAATTCTGAAAATAGACTTATCATGCTTGATTCTCTAATATCTTAAAGTATAAACCATCAATGCACAATTACCTATGACTTAATCCAAGACATATCAATAAAAATTATGAGTTAATAGAAATTTCATTCTAATTAGTGATATGAGAAAATTTACTTAAGAACAAGACAAAATTCAGGGATTTTCTGGTAATGAAATTAATAACCTCTCCACACTTAAGATGTACATTGTCCTCAATGTACAAAAATAGATAATGGTAATATAATAAGAAAATCATAAGATAGGGAGAGAGGTGAAACTTCCTTAATTTTGGATGGAGTCCTTGAACATGAAACTTGTAAAAATGGAACAAATGAAAAGCATGATGAACTAGGCAAGGTGAAGGTGGGTGAGAATATTCCAGTTCCTTAGTAGCCTTGAACCTTTTGAACTGCGGAGCCATCAATAAGGTTTTAGGGGGTTTTATTAAATGGATGTCGTTATGATTACTCGTTAATAAATAGCCAAAGATAAAAAGGAAATAACATAATTAACATAATTTAATGACAAGAAAAGGAAATAGTTTAATAGTTTAAAACTTTCAATAAAATAATGAAAGGGAAAAAAATGAAAATTAATGGACTCAAAGGTCCTCATCCCCAGATAGATTGTGAGGTGGGGGTGGCAACGATAAGTGAAAGTGCTGACAAATCTGTTAAAGAGTGGCCTCGATGCCGTCAAAACATCAAGCATTTTCATTAAATTGTTGTGTACAATACTACTTGAATCGAGTGAGGCGCTCAGAAATGTCGGTCAATGAAGCTGCTGCATGAGCTAGTCGATATGGTGGGGTGGCGCAGACGGTGGCTCCTCGTGCTGTGGGGGGACATCATCAATAATGTCCTCTAGGTTGTCCTACTCAGTGGGTTGCGAAAGTCGGTACTGGGGAGGATCAAACCCACGTCAGCACTCAATCATCATCATGTAAAGCATAGCCTAAATGCCCTATGGGGACATCTACCCGATAAGGGTGAGCAAGGAGGATTGAGTTGCGGTGTTGAAGAGCCCAAAATATCGAGCTAGACGCGTGATGTATGGGCCTATAGAGATGACTCTCTCTTATGCCACTCCTTCTAATGATGAATGGTGCGGGCTATGAAATAAGCTAAGTAGAAGATGTGCCCATTTTCCATGCACCATAAAAACTAGGCATCATGGGTGTTGACGATGCCGGTGCTCTCTCGCCAGCCTGTCAAAGTATATGCTAAGATAGCATGTAGGTACCTCAATGATGGGGCGAGAGCTGACGCCTTGGAGTGACTAGGGTCATAGGTGGCCGAGGCGGTACTAAGTCTCTTCAACAGGCAGAGGGGAGTAGTGGATGTGATGGTGGAGGTCTTCGAAGTCATCGTCCTCCATGAACTCCTCGGTGTGGAGTCCTAGAGTAGCTCCAAACTGTGGGATACTCAACTCACGAACGAGGCCTCCGAGATGGAATTGGATTGTGCCGGAGTCATCAAAGTTTGTCATGACCGTCTGGAGGTGGAAAGTGGAGCAGAACTCCAAAGTGAGCTCTAGGTATGTAGGCTCGATGATATCAAAGAAATGCCCCCACGACTCGGTGGATAATAGGGCCCGTACGTCGTTTCTAGTTGGACCTACTCCAAGGCAACCAATCAATGTACCTCCCCACGCTGAGGGGTCATGCACGAAGTATCTAAATGAGCTCCTCCTGTCCCGAAAGATACTATAGGAACGGATGGCGTACTTTAGAAGCGGCACTCGAAGAGGTTACACCAACGCCCTTCTACTTTTTCGAAGTGGGGGCGGTGGTCTTCTTCCCCATGGGGGAGTCATGACGTACCTGCAAAAGACGTACAATAACTAAGTATCATTAACCAACCAAGGATGAAGGATCCTACTAATCATTATATTCTTGTGACAAGAATCGAAAATTGAAAATCCTAATATTGAAAACTAAGAACACATAAGTCTATTGAATAATGAGAAAGCAATATTGATGAAGAATAAAGAAATCAGCTAGTTAATAATACGATGACTTATCAAACAATTAGAAATATCAGAATAGTGAACATTAAGAATTCAAGAGGAAATATATATATAATAATTATAATAGAAATTAACATAGTTTATGAAATAAAATCTAATAATGCTAAAACAACTAATAAAGATAATGATAATTAAGAGAATAGAACTGAATAACAAGAATAAATAAATAATAAAAAATGAAAGGTAGAACAATGGTGACCGACGGTGAGGTGGTGGGAGGAAGCACACGGTCGTGGTGGTGTCGCGTGAGGCATGTCGACCTCACACAAGTGTGGACTGCATGCTATGAAGAAGGAAGGAAGAAAAGGAAGGAGGAAGGAGAAGGGGGTGTCGACGGTGGTGGCTAGGACTGAGTAGGGAGAGTGGGGAATGGCTAGGGTTTTTAAGGAGGGGAAAAAGAATTTTTGGGAAGAAACGAAATAGTGGTGTGGTTTAAATAGCAATTAGGGCACATGGTCACGGACCACGGCTGTGTGCTTACTGTTTAGCTTGTGTGTTTCATAAATTATGAATTAGGGCGCGTCTGATCCTTATCCTACGCCTGTGGCCCCATGGTGTATTGATTCACACGGCCTACTCCCACGGCCGTGTAATGTTTCATTCGTTTCTCTCACGCCCGTGTTTAGAGTTCCATGCTTGTGCTAATTAGTCAGTATCGACCACAACCTAAAGGCACGGGAATGTCTCACGCCCGAATGGTTCTTTCAGTTTCAACCACGGCTTCTTTGCACGGGCGTGTCTCACGCCCGTGTCGTTTACTCAGTATTGACTATGGCTGCATCGCACACCATGGCCCCTTTACTGCAGCTCGTGTTTTCGAGTCAGTTTCAACCACGGTCGCATCGCATGGTCGTGGTGTTTTATCGTAGCCCGTTTTGGGGAAAAAAATTTCTTCCTTGGCCCACATGGCCTTCGCTATGCAGTTGTCTCTTCCCGTTGTGTCCACACGGCCACGGCCACACCCGTGTGCTAGGCCGTGTGGGTAGGAATTCCTACGCTTATGAAATCAGTTAGTTCTTAGTTAGATGCTAAAATTAAAAATATGAATGCTAATGAGGTTATTGCTCGGGTTGCCTCTCGAGAAGCACTCATTTAAAGTCTTAAGCTAGACTTACCCTGTTTTCATTTCTAAATGAAGGTTCACGGAGCTAAAGCTCCTCTCTCATATCCCTAAAATCTTCACCATTATAAATTTTCAGTCGCTGACCGTTTACCTTGAACATGCCATAAGTCAGATGAGTTACCTTGATTGTGTCATAGGGAAAAATAGCTTTGATTACGAATGGACGTGACCATCTTGATTTTAGCTTTCTAGGAAACAATTTGAGCCTCGAATTGTATAGTAGAACAAGATCTACTTCGAATTCTTTGGTTGCTTTAAACGGGTATCATGGCGTCGCTTTGTTGTCTCCTTATATAGACGTGAGTTCTTGTAGGCACTTGCTCGCCACTCATTTAGCACGTTCAGCTCGTTCAACTGCATCATTCTTTTCTCACCTGCAAGTTTAAGATTGTAATTTAAGAATTTTATTGCCCAAAATGCTTTATGCTCTAATTCAAATGGTAGATGACAACTTTTTCCGTAGACAAGTCTGTATGGGGATGTTCCTATTAGAGTTTTAAAAGAGGTTCTATAGGCCCATAAAGTATCGTCTACTTTTAATACCCAATCTTTCCTGTTTGATTCTACTATTTTCTCTAGAATACGCTTAAGCTCTCGATTTGCTACTTCCACTTGTCCACTAGTTTGAGGGTGATAAGGGGTAACTGTTCTGTGGTGTACTCCATATTTCTTTAAGACTTTATCAAATTGAGTATTACAAAAATGAGTACTCCTATCACTAATAATTTCTTTAGGTGTTCCAAATCGAGAGAAGAGTTTCTTAAGAAATCTCACTACCACTCTAGCATCATTGGTAGGTAAAACTTGAGCTTCCACCCATTTTGATATATAATCCACTGCTACTAAGATGTATTTATTCCCAAATGAGCTAGGGAATGGACCCATAAAATCAATGCCCCATACATCAAATATTTCACATGATAGTATATATGTTTGAGGCATTTCATTGCATTTAGAGATATTACCTGTTCTCTGACATCTATCACATGAAGTAACATACCTATTAGCGTCCTTGAACAGGGTGGGCCAATAAAAACCTAATTCAATTATTTTATGTGATGTCCTAGTCCCACTGTAATGTCCTCCTGATGGTATTGAATGGCAATGTTCTAAGATTTTGCTTGCTTCTGCCTTTGTAACACATCTCCGAATTACTTGATCTGTACATATACGAAAGAGAAAAGGATCCTCCCAAAAATAGTTTTTCACATCAGTAAAGAATCACTTTTTTTGATGATGTGTTAACCCTTTTGGTAGGATGTTAGCAACTAAATAATTCACAATATCTGCAAACCAAGGTACCTTAGAGTCGGTTATAGCAAATAGTTGTTCTTCAGGAAACTAGTCGTTTATCTCACTCTCATCTAGTTCTTTGATATGTGGATTTTCAAGCCTAGAAAGATGGTCTGCCGTGAGATTTTCAGCTCCTTTCTTATCCTGAATTTTCAAATAAAATTCCTGTAAGAGTAAAATCCATCTTATGAGTTGAGGTTTTGCATCAGATTTAGTTAAAAGATAACGAAGATCTGAATGGTCAGTGCAAACAACAACTTTAGATAATATCAAATACTGTCTAAATTTATCAAATGTAAAAACCACAGCTAGCAATTCTTTTTCTGTGGTGGTGTAATTTTCTTGTGCGGCCATTAATGTCTTGCTAGCGTAATGAATCGGCTGAAAGTGCTTGTCTCTTCGCTGTCCTAAAATTGCACCTACTGCAAAATCACTCGCATCACACATTAGTTCAAAGGGTAAATTCCAATCAGGTGCAATTATAATTGGAGCATTTATTAATTTATCTTTGAGGATATTAAATTCATCTAAACATTCGTGATCAAAATTGAAAGGTACGTCTTTTTCTAGTAATTTCGTTAAAGGCTTCACTATTTTAAAAAAAAAAATCCTTAATAAATCTTCTATAAAATACAGCATGTCCTAAAAAGCTTCTAATAGCCTTAACTGAACTAGGAGAAGGTAATTTTTCTATGGTTTCAATTTTTTCTTTGTCAACCTCAATCCCTTTACTAGAAATTTTGTGACCTAACACAATCCCTTCTCGAACCATAAAGTGACAAATTCCCAATTAAGCACAAGGTTTGTTTCCTTAAATCTCATTAGAACTCGTTTTAAATTTTTAAGGCAAAGATGGAAATAATTACCGAATGCCGAAAAATCGTCCATGAATACCTCCATAATATCTTTCACAAGTTCATCAAAGATGGCTAGCATGCAGTGCTGAAAAGTAGCAGGAGCATTACATAATCCAAAAGGCATTCTACGTACCATATGGACATGTAAATGTTGTCTTTTATTGATCTTCAAGAGCTATTGGGATTTGGAAGTAGCCAGAGAGCCCGTCTAGGAAGCAATAGTACATATGCCTAGATAATCTTTCTAACATATGATCAATGAAGGGTAAAGGAAAGTGATATTTTCTCGTGGCATCGTCCAACTTCCTATAGTCAATGCAAACTCTCCAACCTGTGACTGTTCTTGTTGGAACCAATTCATTCTTTTCATTGGCTACAACAGTTATGCCTCCCTTCTTTGGAAAAACCTGCACAGGACTTACCCAATTACTGTCAGAAATAGGATAAATAACCCCAGCGCCTAGAAGTTTAATTACCTCATCTTTAACAACTTCCTTAATGTTGGGATTCAGTCATCTTTAAGGCTGCAAACATGGTTTCTATTCATCCTCCATTAAAATTTTGTGGGTGCACAATAATGGACTTATCCCTTTAATGTCAGAAATTTTCCAAGCTATGGCTCTTTTATGCTCATTTAATACCTGTAGTAACTCATCTTTCTCATTAGGTTTTAATTACGAAGAAATAATTACCGATAGTGTAGAGTTATCTCCTAGGAATGCATACTCTAAGTGGTTTGGTAACTATTTCAATTCCAATTTGGGAGGCTCTTCAGTAGAGGTTTTAGTTTGTCGTTTATTTCAATGCCCTCATACTTCTTTTGTCTTGGGGAAGAAGTATTAGAATTTAACTCACTTTTTATCTCCCCTATCTCATTGGTATCGTTGTCTGCCCCTTTACCTTGGGTAAGACACAGTTCCAACGGGTCTTCATGCATGATTTCTTGAAAAGAGTCTTGAATAAAATGATCAATAGCATCAAGAAAATAACAGGAATCATCTTGCTCTTTAGAATATCACATCGCATCATAAATTCTAAAAATAATTTCCTCGTCACCTACCTTTAGCACAAGTTTTCCATTGCCTACATCAATAATAGCCCTAGCAGTAGCTAAAAAGAGGCGTCCTAAAATTAAAGGCACCTCAATGTCCTCATCCATGCCAAGCACAACAAAATCGACAGGGAATATAAATTTATCAACTTTTACCAGAATATCTTCAATAATTCCCTTAGGATATTTAATAGACCTGTCAGCTAATTGAATACTCATCCTAATGGGTTTTGGTTCCCCAAGACCAAGCTGCTTGAACATTTTATAAGGCATTAAATTAATACTGGCACCTAAGTCAGCTAGTGCTTTTTCAATATTTAAACTACCAATTAAACAGGGAATAGTAAAACTTCCTGGATCCTTCAATTTGATTGGTAGCTTATTTTGGAGAATAGCTGAACATTCCTTGTTAAGCTCCACGGTTGATAGCTCTTCAAACTTCTTTTTATTTGTTAGAAGCTCTTTTAGATACTTTGCGTATGTCGACATCTGCGAAATAGCTTCAACAAAAGGTAAGTTAATATGTAATTATTTAAAAAGTTCAAGAAATTTACCATATTGTGCGTCTTTCTTCAACTTTTCCAGATATGGGATCAGTGATTTATATTCTTTAAGTCCCGGTTTTTCCTTATCAGTTTCTTGTGGAGTCTTCTTTTCAACTTCAACCAATACCTTCCCACTCCTTAGTGTAACTGCCTTCTCATGCTCTTTTGGATTGGGTTCGGTGTTACTAGGTAAATTACTTGATTGCCTTTCAAAAACTAGCTTGGTCAGCTGTCCAATTTGATTCTTAAGCCCTTGCATTAATGTTTGCTAATTTATCAATGTCGTTTCAGTATTCTAAAAATGAGTTTCTGACATCGAAATAAACTTTGCTAGCATATCCTTAAGGTTTTGTTTTTTCTCTTATGGGTAAGGTTGCTATTGAAATCCTAGAGGGGGTTGTTGTCTTTGATTTCCTTGGCTACCCCATGAGAAGTTTGGGTGATTCCTCCAACTTGGATTGTAAGTGTTACTATAAGGGTTATTTTGAGGTCTAGAATTATTAACCATATAGTTCATCTGTTCGTTCCTCATACCCGGATTGTAGGGTGGATATTTTGTATTGTTGTTCCTCATCCGTACGTATCGAATTGCATCACTGGATGTACCTACGAATAACCATACAAACCATCAATCTTTTAATTTAACAGTTCTACCTGGTTTGACAGCATGGTCACTGCGTCGAGGTTGAAAACACTGGCAGCTTTTGTTAGCTTTGTCCTCATAACTTGCCACTGATAGTTATTCAGTGCCATCTCCTCTATAAACTCAGAAGCCGCTTCAGGGGTCTTGTAATTTAGGGTTCCACCAGCGGCTGAATCAATCAACTGCCTAGTTGAGGGGTTCACACCGTTATAAAAGGTTTAAACCTGTAGCCACAAAGGTAACCCATGGTGAAGGCATCTCCTTAGTAGATCTTTATATCTTTCCCATGCGTCATAAAGTATTTCTAGATCCATCTGCACAAAAGAAGAAATATCATTCCTCAACTTAGCCGTTTTAGCCGGCAAAAAATATTTTAACAAAAATTTTTTGATCATTTGGTCCCATATAGTGATTGATCCTCGTGGTAACGAGTTCAACCACTGTTTAGCTTTATTCCTCAACGAAAAGGGAAACAACTGAAGGTGAATGGCATCATCAGAAATGCCATTAATTTTGAAAGTGTCGCAGAATTCCAAAAAATTTGCTAAGTGATTGTTTGGATCTTCATCCTGCAAACCATCAAACTGAACAAATTGCTGAATCATCTGTATAGTGTAAGGTTTCAGTTCAAAATTATTTACAGCAATAGCAGGTCTAACAATACTTGATTCGGCTCCTGTTAAATTAGGTTTAGCATAATCATACATAGTACGATGAGCAGGATTTTGATTCACTAGATTTGCGGCAACCACAGGAGGTAGCAGATTATTATCAGCCATCTCTTCGGTAGTATTGGTTTCGTCTTCTTGCTCTTCTTCTATGTATTGTAGGCTTCACCTTATTTCTCTTCAGTTTCTGCAAGTGGTAGCTTCTATATCACTATCAAAAAGTAATTGTCCTGACGGGTTCCTTCTAGTCATAAACTAAAAGTGCCTGCCAAAAGCAAATAAAAAAAATTAGCAAAAATAAAAATAAAAATAAATTGTAAATAATGAAAATGACTAAAGTAATAAAAATTTAGTGTTCCTAATATCTTAGTCCCCGATAACGGCGCCAAAAACTTGATGGGCTCGATATTTCGACAAAGGCAAGTGCACCTATCGAACAGTAGTATAGTTATGGCGAGTCTGGTATATCGTATCCTCAATGACTAAAATTACTAGTAATAACTATCTTTTTATTATCTAGCCTAACAATTAAGGGGATTTATTTTTAATCTAAAATTAACTAACTAATCTAACTAACTAAATGACTATGAACGTGACAAAGAGAGAATTGGGAAAAACTTTTGGACAATTTATGTGAGATAGGCAATACCTAAGGAAGAATCCACCTAGACTTCACTTATTACTTTTTATTCATATGATTTATTCACTTGACTTAATCCGTAGAAATCCATGATTTATGTTAATATCTCTTTCAAGACTAAAAACAACTGACTCTAGGGTGATTAATTGAAATCTCTTTCTAATTAAAACCCCTATTGTCGTATTAACTCTATCTATGGATCCCCTTATTATATTTAACTCTAATCCGATAGATTTTTGTCGCCTTATTTCTAGGGTTGCAATCAACTCTACTTAATTGTGTTGATCTTCTCTTAAACAGTGACTTTTGCTCCACTAAATAAGTATATTCGACTTGGATCAATAACCTGAATTATCAAAACAAGAATAAAAACTCACAATTAAGAATAAGAACAAGTATTTATCTTATAAATCAAATAATAATAAGATTCGTCTTAGGTTTCATCCCCTCAGGTATTTGAGAGGTTTAGTTCATATTAATAGAAGCAAACATCATAAAATGGGAAAACAAAAAACATAATGAAAACCCAAAAACTTCTAAAGAACTTGATGGGAGATCTTTAGTCTTGATGGAGATCCTTCTCTTAAGCTGTTCCCGACGGCTGTCTTGGAGTATTTTTCGCCTCCTATTCGGCGTCTATTCACATCCCCTTTTAGGTCACCGCCTAGGGTGTTTATATAGGCTTTTTAACACCTCTCTTGGCCCACAAGTAGCCTATTCCGAATAAAATTAATCTTTGCTACGGTAGGGACACGCCTGTGTTTGACTCCTTAGATCGTGCTCATTTCTGCTCGCTACACATGGTCGTGTGGTCAGGCCGTGTACGTTGATCCAGGCCGTGTCTCAATTTTGCTAGAAACATACGGTCGTGTCTAATAGCCCAGGCCATGTGAGTTCCTAAGGTAGGCCCATTTTGTCCTATTTTGGCCCGTTTCTCATTCTTTTCGACTCCCTAAGCTCTGTTGAGTGTAAAACATGAATTTAAAAGATTAGGGGCATCGAATTCATCAAATCTAATGAGAATTCATCCAAAAAAAAGCCAATCATGGGGTTTAAATATATGTAAATTATAGTTTATCAATGGTCAACATTATGGGTTCAGTTTTAACCTTGGGAGGATGATCGAGCTAAACAGGTTGTTTTGGAAAAAAATAAAAGAAAGAGGAGAGTGGATTTTAAAGGCCCCGAAGAAGAAGAAAAAGGAAGCAAATAGTACTAGTAGGTATAACAAAGACCATTCAGAGCCGATTACAGTAAGCCAGCCAAAGACGGTAACCACCAGCCATTGGGTCTCCTCAAGGCAAGAACCCAATCCAAGACCGAACTCAGAAAAACCCAAGTTTTCACCCATCCCAATCACGTATAAGGAGTTTACCAAATTTTGTTTGACGCATATGTTGTATCCCATTTTTATGTAGAACCAATATAGCCCCATACCTTAAATGATACGACGTAAATCGAGAATGGCATCGCTTTTAAAAAGATAATCGAAAGACTCATCAAATTGGGTATTGTAAAATTCGATGATCCCTCTAGTGCAGAAAATCTGTTACCCAACCTTTCTGTTAAAGGGGTAAACATTGTGAGTTCTATGATAGATAGGGGCATGAGATCCAAGAATGCATCAAGCTCAGGGCCCTAGTGCAAGGCCTGATGGATAATAAATTGAAGAGATCAAAGACCTGGTGGGAATGTTGGGGAATCTAAACATTAATGACATATTCGAAGAGGGAATCGGGGAATAGACTTTTCCAACCTTCTGCCTTTACATACTTGGGGTGTTTTCAACAATGCGACTGTGGAAGAAATCCTTGTATTTTTAGAGCTAATTTAGAGCAATATTCAGAACACGCTTGTTGCTTTAAGCCTAGAGGCAATAAGGATCCTTTTGTGAAATAAGCTTGTGTTCAAAATCTTTATTTCAATAAAATGTATCTTTTTGAGCAAACAGATTATAACTTTTTGAGCTAATTTAGAGCAATATTCAGAACACTATCATTGACTCAGAGTTTCCTTTTTGGTGAGATATGTGTTTAGGGGGATCTCAGGATTTTAAAGATGACAAAGATTGTAACTTATCTCCTGATTTGTTAAGAATAGTAGAACAAGATGAAAAATAAATTATACTCTGCAAAGGGTCAGTGGGCATTGCGAGCCTAGGAAAGAGATGAATATCAAAGCCTAGCTCACCACAAAGACAAAGCGAGACATCATTGAGTTATTCCCAATTTAAGGATGTTTTCGAGTGATATGCCTAGGCTACTAAGACGTATAGAAGCGGTTAAAGCTAAGGAAATCTTAGAATAGGTCCATAAGGGTGTCTGAAGGATACATGCTAATGGTTTTACAATGGCCAGGCAAATCATGAGGTTTGGGTACTGCTGGTCTACCATGGAAGGGTATCGCATCAGTTATGCCGTAAATACCAAATTTATCAAGACAAGATTCAAGTGCCTCCTTCATTTCTTCATAGGCTTTCTCTATGTGGGGCATGGACGTTATTGGGCCGATCTCGTCAAAAGCTTCTAACAAACATCGTCATCTTTGTGGTAGTCGATTACTTCACTAAATGGGTGAAAGTCACTTCATATGCCAATGTTACAAAGTCAACGGTCATTAAATGCAGCAAAAAAAGATCATGTACCGACAAAGAATGTCAAAAAGGATCATATCTAATAAAAGCATGATTCAAAAGTTTGCAGTCTATTCAAGATCAGACACCATATCACCTCAATATGAACGATGCAAAAAAAAAGGAAAAATCATGGGAAAGATGACCGAGACTTGTAAATATTGACATAAGAAGTCACCATTTACCCTCTATGTTCATCGAACGTTGGCCAAGACCTTCGCCAGGCAGCACCTTTCTCATTATGAAATGGAAGTGGTTTGCCCATTGAAATAAAGATTCCTCCTCTCCAAATTTTGATTGAGTCAAGAATTGGATAAAGCAGAATGGATCCAATGAACTTAATTGAAGAAAAGAGTTTGAAAGTTACCCGTCATGGTCAAACGTACCAAAAATGAATGATGCGAGCTTACGATAGAAAGGTTCGCCCTAGAAAATTTCACGATGGGGACCTGGCGTTGAAAAAGATCCTTTCTATACAAAAAGACTTCAGAGAAAAGTGGATGCCAAACTAGGAAGGACTTTGTGTAGTAAAAAGGCCTTTTCTGGAGGAGCATTGATTCTAGCCAAAATGGATGGTAAAAAACTTGCCTAATGCTGTGAATTCAGATTCCGTCAAGAAGTATTTCACCTAGAAAGTGAAAGGCCAATGCAAAAACCGCAAAAGGCACTTTACGACCAAAGGGGTTTTGATTTGAAAACTCGTAAAGGGCAATTCAAATAAAAGTGGGGCATACAGTAGTCTTGTTATTCCTAAATTAAAAATAAAGAAGTATGTTACGTCTTGGGGCATCGACAAAGTACTCCGGATCCCTTAAACACGGATTGAGCTCAAAATGGTCCTCAAGAAGTTGGTACAGAGAAGCTCAAGTTGCGATATCTAGGGCACCTAGCTTTCTATTTTACCCATTTTGAATTTGCTATCTTTGATTACCTTATTCTTTTCAAGATACGTCCCTATAAATTTCATTCTTAATTGCATTTGTTATCCTTGATTAACTTACTTGCTTCAAGCTATGCTCCTAATTAATTTCCTTTCGGTCCATTGTTATGATCTTTTTCAAGCATTTTGCATTGAAATAACGATTAGTGGACTAATAATACTTTCATAAAAGGAGCTTCGCATATTACTTTGGAAGCTTCTAAATAATACAAGAACCTGAAACAGACTATTGTTTAGAACTCACCAAGCCTAAGGTTTGGAAATATTGAAGAAAGATGATTATTTCTTTGGACTTTTTATTGGTTGAACAAAAAGACAAGACATTTCGTTGGTGATACAACCTCGACAAATAACGAGCAATGTCAACCAAGTGTACAAGGGGATCATTCTCGAGAAAAGAAAAATGATACTCTACATTCATGCAAATATCAGGCATATACATCTGGTCATTACACCTTGCGAATGGTGTAACAAATCAAATTGATTGAAGATGATACAAATCTTATGCATCGGAGTTGCAGTAGGACAAATGGAAGAAGCCAAATGTTATTCTCTTGAAGTTGCAGTGGGAGGTACAAACTTTATGTCTCAAAAGATACAGTGGTAGGGACTCTGAAATTACAGCGAGGCAAGCTTGCTGAGCAGAATATGATTGTTTCTTTGGGTTTTCTGTCAAGAATACTAGCCGAACAAGATAGCAGTATAATACGTCAGTGATAATGCCTTGATGAATAACGAGCGATTATACCTTAAGCATTTAAAAAATGATCATTCTCATTTCTGCATTCATCATTTGTAACACATCTAGTTAGGAGCATTTGATTCATTTCTATCATAGCATCCTAATCATTTGGCATAAGCATAGATACATGAAACCGATTCTACAGATCATATCCCTAGAGGATGGTGTAGCAACATCGATGAATTCACAGATCTTATCTCCATGAGGTAGCAATGGAGTAGATCGAAGATGGCGAATCTTATCTCCCTGAGGTAGCAAGGGAGCAAATTTAACCACTAGTCTTATCTCCCCAAACTGGCAGTAGAGCAGACTGAAGATTGTAGATCTTATGTCCCCAAGTAGTAGTAGAGCAGATCGAAGATGGAGAATCTTATCTCCATGAGGTAGCAATGGAGCAGATTTAAGCCACTAGCCTTATCTCTTTGAAACGGCAGTGGAGCAAACTGAAGATTGTAGATCTTATCTCCATAAGGTAACAATGGAGCAGATCGAAGACGGCGAATCTTATTTCCATGAGGTAACAATGGAATAGATTTAAGTCACCAGTCTTATCTCTCTGAAACGACAGTGGAACAGATTGAAGATTGTAGATCTTATCTCCCCGAGCAGTAGTGGAGCAGATCGAAGATGGCGAATCTTATCTTCATGAGGTAGCAATAGAGCAGATTTAAGCCACAAGCCTTATCTCCTTGAAGCTGAAGTGGAGCAAACTGAAGATTATAGATCTTATCTCCATGAAGTAGTAATAGAGCATATCGAAGACGGCGAATCTTATCTCCATGAGGTAGCAATGGAGTAGATTGAAGCCATCAGCCTATTCTCCCTAAAATAGCAGTGGGGCAGACTGAAATTTCCAATTCTTATTTCCTTGAAGTTCTAGCGGAGTAGATTGAAGCTACAAATCTTTTCCCCCTGAAATTACATTCGAGCGTATCGAAGCACTATTTCCTATACTTCTGAAGTTACAATGGGTTAAAGCGAGGCTACTTGAAGAAGAAGAAAAGAAACACCGAGACTCAGCAAGACCGGGCAAAATTGGTCCTTTTAAAGTTTTTGCTCCATTCTCGTTACACGATAATGAGCAAAGAGAGGCAGCTGTAGAGGCCCAAATTTTCCCGAAGCCCATTAGAATAAGTTAAACAAAAAAAACCAACAAAATTGAGTCCAATAACAGTCCAATTACAATGGGCCCAAACCAAACCCTAGCCCAAAACTAAACATTTACAGCAAAAGAAAGAAAGAAACCCTAACAGCTAAGGCGCCGCACCCCTATGTGCTGCCCTTGGCGTTCACAACGCCCGAGGCCTGACCACCCTCAGCTCTTTCGCTGAAATTGCACCGAAATGACAAAAAGGGCCTTCCCCTCCTCCGTTGACTCCCTCAAGACTTGCAAAATAAATCAAAAGAAGCAGCAACACCAAACACGCAAAGACAGCAACAGAGGCAAACAAGAACAGTAGTAAACACATATCTGTAATTGGCTATAAAAACCAAAAATCTAATGTAAATCGGGAGATTTTTTCTTTGAATAAGAAAAGAGATAGAGATTAAATAAAAAAATTTTCCTAAAAGTTATTTTCTTTTGATATTTTTTTTTTTTTTTACTCTTAAGTTTTATTTTCTTTTTCTTCGTTTTTTTATCTTTATTTTACATTTAGAAAAATAAAAAGAGAAGGAAGGAAAATCTACCTGAATCGGCTAGCATTCCCGTCGTCGGAGATCCCTTCTCCATTGTCGAAATCGAGCTTAAACACGGGCTAAAGACCGTTTCTTTCGGTCTCTCGAGTTGAGAAGGCTCAGCCTTTAAACGTGCTCTGAACGGGGACTAGAAAGGCCATCTTGTGCAACGTCGGCCACCGGCCATGGCGGTTGCGTGGCCAATCTCGATCTAACCCACGCCGGCCAAAGAAAAGGTTGAGAGAAAATGGGAGGGTTCTCTATTTTGTTTTTTTTTTAAAAGGAACTAAATGGCAAAAAAAATAAAAAAAATTGGCTTTTATAACAGAAGCAAACGACGCCATTTTGGGTTGGGAGCTCTGGCGCCAAAATGACGCTGTATAGGGCCTCTCAACCCGAACTTGACCCTCTCCAGGAGGGGAACGCGCGTATTTTTGAGTTTTGGGATATTTACGTCCATAGCCCTTTCGCATTTTTTATTTATTCTAATTTAGTCCTTTTTGCTAACTTTTTATTTTTTTATTTGGCCACGAAATTTTCTGCGCGTTTCAATTGGATCCCTGACCCACTGACGCGCTGGGATGGACACGTGTCTAGGTATTGGCTTATTTACCCATTTGGTCCTTGACCTTCCTCGCCCTTTCATTTTAACCCTCATTTATTTATTTTGTTATAATTTTTACCTTTAACTTCATTTTTATTCTGATTTAGTTCCAAATTTGTTTAATTTCAATTTATTTTGGCAAATTTGTCATTTATTTATTTATTTTAAAACTTTTATATTATCCATTTTAAACCCTTTTTATACATTATCTATTTTAGATTATTTATTTCTTAAACTTTTATATATGTTATTCATTTATTTTTATTATTTATGTATTTTTTAAAGGCTTATATATTATTTATTTTAAGTTCTTTTTATATATTTTGTATCAAATTGTTTTATATTATTTAGATATTATTTATTTTAAACTATGCCGTATACTATTATTTTGAATCGCTTTATATATAGCATTATTTTAAACTGTTTTACATGTGTTATTTATTTTAGATTTTCCTCACAAATTATTTTTTTAAAATTGTTTTATATTATTTATTTTAAATCGCTTTAAATTATTTATTCCAAACCGTTTTATATTTTATTAAAGTTTTTTTCGTATTGTTTATTTTTGGACCATTTTTGTATTATTTATTTTATTTTATTTATTTATTTTAAATCTCTTTATATTTTTCACCTTTAAAATTTTTTGTATGTTATTTTATTCCGTTTGTCTCCTATTATTAATTGGAACTCGAAATGATGTACATTGTGTGATTATTGTCGTCATGAGTTCTATAATTGTTTTCATATTATTGTCATTTATTTATGAAATATTGCACTCATAAATCATTAGGCCATGTTCGACATTTTCATTTCATCTCATTTCACTAAAATCACTTCAAGAGTCATGTTTTTTTATAATAGGCCATTTTATAGCATGCATCGTTTGGTTTTGTAATCGACTATTCAAAAAGGAAAATTTTTAAAATAAAGCAATGTTTCGTTTTTTAGAAATTCGAGATGTCGTACCCTAATTTCTGGGTTTTGATTTTCTCGTTGAATCTAAATAATCGAACATCCTTCTAAACTTAAAATACCTAAGTTTTAAATAAAAATTGAAAGCAAGCTTATTCTCGAGAACTCAAATGTCGCATTTTAACTTACGGAATGTGGCATATTGTTATCGCATGTCAAGTTTAAAATTTTTTTCCAAAATTTCAACTTTCAACATTAAGATATTAATTAATTAACTAAGTACAAATTTTTGGGCGTTACGAGGGTGCTAATCCTTCCTCGTACGTAAACGACTCCCGAACCCGTCTTTCTGAATTTCGTAAACCAACAAGCGTTGTTTTAAATAAATCGAACCATTTATTAAAAATAATTATTTTACGAGGTAACTCGATCACAACTCACAAAAAAGATTGGTGGCGACTCGTTTTTTATTTTTATTTTCAAAATCAAAATCGACCCCTATTTTACCAAAAAAAAATTGATTTCGACACTACTTTCAATCCCGTCGTAAATCTGCTTCAAAAAATTTTTGGCTTAAAAAAAAAATCTGAAACTAAGAGATTACCCAATTTTTTGTGGCTTACAACATGTATTTCATTGTTAAAAGAAAAAAAAATAGATATTCTACTCTTTATTTTAGTAAAATAGATTAAATATTAAATCTAAATATTAAATTTATTTATTTTATGTAAGAGTTAAAACTTATTTTTTAAAAGTTTCACTATATTTAATCACGAATTTAAACATTTCACAAGCCATATAGTCTAACCTATATTCTATATTAGAAAAAGAAACTCAAAACAACTTTAATTAGTTGATTCCGCAAAATTAAGAAATTTTAATATATATATTAGCTAGACATTTTACAAATTAAGAACTTTTAATTTCTGTTTCCTTAAACTTTTTTAGGATTTTTTTTTTTTTTTTTAGGGTTTAGAGTTTAGGGTTGAAAATTTGTGGGAACAAATTTCTTTGTGTTTGTGTTTAAGGTAGACATTGTGAAAGCTTAAATGTATATTTGAGTTGGTGGTGATGCGATAGTGCTTGGAGACCCATACATTTCATTTATTGTGTCGAGATGAAACCATTGCCTTAGAAGCTCATCATGTTGCAACTCAAACTCCAAGTTCACGGTGCTTATACGATCACAGGTTGAAGTATAACTAGGGGTCATACTATCACAGGTTGAAGTATAACTAGGAATCGTACTTGACGGATGTTAATGTGCAGTCACTGATTGGAGCATAACTGTGGAGCCTAGTTGACAATGGTTATGGGTTCGAGTTTCACCTCATCAGAAGAGGATGGTTTGTAAACCCGATACATAAGTTTGAAATCATAATCATAGGGAAAAACTTAGGGGTTTTTTAGTATTATCAAATTAATCTTTTTCTCCATATCTACGAAAAGCAGTATCATTAAGCTCCCTATCCAAAACTTTTGACAAAGTTGAAGTAATTTTTTAACAAATGGAAAATATAGAAAAATTATGTTAAAAAAAATGGAGAAGGGACAAAAACAAAGGGAGAAGTAGAAGAGAATGAAAAATAAAGAAAAAAAAAAAGAAAGTTAAAAGAACAGAAAAGAAAAAAATTAAATTACTCAATACGAAAAAATATGGGAACCAATTGTATAATTTAACCTAAAATTTTTGTTTGAAATGATGATTTAATGTGCCATGTCAGTTTACTGTTACACCGTTAATGACAATTAATGGCTCAGTGAATAACATTTCAAATATAAGTGATTAAAATGTAACCTGAGATAAATAAAATTGACTACTTTAATTTACCCTAATTTGTTTTGAAAATAGGGAGGAAATGGATTAAAAAAATAGCCTTGACCTAGGTCAAAGGCTTGGTTTGAACCTGAACCGGATTAGGGTACCCAACAGCCCATCAACATGCTAAGCCAGTCCATCATCTCAGTATGGCCCAGCAAGCTTTTAGCCCAAAAACTTAGGGCTTGGTATAATTCCTTAGTTATAAGTTTATTTTAACAGCCCATTTTTTTTATTTATAATTGTCGTATTAATGTGAAATTAATGATATTCTTATGTATGCTTAAATCATTGTTTCCATGAAATTTATAATGTATAATGGCATGCGAATTAAAGTGATGTTTTGTAAAACATTTTCTTAATATTGCATGAATATTTATAATGTATTTACATTTTATATGATTAACTCCATATGTGGTGTATTAAACTTATGCTAAATTATTTTTAAATGCATAAGGTAACATTTTGATTTAATATATGGGTGCAATCTCATTCATTTTATTTTTATCATCATACAAATTATTATAATTCTAAAATTAAATCTTTATATTAATTTAAATATTTTCAACCATAGATATTATAACAAATAAATATAAAATATTAAAATTGATACATACAACTAAACTCGTGTATCGATAAGATAACAAGAAAATAGTTGCAACCTATTTTCATAGCCTCATGGTCAAGTTTTGCTAACGACTTTAATTAGCTCGAATTAAATTAGTAAGTAAATGCTAATTCTTCTATTTTATAATTAAATAATGACACATTTGTTACATAGGTAAAAATAATTATGTAATAAATTTATTGAAATTGATATAAAAATTTAAAGTTGAGTTTAGTTGAAATTGTAAAATGAGATGCCTAACACTATGATTTTTTCGAATTCAAATTATGATGTTTTGGATTCAAATATCATAATTCTCAATTATATGTATATATTTTATAGATTTATTAAATATAAAAAACATAAATATTCTCAAAATTTTGTTAATATCAATTATTTGTCAATATCTTCCGTCAATTGTACATAAATGATTTTTTTTTTGAATTAGGTATGACAACAAATTTAATCTTCAATGCATATATATATTTTGTCAATGTGGTCTTCATTCTAAAAAAACCAAAAATTTTACTTAAGCATTTACACAAATATTGTAGGCTAAAATTGTTAAATTAGAACTAAATTGATGGAATGTATAAATTTTGAGGGACAAATATATTATTATACCAATTAAAATATGTACCATTGATAGAAAACATTGATTTCATGATTCATTGTCTTTAGTTGCTGATTTTTAAATTAATAGAGATTAAATTATTTTATTTTTAGAGAAGAATTAATTTGCTCAAGATCGATATTGAAATGGATTGAAAAGGTCTTTTCATCAAAAATAATTATAAAAGTATGTAATATGAATATCATTATATTTATAAAAATATATAAAATTTGAGTTAGTTAAAATCTCTTTTCAGAATTTCTTAAAAATTTTCTAATATATTTACAAAATAAAATTCTTTTTAAAAATTTTAAAAGCCCGTGTAGAAGCCCAATTTTGCCCGAGCTGTAAACATCAACCAAAATAAAATAATAATAATAATAATAAATGGTCCAAAGTCCAAATGTTACAAGCTAATTATAGCCCAATATTAAAAATTTCAAACCCAAATACAGGAGAAGCCCAGTTAGAGCTGAGCATGGGCTGGGCCACCTGGCCCGGCCCGAAGGCCCGCCCAAAAAATGGGAGGGTTCGGGTAAAAATATAGGCCTGAAAATAGGCTTGGACAGAAAATTAGGCCCGTTTAAAAAATGGATCGGGCCTCGAGTAAGAATTTCTTGGCCTGGGCCCGATCAGGCCCAAAATATATATTAAATAATTTATTTTTTAATCCTTTTTTAATTTTTAACTTTACCTTTCATTTGCCTGACTTCATTTACCTTTGTCCTTAGTTCTTCTTCCTCCCCATTGTTCCCATTTCCAAAATCCCTAAGTCCGGCGCAGGAGGATCAATCGAGTGCTGAACTTCCCACATATCGCTTAGGATTTTATCACTTTATGCTCATTGTCTTTAACATCAGCCATGCTCCTGATTCTTCCAATTCCACGTGGTGCAGTTGCTTGACTTTCGAATTGACTAGAAGGTATGACTTTTCGCTCATCTTCATTTGCAAATCCTCTCACGCCTCGTGTACTCCCCTTAGTATGTCTCCGGGGCTTAATTTTTCCATCTTTTCAACTTTCTGTCCCAGCTCACGTAGCACTTTAGCTCCTGTGTTACCAACCCTCTGTAGCTCAACTCCGATCCAGCAGTCTCCACCTCCCGAACACCCATTCACCTCCACTTTCCACCTCAAGCTCAGCTTAGCTTAGCTTCATTTTCTCTACCCACGGCCATAACAACACATTAAGCTGTAAGCCTCTTCTTCTTCTTCTTCTTTTAACTTTATCACTTAATGAAAAGAGTATGGACTTGCTCAACTTCTTGCCCACTGTAATAAAGCCTGTTCTTTTGAAGCTGGTCGTCCAAAATAAAGCCCTAAGGCCAGGAGAAATATTTTCTTTTAATCTACATTTGGCAATTTCTGTCTTACATGTGTTTATTAGATATGTGAAATTTTAATAATTCGTTTAAATGATATGCTCTTCTTTCAAGAAATTTTTGTCTAATTTGTAAGTCTTTTATAAGATCTTTATAAGGTTTTAAGGTCATAATTCCCAAAATAATTGTCTAAAACAACTTAATAAATTATATTGTTTTTCTAGTTCTTTTAGGTTTTCTTCCCTTATTGTTTCATTTAGTGTTTCATCATTTCTAATTTTCCTTTGTTCTTCTGTTATTTTGTATCTTTCTTCACAAATTAACTGATCCCTTCTGCTATTTTGTATCTTTCTTCACAAATTAATTGATCGTATAATTTTTTCTTTTTCTCTTAAAGTCTATTGTTTTTAAAATTTTGGTTATTTCCTTTATTGCTACATATATTTCATTTTATTAAGTTTTTTAATTTTTCTATTTGATTATCTAATGTTTCAATTGTTTCTGTTTATTTCCTATCTCGTTTTAAGTCTTCTAATCTTGGTGATGGTTGTATTTGTATTGGTTTTTGTTCTTGATAAATTTTTATGAGTTTTTGGCTTGAACTTGGTTCGATGGTTTCTAATTTTAATATTTTTCTTTGTAATGTTCTAAGTTTTGTGCTAGTTTTTGCAAATAAGTCTTCTATACATATTTTTTCTTTGTGTTGAAAATCTATTCCGTGTAAAGAATTACTTAGTGCGTATCCAACAACATAAGTAATAGTGAATGGTATTTCTCATTGTTGCATTAAATTTTGTCTTTTAAAGTGATATGTTATACCTATGGATTGATTAAAGTTTCTAGTTGAAAGAGCTATTCCATATTGTGGTGATACGTTAAATTTTGTTACTAAATATCCTAAGTTTCCTTCTATTATTCCTAGAATTCTTTCATTTTGATCTAGTATCCTTTTATCTAGAACTGCTAGTAGAACTAGTGTATCAATTCCTTTAGCATATGTACTTTTAAGTATTATTTGTATTGTTGATATGTGTACGTACTCTATTTTGGATCTATCATCATATTTCATCTTTTCTAATTTTTTAGATATGTCTTCATACGAGACTATTGGTAACATAAATTCTCCTTTTGCTTCTGATATTTCTCTGTTTTCTTCTCTTTGATATTTACCCAAGTAGAGTATTTTTTTTTGTTTAAATAGTCTTTCCATGAATTTTTTATATCTTGCCCTTTTTCTAACGTAAGTTTTCCTTGTTTTTCTAGTTTAGCAATTTTAGAGTTTTCTATCAATATGTCTGCTGAATAATATCCTTGAGTTTCAGTTTTATCAATATATTCTAACAAATCCATGAATAGATATAAGTTTTAGAACGTACTTGATCTTATGTATCTGTTTTCTGAAGTGTTTGAGCTACGATCTCCATATGTCTCTGATGTCTTGAGAAAACTATGTTTAATATGTTTGGGTAACTCAGGAAATAAATTCCTAGTATTATCCTACAATCTGGATAATGGGATCAAGAAAAACTCACAAAGAGATTTTTTTCTTAAAATTTAGTCTGAGTTCCTTAGCAGGATCTCTTCTTCATTTATAGATATAAAAAGTTTATACAATAATTATCATCCTTCAATAATTCACATAGATGGTCCCTATAGGTGGACCTATTACCTCACTAAAAAGCCTTTTTTGATGACATTATTATAAAACGATTCATATATTATATATAATTGTTGAACAATTATATTAGATTTATTTGGATTCCAGAACTTGAGTTTTTATGACTATGGCTAGTTCGAACACTCCTATACCTGTGGACGATGGGTTTAATGAGTATGAAAGTGCTACCAAACGTCAAAAGTCTACCACTTCAAAGGTGTGTGATGAAATGACAAAGCTTGAATGCGAGGACAAAAATGAATTGAAGGCACAATGTAATCACTGTAAGAGTATCTTTTCTATTAAATCTTCTAGTGGAACCTCTCATTGAAGGCGTCATCTAAATCAATGTTTGAAAAAAGTTAATAAGGACATCACTCAATACACCATAGCCAATCAACCATCATTAGGAGGTGGTCCATCTATAAAAAACTACAAGTTTGATGTTGATGAGTGTCGTCGAGATGTTTCTACTTTTCTTGTGTGTGGCAAGCATTCATTTAGGACAGCTGAAGACCGGGATTTAGATACATGATGAGAATTGCTAGTCCTAATTTTAAGAATATAAGTAGATTTACAACTGCTAGGGATGTCCTAATGTATGATGCAAAAGAGAGAGATCATGTTAAAGAAGAGTTAGCTAAAGTACCCGGTTTAATTTGTGTAACTTCCGATAATTGGAATTCAGAGCATACTAATGATGAATATATTTGCATTACTGCTCATTGGATTGATAAATATTGGAAGCTACAAAAGAGAATCATAAGGTTTAGAGCTTTCTTTCCTCCGTATGATGGTTTGAACATAGCGGATGAACTTGTTTTATGTTTATCTCAATGGGGTATAAACAAGAAAATTTTTAGCATTACTTTGGATAATGCTTCTTATAATGATGTGTTGGTTTCTTGTCTTAAAAATCGTTTTCGTGTGAACCGAGCTATTTTGTGTGATGGTGTTTTTTTTCAAGTTAGATGTTGTGCACATATTTTGAATCTTATAGTTAAAGCTAGTTTGGAACTTGCTGATGATGTTGTTGATAAGATTTGAAATGGAATTAAATACATAAAAAAGTCGAGAATTCGTAGGAAAAGATTTTATGATGTGGCCGATAAAAGTTTTCATTTGAATATGACCAAAAAGTTGCTTCAAGATGTGTGTGTGTGATGGAATTCTACTTATTTGATGCTTGAATCTTCTCTCTACTATAAAGATGTGCTAGATTATTGGGGCCAACAGGATAAAGATTATCAAATGTTTGCACTTTCTGACGAGGAGTGGAGAAATGTTGCTATTCTTTGCAAATTTTTGAAACTATTTTATGATATGACTTGTATTTTTTCTGGTTCTAATTATCCGACGGCCAATCTTTATTTCAGAGGGGTTTGGAAGGTTCACAAAGTCTTGCTTGATACAATTAAAGGTCCTTATTCTTTTTTAACTCCAATGGTTAAACAAATGCAAGAGAAATTTAATAAATATTGGACTGAGTATTCGTTGATATTGTCATGTGCTGCAATTTTAGATCCTCGTTACAAGTTGAATTATGTGCAGTATTGCTTTACTACAATCTATGGTATTCATGCTTCAGATTTTGTTGAAACCATTCTTAGCAATCTTAGACACTTACTTGATGAGTATGCTAAGAAATCCAAATCCATGTCTTCGTCTTTGGCCGAGAATTCTAATGTCTCAGATAAAGATCCCGTTAATTCTAGTTTGCATCAATACAATGTTAATAATGTTGGTTTTGGGGGAGATTTTGATGAGAGTGATGATTATAAACGGTATTTAAATAAATCTAGCACTAAGAGTGAAAAGTCACAGTTAGACATTTATTTGGAAGAACCGGAGCTTGAGTTGAATAGTCAAATAGATGTTTTGGATTATTGGAGCAAAAGTTCAGTTCTATATAATGAGCTTTCATTATTGGCTCGTGATCTTTTGGCAATTCCGATATCGACTGTAGCTTCCGAGTCTGCTTTTAACATGGGTAAGAAAGTTATCACACCTTTGAGAAGTTCACTTAAGCCAAAAAATGGTTCAAGCCATTGTTTGCCTTGATGATTGGATGCGAGCTAAGGGATTTTCAATGGGTAATTATTATTCTCGTTTTATTGTTAATTTTATATTATTTTTTATCAATTTGATAATCTAATTATTTATTCTTATTTCATGTTAGAAATTGGTGACAAGAATGACGATGACGATGAGGACGATGATGACGATGTTTCTTCGGCTGCTTTTTAGGTTACCTTCCTTTCTAACTGTTGACAATTTAATTTAGCTTACAATTTATAGTTTCTTATAAAATTAAATATGTTAATTGGTTAATGTATAGATATTTTGGTTGGTTGATTATATTTTGCAGGTTTTTGGTACTATTTTGGGGATGTTGGTGATGTTGTTTAGTGCTGTTTTTATGCTGTTTGGCACTATTTTGTTGCTGTTTTGATGTTGTTTTATTTTTCTTTTATGGTATTTTATTGTTCTATTGTCGTTTTTAATATTATTTCGATATTATAGAACTTTTGTTTTATTATCAATTTGGTTATTATTTTAGTTCAAACAAGTCGCTTCAATTTTAATATAACTACTTCTTATTGTTCTGTTGTCGTTTTTAATATTATTTCGATATGATCTTTGAGATCCTATAATATATTGATTGAATATCAATACTTTTTTGTGGAGATGAACAGCGGATGGTTGTGTTTGGGTGCATGTGCCATCATATCTAGCATTTGATTTGAGAGACAAAAATTGATTTTATAAATTATACAATGCCAACAGTGTCTATACATAGGTATAGAAGAGGATATTTTACCTTTATGAGCATAACATCACTTCACTCTTACAATTACAATGATTTATATTGAAAACAAAAGATATAAGAAAGCATAAAAGCACAATGAATCTTAAGCACAATGAATGTTAAGCATAAAAAAAACACATATTTGGGTATCAACCACTAAAAACTCAAAGAATTGGTAGAAAAATTTCAATGTTTTTGTATTTTGTTTTAGTATCATGTTTTATTTGTTTCTTGTTTTAATATTTGTTTTTTTAATTTTTTAAATGTATTTGATTTATTATATTTTATTTTTTAATAAAATAAGTTTAAAATTAATATTAGCAATTTGGGCTCTAGCCTACAAATTTTATGTCAAATTTGGCTTGGACAATTTTTCAAGCCCATATTTCGGGCCGGACCGGGCCCTGGCCTGAAAAATAGGCTGAAAATTTTTTGGGCCCAGCTCGGCCCGACCCATGCACACCTCTAGGCCTAGTGGCCCAAAAACTTATGTGCTTTCAGAAACCCTAGGGTTTCTTTTCGCGCCGCTACCTCTGCCACCACCGTCTGTCACTCTCGTACCCTATGGCTTCCGTACCTACAAACGAAGCAACAACACGCGAAAGTAGACAGCCACAAAAACAAAACAGTAGTAAAAAACACATAAAAATATTGTGTATTTTCGACTATAAAAGCTGTCGTAACCATTTTTTTTGCTGAAACAGTAAACGATGCGGTCGACTTGGGTTTTGAAAATGAAAAAGAAGGGAGTCGCCACCAACCTTTTTTGATGAGGTGTGATCGGGCCACCTCGTAAAATAGTTGTTTTTAATAAACAGTTTGATTTATCAAAACAACAATTTTGGTCTTCGAAATCCAGAAAACGAGTTCGGGAGTCGGTTACGCACGAGGAAGGGTTAGCACCCTCGATACGCCTGAAATCGATACCAAACTGATTGATTGATGTCCTATTTGTTGAAAACTTTGAAATGGTTCGAAAAAAACGATACTTTTTATTTCCACAAAATTGAAGGAATTAGAAGGGACGTTAAGACTCTCTTATTTTTGAAGAGATAAAGCATCATGTCCAGTAAGCTAGGGCGCAATACTTTAGACTCCCGAAACTAAGCTCGTCTTTTAAAACTTGATTTTCGTTTTTGAAGAGGACCTTCCATCATTTGTTGAATCGAGAAATCGGAACCCAGTAAGTTAGGGCTCGTTTTCCCGAAAACCCAAATTAGGAATATTGCCTCTATTTTGGAAGAAAAAGAAGCTCATCTCGAAGTATCTAGGTGTCGAGTCCAGTAAGTTAGGGCACGACATTTCGAATTTTTGAGATTAAGTATTTTGTTTTAAAATTTAAATTGCAATTTCAAAAGAGATATCCCGTTGTTTAGCTTTAAAAGAGAAGAAACCGGAACCCAGTAAGTTAGGGCTCGATTCACCCGAATTGCTAATACGAAATGTCAATTTAAAATTGGAATTTGTGATTTTGAAAGAGATATCCCGTTGTTTAATTTAAACGAGAAAAATCGAGAACCCAGTAAGTTAGGGCTCGATTTTCTCAAATCATTATCTGAATCAATATTGAAAATAAATATAAAAATAACATTACTAACCAATCAATATGATGGTAACAAGATATATGCATCATATGGAAATAATAATAAAATAATAATAATGATAATAATAATAATATTAAATAATAGTAAAAATAGTAAAAATTGCAAAATAATTAAAAATGGGTTAAATTGCATTGAAAACTAAAATTTTGGGTCAAATTGTAAATAAATAGAGGTTTGGGGGGCTAAATTAGAATCGCGCATAAAAGGTGGGGGACCAAATGGACAATTTTCCCAGCAAATTAAACGCAGCGCTTTGAGGGAGGACCAAATTGTGAAATCGTGTAAAATTTCAAGGCCAATGTGCGAACATTGAAAACTTGATTTGAAAAACTAAAAATGCGGAAGGGTTGATTGCGCAAATAGCCCATCGATTTAAAAAACACGTGGATCCCGAGGTGGCTCAATGCATGCGGGTCATAGGCCAAACAACGTCGTTTTGGGGCCACTGAATCAAGCCCTAAACGGTGTCGTTTTGAAATCTTTATAAAACCAAAATTTTCTTTTTTTTCTTCATTTCAGCTGCTTACACCCAAAAAAACTTCCATTTTGTTTTTTTTCTCTAGAGGTTGGTCTCGGTGGGATTTTCTACAGATCGTCATCTTTAATGCGCCGGCGTCATCGGCCACCAGCGATGTTTGAAAAAGGTAAATTTTTTGTATTTTTTTATATTTTAGAGAAAATAATATATATATTAGTCTAAAAAAATAATAAACGATAAAAATATATATGCCGAAAATAAGAAAAAAGAAAAAGAAAAGAATAAAAAGAACTTTGAAAATGAAATCACCTCTGTCCTCTGTTTTTGATTCTAGTTTTTTTGTTTAATCTCTGTTCTTGTGTTTGTATTGATTTTTGCTTGCTATTTTTGTTGCTTTTGAATGTTTGAATCTGTCTATTCCTCTATTATTAATCGAAAAAGAAAGAGAAAAAAAAAGCCCTTACAAAAGGAAAATCAATCGGCTTTTATAACCGGTAATTTGTTATACATTTGCCTTCTGTCTTTTCATTTTTACTCCTTGCAGGTGCTTTGGGCGGTGCTGGTGGCGTTGGTGGCCTGGGGCTTTGGCAGAGGCGGTGGATGGGACAGGGGGCAGAGGCAAGTGGCCGTCAGAGGGCCTTAGGTGCGGCGCACCTAGGGTTTAGGGTTTTTTTGTTTTTTCTGTTTAAATGACTTGGGTTAGGGTTAGTGGGTTGAGTTGGGCTTAAGGGTTGATTGGGTTTGGGTTTAGGGTTAATTGGGTTTGGGTTTAGGTTTTAGGTTTTGGGTTATAAAACGGGCCGGGTGAAATGGGTCTGTACAGCTACCCCTCTTTGCTCATTGTCGTGTAACGAGAATGGAGCAAAGACTTTCACGAGGCCCATTTTGCTCGGGCCTGCTAAGCCCCGACTCCTTTTGTAGCTTCATTTCGTCCATCGCATCTTGTTGTTTTGATCCACTCTATCGCTGCAACTTTAGAGGTATAGGATTTTTCGTTTTTAATCCGTTCACTATGATTTGCTCCTGCAACATCAGGAATCGCCAAGTCTGCTATCCTCAATCTGATCCCTACAAACTCAGGGACCATCAGATTGATGTCTTTGACCTGCTTCCCGCAACTTCAGGAATGTCAAATCGCTATTTTCAATCGATCCTCGCAAACTCGAGGATCACCAGACTGATGTCTTCGATCTACTTCCTGCAACTTTAGGAAGGTCAAATCTGCTATTTTCAATCTGATCCCTACAAACTCAGGGATCACTAGACTGATGTCTTCGATCCGCTTCCTGTAACCTCGGGAATGTCAAACCGCTTTCTTCAATCTGATCCTTGCAAACTCGGGATCACCGGTGATGTATTCGATCCGCTTCCGTAACTCCGGGAATATCAACCGCTTTCTTCAATCTAATCCCTGCAAACTCAGGGATCACCAGATTGATGCCTTTGATCTGCTTCCTGCAACTTCAGGAATGTCAGATCTGCTTTCTTCAATCTGATCCCTGCAAACTCAAGGACCACCAGACTGATGTTTTCGATCTGCTTCCTGTAACTTCAGGAAGGTCAAATCTGCTATCTTCAATCTGATCCCTGCAAACTCAGGGACCACCAGACTGATGTCTTCGATCTGCTTCCTGCAACTTCAGGAAGGTCAAATCTGCTATCTTCAATCTGATCCCTGCAAACTCAGGGACCACCAGACTGATGTCTTCGATCTGCTTCCTATAACTTCAAGAAGGTCAAATCTGCTATCTCCAATCTGATTCCTGCAAACTCAGGGACCACCAGACTGATTTCTTTGATTTACTTCTTACTCCACGGAAACTTCGAGGAAATAAGAATTCAGGGAGAAGAGATTCGTAGTATCCATCTTCTCTACCAAAACTTCAAAGAAATAAGGACTTATCCTCATTGTTAACTCAGGGAGACTGGATTTGTAATCTCAACCTACTCCACGGGAACTTCGAGGAAATAAGAATTCAGGGAGAAGAGATTTGTAATCTCCATCTTCTCTTACTAAAACTTCAGAGAATTAAGGATGTAACCTCATTGTTAACTCAAGGAGACGGGATTTGTAATCTCAACCTACTCCACGGGAGCTTCGAGGAAATAAGGATTCAGGAAGAAGAGATTCGCAATCTCCATTTTCTCTAACTGAAACTTCAAAGAATTAAGGATGTAACCTCATTGTTAACTCAGGGAGATGGGATTCGTAATCTCAACCTACTCCACGGGAACTTCAAGGAAATAAGAATTCAGGGAGAAGAGATTTGTAATCTCTATCTTCTCTTCTTGAAACTTCAAAGAATTAAGGATGTAACCTCATTGTTAACTTTCAGGAGGCGGATTTGTAATCTCAACCTACTCCACGGAACTTCGAGGAAATAAGAATTTAGGGAGAAGAGATTTGTAATCTCCATCTTCTCTCTTGAAGCTTTAAAGGAATTAAGGATGTAACCTCATTGTTAACTCAGGGAGACGGGATTCGTAATCTCAACCTACTCCACGGGAACTTCGAGGAAATAAGAATTCAGGGAGAAGAGATTCACAATCTCCATCTTCTCTACTGAAACTTCAAGGAATTAAGGATGTAACCTCATTGTTAACTCAGGGAGACGGGATTTGTAATCTCAACCTACTCCACGAAACTTCGAGGAAATAAGAATTCAGGGAGAAGAGATTTGTAATCTCTATCTTCTCTAACTGAAACTTCAAAGAAATAATGGTTGATCCTCATTGTTAACTCAGAGAGACGAGATTTGTAATCTCAACCTACTCCACTGGAACGTCGAGGAAATGAGAATTCAGAACTTTTCAATTTGCTTCCTCACTATCTTCAGGAAGACTTCAATCTTCAGTCTGCTCCCCTACCATCTCGAAGGAACAAAATCTGAACTTTCCAATTTGCTTCCTTACTATCTTCAGGAAGACTTCAATCTTCAGTCTGCTCTACTACCATCTTGAGGGAATGAAATCTGAACTTTCCAATGTGCTTCCTTACTATCTTCAGGAAGACTTCAATCTTCAGTCTGCTCTACTATCATCTCGAGAGAACAAAATCTGAACTTCAATATCGCTACACCGTTCTTTGAGGAACCTGTCCTGTAGAATTAATTTTATGTGCATATGCTTATGCAAATGATGAGGATGCTATGATCAAAATGACTCAAAACCTCCTAACTACATGTGTTATGGACGACACTTTCATGAATGCAGAATGTCGTGAGAATGGTCTTTTTACAATGATTAGGATGCAATGATCAGAATGAATCGAATGCTCCTAACTAAATGACAATGGATGACATTTGCATGAATGCAGAATGTCATGAGAATGATCCTATGTTAAATGTATAATGATTAGGACGCATTGGATGATATTTGCATGAATGCAGAATGTTATGAAAATGGTCTTTTTATGATTAGTAAGATGCAATGAGTCGAAAATGTGCTTTGAATGATAAATGCAAAATGAAATGATCCTTTTTTAAATGCTTAGGGTCATCATTGCTCGTAATCCATTAATATTCTATCACTGATACGTTATCATGCTTTCTCGTTCAGCCAATATCTTTGATAGAAAACCCAAAGAAATGATCATATTATGCTCAACAAGCTTGCCCCGCTGTAATTTTAGGGTCCCTTCCACTGTACCTTCTGGGACATAAAGTTAGCATCTCTCACTGCAACTTTAGGAGAATAACATTTGGTTTCTTCTATCCATCCTGCTTTGTAACTTCGAGGTATAGGATCAATTTGATCTGTTACACCATTCAATGGTGTAATGACCGAGATCGTGGGCACGATATGTGCATGAATGCAGAGTATCATTTTTCTTTTCTAGAATGATCCCTTTGTACTCTTTGGGTTGACATTGCTCGTTATCGTCAAGGTCGTATCACCGTGAAATGTATTGTCTTTTGTTCAACCAATAAAAGGTCTAAAGAGATAATCATCTTTCTCCAATATTTCCAAACCTTGAGTTGAGTGAGTTCTAAACAATAGTCCTGTTTTAGGTCCTTGTATTATTCAGAAGCTTCCAGAGTAATATGCAAAACTCCTTTTATGAAAGTATTATTAGTCCACTAATCGTTGTTTCAATGCAAAATGCCTAAAAAAGATTGTAACAATGGACAAAAAGGAAATTGATTGGGAGCATAGCTCGAAACAAACAAGTTAATTAAAGCTAGCAAAGGTAATTAAGAAGGAAATTCATCTGTGGTTTTTTGAAAGGAATAAAATAACCACAAGTAACAAAAATGGGTAAAATGGAAACTAAGTGCCCCAGATATCACAGCTTAAGCTTCTCTGTTCCAACTTCTTGAGGACCATTTTGAGCTTAATATGTGTTTAGAGGATCCAGAGTACTTTGTCGATGCCCCAAGACGTAACATACTTCTTCGAAAGTAGCAAGACTACTGTATGCCCTACTTTCGATCAAAATTTTGAGCTGCCCTTCTCGAGTTTTCAACTCAAATACCCTTTGGTCTCAAAGCGCCCTTTGCGAGTTTTCACCTTGGCCTCTCCTTTTTCTTTTTTCTTTTTTCCCTTTTCGTGTTTTTTTATTTTTTGTGTTTTTTTGTTTTGTTTTGTTTTTTTTTTTGAAAACTTTTTTATCGAATCTGAACTCACCGGATTGGGCAGGTCCTTGCCATCTATCTTGGTTAACACCCATTTTTCCTAGAACAGGCCTTCTTTGCTGTATAAGGCATTTACTTTTTTCTTTGGAGTTCTTTTGGATAAGAAGAATCTCTCTTAATGCTAAGTCCTCTTCCTGAAATTCTCTTGAGCGAACCTTTTTGTCAAGCCCGTATCCGTTTTTGGTACATTTGACCCTGTTGAATACTTTCAATCAAGCTTACTGGAGGCATTCTGCTTCATCTAATTCAATCCAAGCTTGGGAAAAGGAATCTTATCTTCTAACAATTATTTCCCTTTCACGAACCAATGGGAAAGATGCCCCAGCAAAAGTCCTGGCCAACTTTCAAGGAGCCTAAAGGGTAAATGGTAACTTCTATGCCAACCTTTACAAGTCTCGACCATTTTTCAAAAAATCTTGAATGTTTTTTTTATGATCACGACTTTGTAATTTTGGCATATGAAGCGACCTTCACCCTCTCGATGAGGTAACCAACGACCATTAATATGAATCGATGTTGGCTAAAAGCTTTTGAGGAGACTAACTTGTTAACATTCATGCTTCATATAGGAAAATGGAGAAGGCACAGTCTTCCCCGATTTGGCATTTATGGCATAATGATGCAATTTCCTTTCTTGGTGAACCAATAGCGAGCCTCTTGATTAGCTAGGTCATTTGTAAAACATGGGTTCTTTAAACCCCAACCTTATAAAGATACCCATGTTTTAGTAGTTTGGCATGCCTTGATATGATCGTCTGAAAACATCTTGAATCCTTGAAAATAGCTCAATGATGCCTTGCCTTATTCCTACGAGGAGCTACGTTTCCATCTTCATCTCCTTCGTTAGTTCATAGCGTCTGCTGACACTTCATAAGGTAGGATCTACCATTGGGGAAGTAAGTTGCAATCTTTGTCATCTTCAAAGCCCTTAGATCCCTCTAGATACATATCTCACTAAAAAGGGAGTCAGTAATAGCGCCGCTCATGTCATTGATATCTGGGGGCCCATTGTGGGCAAAAAATCCAAAGAATATATGATCCTAAGGATGATTATTCGTATGATATGGTCATGAGTGAAAAACATTCAATTATGAAATGTAAAGAATGAAAATATTTACTTAGAAAGATGCATTTTATTGAAATAAAATTCGGACACAAGCCTACTTCTCAAAAGAAATCTTATTACTTCGGGCTTGAAGCAACAAGTGTGTTTTACATTACTCTAGATTAGCTTTAAAATACATGTTTCTTCCACGGTCTCATTGTTCAAAACACTCCCAAGTACATAAAGGCAGATGCTCGGAAAACTTTTATTCCTCGGTTCTCTTCGGGTATACCATTGCTCCGTCATCGAACTTCACAATACCCATGTTGATGAGATTTTCCACCAATTTCTTGAAAGTAAGGCAATTTTCTATCGAATGGCACCGTGATCCCCGATGGTACTCACTTTGAGTGTTTGGGTCATACCATTTTGGGTATGGAGGTTGCATCGGTTTTGGATATTGGGGGGACTCAACGTGTGCATCAAATAAACTTTGATACAACTCCTTATACGTCATAGGGATTGACGTAAATTAGAGTTTTTCAATGTTTTTCCTTGTCGAGATTCTTTCCTTGATGAATCTTGATACTCCAGTAGTTACCATTTTTGGTGATTAACGATGAATTAACTTTGAGTCCCCCATGTTTATATTATTCACCTCGTCATCCTTTTTCCTAGGAGCAGGCCTTCTACTGGTTTCCCCTGCTTCAATCTTGCCGTATCTGATTGCATGTTCGATCATTTCCCCTGCCATTACCATGTCGATAAAGCTCTTAGTGGTACTCCCTATCATATGGGTTATGAAAGGAGCCTTCAGGGTGTTGATGAAGAGCATGGTAGTTTCCTTTTCTAAGAGAGGTGGTTGGACCTGCATGGCGACCTCCTTCTACCTTTGCGCGTATTGTCTGAAACTCTCATTTTGTCTTTTTTCCATGCTTTGCAAAGTAATTCTATCCGATGCCATGTCCGTAGCGTGCATTTGAAATGCTTTAGAAATGCTTGAGCGGACTTCTAAGAACTAATGTTGGCCCAACTAAGTTGGTTATACCATCTAGCAATTGCATACCACTAAACTTTCTTGGAAATAGTGGATTAAGAGTTGATCATTATTCACGTAGCCAGCCATTTGCCTGCAGAACATGGTGATGTGGGCCTCCGGACAGCTAGTCCTACTGTATTTCTCAAATTCTAGCATCTTAAACTTATGAAGAAGCACCAAATCTGGAACCAGACTCAAGTCTTTTGCGTCAATACCATGGTGGTGATCAGTATTTTCCAAAGCCTTGAACTTTTCCTCCAACCATCTACAATGATCCTCTAATTGCCTCGAGGATTCAACTATTGCCCCGTCTCTCTCTACTATATTCAAATCGTGATTGGCTGGGCTATCTCCTGGATTGGATCCTGAGCCAACGTGGGAGTTGGTGGGTAGTCTAATATCATTTTGCCTTTGTTGAGGCCTAATCGTGATAGATGGCCTTTAGGGATACTCTTCATGCTGTGCTGGCACATGTGGTGGGGTAAAACCTAAAGGAATGCCTTCGCTTTCTTCCCCTGTAATTGCCATGGGACCTTTAACTTTGTCCATTGCCCCACTCAACATTTGGGCCATTTGAGCCATCATGCTCTTTTGAGCCTCCAACATCTGATCCCTCATCTCTTGTTGGAGTTTTGCCATTTGCTCTTGCATCTGGTCTTGCAGGTCTTTCTGGAATTGTTCAAATCTTTGATCCATTTTCTTTGTCTTGGCACGTGTACTGTAATGGTTCTCAGTTTCCAGATTTTCCTTTTCTCCCTTTCTGTATTAATTTTAACTAATTAGGCTCTCTCTATGGACTTAAATGCATATGATGTGATGCAATGCAAATGCATGAATGCAGGAAGAAGACATCAATTCTGATCAACTTCATTTTAGAAAACTTTATTAGAAGGCAAAACCTTTTACATAAGCAGTTACAAATATGCTTTAGCCACTAAGGCCTAAGGTTTGATTTTCCCAAGTAAGGAGATTAGCTCTTGATCTTGACCGGTGGTAGCTCATATCTCACGCTCAATATGTCGACTTTCATGACCAAAGTCCATGGGTGATCAGCTACCTCTTGAATCTGGATTGTCGCTTCACACGTGAGATAGTTCCAACTTCTAACTTGCTCACAAGAATGGCGAAGCTCCTCCTCTCAGCGCCTTTCTCTCGTTTCTAGAAGCTCAACCCGGAGCTCACTACTGTGTAATGCCGATTCTAGCTCTTCAACCTTACCTTTCATTTCCTCGATTCTGTTCAGGCTTGACTTCAGTTGGCTTTCTGAGTCTTGACTTTGATAGTGGTGTAGAGACCGCCCAAGCTCAGCTAGTCTAGCTTTTAGTCCCTTTTTCTAATTGGCTTGGCTCTGACCATGTGCGGGCGGCCGCATTATTTTCTACTTTATCAAGGAATTCGCTTTCCATAACCAGCTCTCTAACTCAGAAACTGACTGTGAATCGATGCCTCTTAAATATGAAATGATATGCACAAAAGAATGAAACACAATAAGTTAGTACCATGGAATATAAAGCAAGTAAAATAAACAAACACCTATCTGGGTGACCACTAAGGTTTGACATAGCTCTACCTAAGGTGGGCTCCTAGGGTTTACTATATGCGGTTTAGTTCTAAAGTTTGAGGTACCCGAACCAGTGGATTCCTCGATCCTCACCCATTATAGGCTCATACGGACCGAGTTCGGTTCAGGGGAATACATTTCCCTATGGCCATGAGGAAGTGAAAACTTCACGAAGACATAGGTACGGATGTATCCCGAAAGCAGTCCACTAGCCCATGCGGAGGTGAAAACCTCACGAAGGCATAGCTTCTCGCTCCCACTTAAAGGTGTGACCGCAACGGTCATATAATGCAATGCCAAAGTATTTACGAGACCAATATTGAAAGTGCATTAAAAGAAGCATGATTTTTCGAAACCATTTTAATTAAAAGGACAAAAATCAATCAATCTATAGCTTGACCCTCGAGTCCCCAGTGGAGTCGCCAAGCTGTCGTAACCATTTTTTTTGGTGAAACAGTAAACGATGCGGTCGACTCGGGTTTTGAAAATGAAAAAGAAGGGAGTCGCCACCAACCTTTTTTGATGAGGTGTAATCGGGCCACCTCGTAAAATAGTTATTTTTAATAAATAGTTTGATTTATCAAAACAACGACTTTGGTCTTCGAAATCCAGAAAATGAGTTCGGGAGTCGGTTATGCACGAGGAAGGGTTAGCATCCTCGATACGCCCGAAATCGGTACCAAACTGATTGATTGATGTCCTATTTGTTGAAAACTTTAAAATGGTTTGAAAAAAATGATACTTTTTATTTCCACAAAATTGAAGGAATTAGAAGGGACGTTAAGACCCTCTTATTTTCGAAGAGATAAAGCATCATGTCCAGTAAGTTAGGGCGCAATACTTTAGACTCCCGAAACTAAGCTCGTCTTTTAAAACTTGATTTTCATTTTTGAAGAGAACCTTCCGTCATTTGTTGAATCGAGAAATTGGAACCTAGTAAGTTAGGGCTCGTTTTCCCGAAAACCCAAATTAGGAATATTGCCTCTATTTTGGAAGAAAAAGAAGCTTATCTCGAAGTATCTAGGTGTCGAGTCCAGTAATTTAGGGCGCGACATTTCGAATTTTCGAGATTATGTATTTTGTTTTAAAATTTAAATTGCAATTTCAAAAGAGATATCCGTTGTTTAGCTTTAAACGAGAAAAAGCTGGAACCCCAGAAGTTAGGGCTCGATTCACCGAATTGCTAATACTGAATGTCAATTTAAAATTGGAATTTGTGATTTTGAAAGAGATATCCCGTTATTTAATTTAAACGAGAAAAATCGGAACCCAGTAAGTTAGGGTTTCGATTTTCTCAAATCATTAATACATAATCAATATTGAAAATAAATATAAAAATAACATTACTAACCAATCAATATGATGGTAACAAGATATATGCATCGTATGGAAATAATAATAAAATAATAATAATAATGAAAATAATAATAATATTAAATAATAGTAAAAACAGTAAAAATTGTAAAATAATTAAAAATGGGTTAAATTGCATTGAAAACTAAAATTTCGAGTCAAATTGTAAATAAACAGAGGTTTAGGGGGCTAAATTAGAATCGCGCATAAAAGGTGGGGGACCGAATGGACAATTTTCCCAGCAAATTAAACGCAGCGCTTTGAGGGAGGACCAAATTGCGAAATCGTGTAAAATTTCAGGGCGAATGTGCGAACATTGAAAACTTGATTTGAAAAACTAAAAATACGGAAGGGTTGATTGTGCAAATAGCCCATCGATTTAAAAAACACGCGGATCCTGAGGCGGGTCGGGTCTGTGCGCGGGTCATAGGCCAAACGACGTCGTTTTGGGGCCACTGAACCAGGCCCTAAACGGTGTCGTTTTGAAATCTTTATAAAACCAAAATTTTCTCTTTTTTCTTCATTTCAGCTGCTTACACCCAAAAAAACTTTCATTTTGTTTTTTTTTTTTGTCTGCAGGGGGTTGGTCTCCGGTGGGATTTTTGGCGAGATCGCAAGTCGCGCCCGGTAGTTGTCAAAATGCACCATCGCATGATGGTAGAAAGTTCAAAAAGGTAAATTTTTGTATTTTTTATATTTTAGAAAATAATATATATATTAGTCTAAAAAACAATAAACGATAAAAATATATATCTAGAAAATAAGAAAAAGAAAAAGAAAAGAATAAAAGAACTTGAAAATGAAATCACCTCATCCTCTGTTTTTGATTCTAGTTTTTTTGTTTAATCTCTATTCTTGTGTTTGTATTGATTTTTGCTTGCTATTTTTGTTGCTTTTGAATGTTTGAATCTGTCTATTCCTCTCTTATTAATCGGAAAAAGAAAGAGAAAAAAAAGCCCTTACAAAGGAAAATCAATCGGCTTTTATATAGGTAATTTGTTATACATTTACCTTCATCTTTTCGTTTTTACTCCTTGCAGTGCTTTGGCGGTCTTTGGTGGCGTTGGTGGCACAGGGCTTTGGCGAGGCGGTGGATGGGACAGGCGAGGCAAGTGGCCGTCGAGAGGCCTTAGGTGCAGGCGCACCTAGGGTTTGGGGTTTTGTTTTCCTATTTTAATGACTTGGGTTAGGGTTAGTGGGTTGAGTTGGGCTTAAGTGTTGATTGGGTTTGGGTTTAGGGTTAATTGGGTTTGGGTTTAGGTTTTGGGTTTTGGGTTATAAAACAGGCCGAGTGAAATGGGTCTATACAAAAGCCACAACCGAATGTAATTTTGGGGAGGAGATTTTTGAAATAAAAAACAGAGAAAGAAGTTTACCAAAAAAAAAAAAAAAAAACAAGTAAAGAAATACAAAAAGAGAAATCGAATCAGAAACTAAAAGGTGGTTTTATTTTATTTTATCTTTTATCTTTTTTTTCAAATCTGTTTTTTTCTCTTTTTATACATATACATATATAATATAAAAAAAAAGAGGAAGAAGGCTCACCAGTCTTCGATCGCTGAAAAAAGAGAAACTTTTAGTTTTTCGACCGCCGTCGGCGACCGGCGGTCGGCGTGGTGGCCGATGGCCGAAAACCCAACCAGAGCAAGGGCTGACTAAAGGGATTTCAGAGAAAAGTTTAAAGGTTTTGGCTTTTTTTTTTTTAAACTCGGTTTCAAAATGAATTTTTTTTAAAAAAAGTTTGCTTTTATAGACTATCCGAACGACGTCGTTTTGGAGAGGCTAGAAAGGCCCCAAAACGGCGCCGTTTGTGACAAGACCCGAGACCTGACCCATGCTTCCTTAGGATTTGCGTGTTTTGAAAAAAATGGGTTATTTATCCTTTTAGCCCGTTCGCCTTTTTGGGCTGTTCTATTTTAGTCCTCTTTTGTTTTTAATTTGGCCACTCATATTTTTATTCTGTCTCAATTTGGTCCTTGGGTAAGTTTAAAGGACGAATGCAGAAACGATCCGTTTAGGGATTTTGGAATAATTTCATATTTAATCCCTATTCATTTTGCGTGCATTCCATTTAAGTCCATATCCCTCTCTTTTATTTTTATTTATTACGATTTATGCCATTAATTTTGTTTCTGACTTCAATTTAATCCTGATTTAATTAATTTCATTTATTATTTGTTATTATTGTTTTTATTATTATTTAAACTTATTTATTTACTTGCTCATTCCTCGTTTATTTAGTTTTAACATTATTTGTATTTTATTTATCAATTTATCGTTTTACTTTAAAAAATTAAATTTAATATTATTTATATTTTTCATCTATTTGTTCATTATTTTATTTTTGAAATATTTAAATTTAATATTATATGTATATCTATTTACTTATTATTCCGTTTTTTATTTAATCAAATATTATCTATATTTAGCTCACCTATTTATTTATATATTTAATTGTTTATTTATTTAATTATTTATTTATTTGTTTTAACTTTCAAATATCTGAATTTGAGATTATTTATTTATTTATTATTCTCCATATTCTAAGTTAATATTAATTGTGTTATTTTTTCTTCTTTTGTACTTAAGCTCAGTATTATTTATATCTATTATATTTATCAACTTATTTACTCATTATTCTCTAATCTTTTAAGATTTAATATTATTTATGATTACTCTGTCAATTTATCTATTTATTCATCATTCTTTTATATCTAAGACATTCAAATTTAATATTACATATATTTATTTTATTTATCTATTATTATTTAAATACTTAAGTTATCTATTTGTTTTACTTATTTATTTATTCTTCATTTTATTTTTTTAAAATATTTAGATTTGATGTTACTCATTATTTATTCCATTTATCCATTTATTATTCTTTCATTTTCAAAATATTGGATACTATTTTCATTTTTTTATTTTGTATTACCTTATTTTTTATTAAAATCGTGAATTAAGAATTCTATTGTTATAAGTATAACAATTATCGTTTTAATATTTTCCCATATAGTCATTTTGTAGCGTCATCACATCATTAAGTTTAGATATAATCGGTTTTTACACTATATCCCAAACAAAATAAGTATACATCATTTTGAATGTTACTCTTGTATTCATTCAAACTTTTTAAATAGACAATGTTTTGTATTTTGAAATTCGAGAAGTTGTATCCTAATTTACGGAGTTTCGATTTTCTCGTTGAATCCAAAATAACCGAACATCTTTTTGAAATTCAAAATTAGATTAAATAATAAAATAAAGGGTTGGCTTATTTTCGAGAAGTTAAAACGCCGTGTCCTAACTTACGGGATACGGCTTCTTTTGCTACCTCGAGATAAAGGGCCTTTAACATACATTTTGATTCATTTAAACGACTTTCACGTAAAAATAACATAGTATAAAGAGGGATCGTATTTTAATTTTTTTTCGAGCTTTCGGCTTTCGACACTAAGACATCAATTAATCAATTAGGTACCAATTTTGGGCGTTACGAGGGTACTAATCCTTCCTCGTACGTAACCGACTTCCAAACCCGTTTTCTGAATTTCGTAGACCAAAACCGTCGTTTTAGTAAATCAAACATTTTACTAAAATGATCAAGTCACGAGGTAATCCGATCACACCTCATAAAAAAAAAGGATTGGTGGTGACTATCATGTTTGTTTTTGTTTTCAAAATCAAAAGTCGACCCCTTTTCTAAAAAAATGATTTCGACAGTCCGGATACAAATTAAAATCTAAATCCAAAAACTATTGTGGGAACTTGTCTAAAGAGATTTTGTCTTAAAGTAAACATTAACTCTGATTTTTTTAAAAATATTTTTACTTCAATTTTGTTATGGTACTTCCCGTTACTAATTTGAAATTTGGATATAACTCAAAATGTCGACCCACAACCCGAGTCTGGGCCTTACAAGGTGGATACATTAAGGGTTCGCAGGGAGGGCTTGCAAGCCAAGTTTGCATATTCCTAGCGTTAGCAGGCAGAAGATGTGAAGTCAAATGAGTTGACCGGTGAATATATTTTAAGTCTAGAACAATATATGTGTCAGCATACATGGAGCTTACCTAGGATATTATTTCGATGAACAGTATATCTTATAAATACTCAATTCTCTCGTCGTGAGGACACACAACAAAATACTTAACAAACTTGTTGGAAAAAAAAAAAAAAGGAGGAATGAGAGATGTAAATATGATATTTTCCACAGCAACAATAATTGTCTGCAATTTATATAAACAAAATTGGAGTCAACCTAAATAATGAAGTACCATAGACAAAGGAACCAAACAAAGACCCTTTTTCTTTAGTTTATGGCCAACATTTTCTCCTTCGATAAACCCCACTTCATCATTTATCTTCCCAAAACCACTCCCTTTCATCTCCTGGAACAACGGCCATAATCAAAACCAAGGATTCTTTTTTTAAAAAAAAAAGAAATTTTGATTCCTCACCTTTGATATCCCCATGGCATCATCTTTCTGCTTATCAAACTGGTTCCCCAGGTTATAAACCTATAAAAATAGAAGTTTTACATATTTAAAATAATAATAATAAATTTGAAGTAAAAATTATGTATATGTAACCTTGGGGCTATTTGCAGGAGAAGTAGCAGTATCTTCCAAATCATGATCAATGAAGCCAGATGATGATCCTTTGATCTTTCTCTTCTTGAAACTCAAACGTTTATGATCTAAAGAAGGAAGTGGTCCAGCGGCAGAACAGGCAGCATCGGGGGTGTGATGACTGATGTGAGAAAGGATGGAGGAGCTGTTTTGGTTCATAAGATCATCAATGGTGTTTTTATTTGAGAAATCTTGAAAATACAAAGTCCAGCTGCTCTCTTCAGGACATTCATTTTCATCTGATGATCTGCTACTGGAATTCATGGCAATGAAATAAAGGAAGAGGGAGGAGAAATTAAATTGTTCCAGGAAAGAGAGAGATGAGGTGACTCATCATAAGCTCTTCCCTAATAACTTATTTATACTAGAAGGAGACTAACATACACAATAAAAATAATAATATTGATATACTATGCTCGTGTTAATAACCCCTTTTATCTCACACTAGAGTGAGAATAATATTTTAAGTATAAATATAATTTATTTATTACATGAATTATATGTAGAGCAGTAATGGATTTTAGTATTAAGTTTCCTATATTGTACTTAATTGAATTAGTATCACGAGTCATTTAAATATTAATTCAATAAAAATAATTAAAATATCATTAATTTTATAAAATGAGAGTGATTTTTATTTTTATATTTTTACAGCATAATGTAATATTTGAACTTGAAATATTATGAATTTTAAACTTTCAATTTTACTATTTTAACCAAAATTTTATTTAGTTAATACATTAACTTCGTGAATTCAACATGATCTAGTAAATTATTAAGTTTTAACCCAAAATAAATCTTAAAAAAAAAACCAACACGTGATGAAATTTGAATTTATAGCACAAAAATTCTTGACACTTTCACTTTATCATTTTAATCAAAATCTCATTAATTTTTACATAATTTTTATAAATATATATTAATTTAAAAAATAACTCACATGTTTGCTATAATTCAATTATAATTATATAAATAATATTTCTATGTGAAATGGCATCAGTAAAATGACGGCACAGAAAACAGAGATTAATGATATAAAATGTATTCACTTAAAAAAAATCATTTTCACCATTTTTTCATACATCATCAATATAATGGGTATGGTATATAATGAACTAAAAAACATTATGGATGCATAATAATTTAATATGACGCCACAGATAAAAACAATATATTTATGTAATTTTAGTAAAATGGAAAACAAATATCACGAAATCAATTATAGTGTTGAAAAACAGAAGTAAATGAGTGTGGAATGATGGTGGGGCAATTGAAGATGGGGAATCGGGGGAGAAGGTTAAAAAGTTAGGCTGCAAGGAGAATTGGGGTTTGACATTTTGTGGGTGTTGTGATTTAGATATGAATGCACCAAAACATTGAATTTTTATACCAAAATTTGGGTGCCCTTACCTTTCCACTAATCCTCTTTCTTTCATTTAACTTTTCTCACATTATTATATTTAGGGTATTTTAGATCAGCGATATATTTATTTCTAATAAAATTAAAAACAACGATAATAATGTGATTAATTATTTTATCTGTGAAGTAAAAATTTCATTGTACTACAATTACCATTCATCTAAAGGGACCTTAATCCTCTTCATCCCAACAATTTTCTATTATTTCATTTTTTTTATCTATGTCAATTTAAAAAAATTTATCATAGTCAATAATGGTAATAAAAGATTCATTCAAGTTTTCAATTGACATTTAGTCTCAAGTTTAAATCCAAGGTACCTCTCTCCTACAAAAAAGTTATCATAACATTTTGATGGGCTAATTGTATTAGAGATTTTCAAATTATAAGTTGAAATTTAATTATTTTTTTAAATTTAAGGCATTTTAATTAAATTTTTAAACAATTAAAATCATTCTAGTCATTCCGTTAATTTTTCTATTAGATATCAATGGGTGATATGTGTAACCATTTGATTGCAACAATTGTTTGTTGTTAACTTTTTTGCCTTATTCCTCTTCAGTATTCCCTTATTATTTTATAAATAAATGAAAATAAAATAATAAAATATTTTTAGATTTATATTTAACTATAACATTATCTAATTATATTATCAAGAAGTGCTAAGTGTAATGGTAAAATATATTGCATTTTTAAGGGTAGATGCAGGTTTGAATCTTGGAATAGACCTTATTGGGAAGGACAGTCATGAATCCCAAACATGAACTGTGAAACGAACATGAAAATTACCAAAAAAATTATCTAATTATATTGATTTTATAAAATATATTTAATTTTTAACCCTTTTATTTTACATAAATAAATGCATAAAATAAAATAAATGATAAGCTATCCTATAGTTTGAATTAATATTTTTTATTGAGACATTTTTCATTTGGGGCTTGGACCAGTGTGAATTACTTGTAGCACTGTTTGCTTTGAAAAACTATCATGTTTGGATTGACAAATTTTGACTAAAAACATAATTGGGCTGAGATTTATTTGTTTACTGAGATTCATACCGGTCCATCCTTTATATCCAATCCATTCTTGCATGGTATCTTGAAGATTTATTGGGATTGGATTGAAACAATTAATATCCCTAAAACTAAGGAGAATATTGAATCAAGCTTTTTGAATGGAAGATATACTTAGCCAATGAAAGATGTCACACCCCTTGCTTGACCAATCCCTGGGTCCAAGCTACAGGATAATATATTGGCTGTCGAAACAACTACATACATATACACAATCAATAATCATTCACACACGTAATTCAATGTCAATTACATTTGTTTTATGCTTAAACAATCATTTTTGAGTCTTATACGAGCTTACGAAAGCTATTTTGCCAACCCGAACACGAAACATAACCAAATTGCAAAGTTTTTGAAGCTCAAGCCAACGTCGCGATGTCATCTCTTCCATGTCGTGACATCACCAAAACAATAAGTCATGTCACGACATCGTGTTGTTCGATATTGTGACGTCACTTACTATCGGCCGATATTGTGACGAGAGAGGTTGGTTGTCGAGACGTGGGTATTATTTTTGGCAAAAAAACACAATTTGGTACCTATTTCAAAATTTTCAACCAACCATTCAATATATGAATCAAGCATAAACTTCACTTGATTCAAAACATGTCAAACAAGCTCAACATCCATGTTCAAACTTGAATTAATATTTTTATTGAGGCATTTTTCATTTAGGATTTGGACCAATGCCAACTGCTTGTAGCATTGGTTGCTTTGAAAAACTGCAATGTTTGGATTGACAAATTTTGGCAACAGATATAGTTGAGTTGAGATTTTTTTTGATTGATTGAGATTAATTGTAACAACCTATTTTTCAGTGGCGTCGAAAACGGTGATTTCAGAACCTATTTTTGATGTTCGAGTCCGTAAATATTAAATATTAATATTTACGAAGTTAGTAGAAAGGTTAATTAAAGTTTAGTCTCTCAGTTTTTTCAAATTGATAGTTAATTAAGGTAGGAAGACTAAATTGTAAAAATTATAAAAATTCATCGCTACAGATTTTTAATTAATTGAAGGACCAATGAGCAGTTGAACCATATCTTTATGGCCAAACGGTGGTGGAGGCTAGTTGTAAGCCATCCACTTTGTTAATTAAGTTTAATTTAAATTAAATAATGGTTAATTAAATTAATTATGTTTAATTATGTTTTGAGGTCATGAGAGCTTGGTTTAGCTAGCTCATGTATCAATTTACAAAAGCTGTTAAAATTTATAAAACTTGTCATTGATGAATGCTTGAAGAAATTAGTACTAAATTGTTAGATTTTAAACTTAGAGACAAAAAAGACTAGTTTGTTAGGTTTAATTGCTAGTTTTTGAACATAATGACTAAAATGTATAAATTTTGAAATTTGTGTAAAATTTCTATAATTATTGATATTAGAAAGTTTTGAAAGGATGTAATTGAGATCAGTTTCAAAATCGAAGCTCAAATTTGAAAGATATTGCATATTTTATTTTAGGGACTAAATTGAATAAAATGAAAAACTTTAGGTGACATTAAAACTAAAAATTGAAATGATTCATACTTATAATAAGATTTTATAGAATGTTTGGAATTGATAAATTGAATTGAATAATTGTATAGATTGAAAATTAGACCACATAGGAAATAATTGGGTAAAAGATAAAATTGTTAAATAGTCCTTGAAGTTCTAACTTAATTGCTGATTGTTCAGGTAAGCTCATACAGTATGAATGTATTTAAAATTTTATATATTTTAATTATGAATTTGTGTATGTTTGATAGTAATTTGAATTGTTTGCAATTTGGTACAACAGTGAGATATGAACTAAATCATAAAGAAATCATAAATTGACTGAGAAATTGAATATGATGAATTGCAATTTGATATATTTAATGAATTGATAGTTGATTATGATTGATCGAATCATATTGGTATGAATTTGATTGATTATCGAGATAAAGGATTAAATTGAATAAAAATGAAAATAGTATAATTTTGTGAAATTGTGAAATTTTCTTGGAATTGAGACGAATCATACTATGCTATGTATGAAATGATATTTCGATTGATGAATTTATGATATTGAGATTGATAGAATGAGAATCAAACTTATAATGAAATTGAATTATTGGTTACCCTATTAAGTATTCGAGTAGAGTTGGATTTAGTTGGCATGCCATAGGATAGACAGAGTATGGGTTACTTTGACTATGTGTCAACGAGTTTTGGGCACAACTTTTACTTCGTTTATACTGATGAGTGCTGGGCGCAAACTATTTACTTTATAATTGTCCAATGTGGCACTAAGTGCCAAATTGGTGTGTTGGTTGGGTCCGTGTATCCGCTCGAGTCTAAGTCAGATTAATAGGGATATAAAATGTAAAGTTGATAATGGTATATCAATTGAATTGATATTGTGAAACAATGCTTAAAAGAAGAGTTATAATATATAAATTTCGATAGTATATCACTACAACAAAATAGTCCTATAGCGACACTTATGGGGCGACACTTTCGTAAGTGTTGGGATAGACTGGCCAATATACGCTTTAGCCAACTCTTTTATAAGGGTTGGTATATGCATGCCTAAAGCAACGCTTAAATAAGAGTTGGCTTTGTCTAGTCCTAAGACGACAGTTTTGGGGCGACACTTTCCTAAGTGTTGGGATAGACTTGCCAACATACGCCTTAGCCAACTCTTTGTACAAGAGTTGTGATATGTATGCCTAAGGCAATGCTTGAGTAAGAGTTGGCTTTTGTGTAGTCTTAAGACGACTGCTTTGGGGCGACACTTTCCTAAGTGTTGGGATAGACTATGCTTTGGCCAACTCTTTGTATAAGGGTTGGGATATGTATGCCTAAGGCAACGCTTGAATAAGGGTTGGCTTTTATGTAGTCCTAAGACGACACTTTTGTGGCGACACTTTCCTAAGTGTTGCGATAGACTACGCTTTAGCCAACTCTTTGTATAAGGGTTGGGATATATATGTCTAAGGTAACGCTTGAATGAGAGTTGGTTTTTGTCTATACCTAAGACGACAGTTTTGGGGAAACATACGCTCTAGCCAACTCTTTGTATAAATGTGTAACGTCCCAATTTTCCTTAATTCTGACTTTTTTGAATGTGTAGCACCAAAAATTGGATTTAAAATATGAATATTCTTAAAATTTTACATCATCGGTTTGTGAATAATTATATATATTTAAATTAAAATAACTTAATAACTTCGAGTGTGATATGGTTTTAATAAAATCTTGCCAAAAATCAAGTTATTTTAGGGTTTAAGGTTTAGTATTTAGAGCTTAAGGTTTAGGGATTATAGTTTATTGTTTAAGGTTTTAGGGTTCTATTTTTATGTGTTTGGGGTTTAAGGTTTTAGGGTTTTGTGTTTATGGGTTTGGGGTTTATGATTTTAGGGTTTAAGGTTCTGTGTTTATGTGTCTGGGGTTTATAGGTTTAGGGTTTTGAGTACCAAAAGCTTGGATATACAAGCTTATCCCTTTCAAAACAGTATCGATTTTGTTTCTCATGATTTTGGATACAATTTCTCCTTTAAGACTTCTCTTACTAGTTATCTGGAAGAAACTTGCAATAGAACTAGTTCTCAAAAATCGATATAGGAGAGTGAATGATAGTGATATATGTAACTAATATTGTTTTTCGTAATTGCTTTTGAGGTTTATCACATCTCATGAAAATTTTATTTTACAAATAAACTATCAAAACTTTGAATTTTATGGATTTCAATCGGGCCATGTAGACACAATGAATATGAAAGATTCATACCAACTGCTTATCCCTACTACGGATCCAAGGGCGGAGTGATCATCCTTTTAAGTCATGAGATTGATCTCCTTTGAAAACCCTAATTCCATGCATAACTTGTTGTTGGTAGATAGAATTAATTCTATATGAATTTACTAGGTACTTATTAATATAATCGTTTAATGTTTTAAAAAAAAATTCCATATTAAAGTATGTAGATTTGGTATAATAATAACTATCTCAATTAATAAAATTTTATATTTGCAACAAAACCTCATTATAAAATATATATCTTTATATAATGTATATACATTTAAATGATGTATTGAAAGAAATATATATATATATATATATATATATATATATATATATAATAAGCACAAAACTAATCCAATAAAAAATATAAATACCGAATAAAAAGCTCAAATTGAATATAAAATTACAAATTAATAAGTAATAATTATTTTAATAATAATTAAGATCTAAATTATATAAATAAATTTAACTTGTACTAAATTTCCTTTAAAATTTGAAATTCTCAATCCTCTCTTACCTCTCTTTTCCTTTAAAATTTGAAATTCTCAATCCTCTCTTACCTCTCTTCGTAAATTGAAATTTCAAAGGTTCGACCCAAGGCCATCCCTCTCGCCTTGAGTTTCGAGACCATGAAATTAAATCGTAAATCGGGTAACCTTTTAAACCCTAAACTTATCTCCTCATTTCATTCTTCTCCACTCATCGATTTTGAGTTATCTTCGTCTCGCATCACGCTACTATGTTTCGATCCTCTTGCTTTTCTGTCTCTGTTTACTTTGTTGGAAGGAGAATGGCGGACCGTTATTTTCGCTATTGAGATTTTTAGTGGTGGCGGACGGCGTCGGTCTACTGAAATAGTGGCCACGCCAACGCTATGCCACCGTATTTGAAACCCTTTTCTTATTATTTGTTTGTTTTCATGGAAAAAAATGATTTGTTTTTGCAGCCGATTCCACTACGGATGATCTTGAGCCTCTGTTCGATTATCGCGTGTTCACCTCTGAACATTGTTTGCTTAGCGTAAAAAGAACTTTCAAGTCCATTTAGTTTTATTAATCTTGTTTAAATACATTTTGTTATGTCTCTTATCTTTGTTTTTGAGTTTAATTAACGTGTGGCTTCTTGCTTTTGTCTTGTGTTAATGAATTTCAATAATAACAAACAATATGTATTTAGTTTCGACTTTTAAAATTTAACTCGCTAGGAATTAATTTTATCACGTTGAGTTTATTATACCGCTCATGTTTAGCAAACATGTGAGAGTCATGTTTGGTAAAAATTCTTGTGTTGTGTTCTCTTTTCATATAGCAATCCTAAATTCCAAAATTAGGTGTACACTGTTTTGTTCATTATACTATTTCCATGCTTGATAAACATGCGCCATGTCAAGTTTTTATATGGTGTTCATGAATTTCAGTAATGTCATATATAATTCACATTTAAGTTTTGAAATTTAGCTCAATTGTACTTCAAACGTATTCATTGTGCTTATTATACTATTTTTGTGTTTAACAAACATGCATTTTGACTTGTGTCCATACGGTGTTCATGAATTTCAAAATGGCACATACACTTTGCATTTAGATTTAGAAATTTAGCTCAATTAAACGTTTTCGTTGTATTTATTAAACCACTTTCGTGTTTAATAGACATGCATTGGACTTGTTTACATAGGCATTAAATTCAATAATAGCACATACAATTCGCATTTAGGTTTCAAAATTTAACTCAATTGTAATTAAACGATTCATTGTGTTTATTATCTTGTTTTCATGTTTGATAAACATGCATGATGTCTTGTTTTCACATGGTGGTCATGAATTTCAATAATAGCATACAGTTCACATTTAGGCTTTGCAATTTAGCTCAACCGTAATTTTAGCAATTGAGGTTTTTAAAATGTGATCATGAATACACTATTAAAAGATTTAAATGTACTTTATTTTAATATATTAAATTGAGGTTTTTAAAGAATTTCGCTTATTCAATTGAGTTACCTTGTTTACCAATTCAACTGAATTCGGGTGAAAGAAAAACTAATTGGTGTGAATTGCTTATTGGCGACTTTATTTCAAAGGTTGTAACCATTAAGATGCTCCTGAGCAACGTAAGCTTTGTTATACTCTATTAAACCTTGGCTCTTATATATCTTCCACTTATTCGCATGTTGCTTAATTATGTTGCACCATCTATTCCAATCGATATATGTGTTCCTCGTAAAGTTCTCTATATTTGGTCAATGGACATGCGGGTTTTGGTCATTGTTGCTTTGTTGAAGATGATAATGAGGCGAGGATTTTCTTCGATCTGACTTAGTTTCAAACATATCATCTACTTAAAAGGAATATACTTAGAAGAAAGTACACATCAATACAATGATTTCATGCACTAAGTTCACATCTCATACCGGTTTGTGTGGTATTCAAGTGGCTTCTTTCTTACATTATAGTAAAATGTTTGCTTTGCGGTGGGAAGCTCTTCCTCTGTTGCTCATTGAGATTGGTGTAAATCACCAGTATTCTTTACCTCAAGGTATTTCAAGATTGGGCCTTCCTGTTACAACTATTGCTCTCATATCCACATATTGATCTTTGTAAGTACTTCCATATATCTGATATTTATGTCCAGTGAAAGTTTTCTCTTATGTATGAACCATGCAATCTTTAACTTGTATCCAAGTAAGCCCCTAATTTACAATTTATGCATAAATCAAAATTTCACTAATATGGGCTTATTTGGGTACATTTAAATCTTTATTGGCTTACATTTTATAATGGTTAGCCAAGTTTTGAATGACTTGCTGTTGCACTCTTACTTAGAGGTCTTGATTAACATTATATATTAAATGTTTTTTGATATCTGCAAATGGTCTGCATTTGAAGTTCTGAACTTTGATTTGTCTTTAAAGGTGTCAAGGTTCGTTCATTTATCTTCATATAATTATGTTCATTTATCTTCATACTAGGCTTTCTTGCAAGCTTACAATGTCTAACTTTTATTTCTTTAATGCAGTGCAAGACAGGATTATGAGAAGGAAAAACTTAACGAAAGGAATTGAAGTTTCTTGGGGCTACCTTTGTAGAAATAAGAGACCAACAGAGTTTCTTGGAATTGAAGTAATTTCAAATTGTATTAGCTTTTATGTATTACAACATCAATATCAATGTCCATCATCTTAGGTATTTTTTTATTTGTTTACTTTTGTATATTCAGTTGAATGTTAGTGGTATAAATTTCATTTAAATGTTAGTGTATTTTATTGTTGGATAGATTTTTGTAGTGAATATTCAATCTTTATTTTAATTTTAATTTTAATTTTATATTTTTAGTTGTATTTAAGGTACAATTCCTATAATTATTTACTGTAAATATTTATAAAAATATATTAATATTGAAATAATAAAAATAGAAAAATTACATTATACGTGTCTATTCCAATTTTTTTAAGGTTACTTTAAACAGTTTATAAAATTTATCCCAACCTTTTAAGGTTGCTTTAAATGGGTCTATCCCAATTTTTTTTTAAAGGTTGCCTTAGACATGGTCTATCCTAACCTTTTTAAGGTTGCCTTAAACGGGTCTATTCTAACCCTTTTTTAAAGGTTGCCTTAGACATGGTCTATCCCAACCTATTTAAAGTTGCCTTAGATAAGTCTATCCCAACCTTTTTTTATAGGTTGTCTTAGACAAGGTCTATGTCAACCTTTTTAAGGTTGCCTTATACGGCTCTATCCCAACCGTTTTTAAAAGTTGCTTTAGACAAGAACTATGGAAGCGTCGGACGAAGCGTCGCGAAACCTATGGCAACCTTTTTTATGCTGTCTTATGTCAAAAAAGTGTCGCTATAGGCCATTTTGTTGTAGTGTATGAAAGATCATGCAAACTAAATATATAAGTCTAGAGGACTGATATGAGAATGTGACTTCGAGTTGCTAGCTGAACTTTTTAAAAAGAAAAACTTATCAGTCCGACGACGTAAATAAAAAACTTTTAAATAATTCAGTGACTTAAATAAAAAAATATAATAGTTCAATGTTCATTTTGTAACTTTTTGAAGTTAAATGATTAAATTGTAAATTTAATAATAGTTTAGTAATATTGAATGCAGTAATATATATGTCAACGAGATTATGGCAAGTGCTATTCACTGATATTTAGGGGTGAATATGGATGTGGGTTTTGATAATAAAAGAAGAATTGCGAGAGTGGCAACAGTAGCCAAGGACCCCTCAGGGCGGTTGATGGATGGCCACAGTTTTCTCATCACTGCATCTACTACCTTTATGGTCAAACTCAAAGCTTAAGCAATGAGAGTTGGTGCTATGGATGGTTGAAGGTCATATTCGAATTTGATAATGTGGATCTGATGAATGTGTTGCGAGGACCCTTCAGCATTCCATGGTGCTATCCTTTGGCCATTGGAATGGGGCTTGCACTGCACCTTCAAATTAGGTTGCCAATAGATTGGGTGGGACATATTTCATCTGGTCTTGATGGAATCATTCCTTTGATTGGCAAAAATGAAGCTAGAATTTGATCAAGACATTTAACCCAAATTTAAAATTTGTAATGTGGCTTTAACTCAAAACTCCATAAGAGCATATGATAAAAATAATGATAGAATGAAATTTAATATTTCTCTCCTCTGATGATACCTTTAATTAATTGTAAATTAGTCGTCAAAGCGAAGACTTTCCCAGATTCTCATTCATCCGTTGAAATACAAACATGTCTCCATCATTGGGTTGAATGTTACTAATGTTTTTAGATTTAGAGAATATTGATTTGACCAACAACCTCAAATCAATTATTCTATTCAACCACCTTCCTTGTCTTAAAATTCAACACTCATTACACTTGACTGCAATCCAATTTAAAACATATATATTATTATTATTATTATTATTATTATTATTATTATTATTATTATTATGTCACATTCCTACTATTGAAAATTATCTTATATATCATTTATAAAGTTTTAGACTCTATAAACAAATTAAAGGTATTTTATAAAATATGGTAAAAAATAAAATATTGGTACTTAAATTATTTTTTATCCTAAACTATTAAACCATTACCTATTTTACCCAACTCTTAGTCCCATTAGAAAAAAAAAATCCGAGGCCACTCACAACTTGCCAGATAGAAAGTTTATTTATTTATTTCTCAAAATAGTACTAAAACTTGTTATTTGAATGCCTCCAAGCTTAGTTCACTAGGGAAAAGTACATTGGTGAAGTTGTAAAATACGTGGGGATTGCTTCCGCCCACTAAAGCTCTTCCATCGCAAAGTAACGCTGTCGTGGAATGCTACATCTGAGGGATGGTGGTTGGATTTTGAACCTTAAACTGTGAGCCGATATCGTTGTCAGGTCCGTTCAAAATCAAACTCAAAACTAGGTCTCAATCATGTTTCCATCCAGTTGTCCCGGACCCGGCACCATTGATGACCAAGACGTCGTTTGGAAGCAATACCATGTCACTATGACTCTAGCTAAATGCATAGTTTCCATTACCATTCTGGATTCGGGTCGGTTATTTTAATCTGAGTGCATGTATCTAAGGCAGCCATGAAAATACCCTTTAAAGATTGAATGTAAGATCCTTTAGGATCACCACCACATACTAGAACTTTAGCTTCAATAGAAGCAAAACGGATGAAGTGAGGGTACAGTGGCGAGGCAGTGATGCAAAGAGAAATTGGAGAAGAAGGATTGAGAAAAGGAAGGAAGGGCTGCCGTTTTAGTAATATTTTAGACGATGATTAACAAATTTTAGTAATATTTTTAAAAATAAATAGTTATTTAAGTGGGAAGTTATAATGGGAAAGGATTGTATGAAATAGTGACGCCATGCCATCTGTATCCCTTTCCAATAGTTTTAGGTCACATCAGTATTTTCATCCCGAATTTTAGGATTTTCATCTTTAAAAAATCAAATTCAAATTAAAATCCTAATTTTCATCCTGAAAAAAATCAAATTTAAATTAAAATCTTGAAATTCAGGATGAAAATATTGATGTGATATAAAACTATTGAAAGAGATATAGATGGCATGACGTCACTGTTTCATACAATACTTTCTCAATTTTAATTGATCAAAATTTTATTTTTCTATCAATTCGGATAAAATAGATAACAGTTTATTAATTTATATGTCAAGATAATTTAAGTACCACACGTTTAAACTAAAACAATATATATATATATATATATATATATAAATGTGACACTTGTCACACTCTTAATTCACTTGTAAAGTCTAAAAATTTCATAAGTAGCGTATCAAATAATTATGTAAATGACAAAATTATATGAAAAGTATATAAAATCAACACCAAGGATGGAATCTGCACGTAAAATATTAAATTTTCTAATTTAACTATTTGTGCATTTAGAAATTTCATTTTGAATAGATGTTTCAATTAATTTGTAATGTTAATAGACCGTGTATTCATTTTTATGTTGAACCTATTTTAATGGTTGGATTTGACTTTCCTCCGTGGAGTGGTACTGCACAATATACAGTTTAGGAATGGATCTTAAATGGTGATGTCCAACGAATAAATGAAAAAATAATGACAGGATCTCAACTCATTTTGGCCTTCCCCACGTTCTTTTCTTTAATACAACAAATTAACAATACGTTGTCTAGCTTTGTCAATCTTAATCCATTTTTTTTCCCAATAATTATCTGTATAGAAGATTTTATGAAGATCTGTTTCTAATTTTTTAACATTTTTTTTTGGGTCAATTGTCAAAATAAAGCCTTTAATAAATCAACTTTGATCAATTCTATCCTCACGTCATTATTATTATTATTTTTATTTTTTTTTTTTTTTGTAATAAGAACATTCATTAAAACATCATCATGGGGCAACTGAAAAAACCAGTCAAAAGGGCATAATCCTATTCTTTTTTTTTAACCCAATCAGCTGGCCTATTACAAGAACGACAGACATGAGCATAGGAAGCAATGTCATTAATAACAGCCGATAATAGCAGACAAGTTATCAGATTCAGTAACGATATTACTCCAAACCTGGTTCCTTGCAAGCAAGGCTCCCAAATGGATTGCTAGAGACTCCGCAACAAGCGGAGATGATGCATAAACCAGCACATTAGCTCTTGAAATAACCCCGCTGTATTAGTTTTCACATCGAAAGCTGCATCCACGTTAGTTTTAACCGTTCCCTGGCGAGGGGAAGTCCATAGCGTTCTCACCGTTGTCGTGTCTCTAGTAGGTCTCCAGCCATTATTAATCTCCATAAATTCCGAGTATCCCTTCCAAGCTTCATTCCAAACTTGATTCGGGTTTTTGATAGCGCCTTCAAAGATCCATGCATTCCTGCATTTCCAAATAAACCAGCAAGTCCATGCTGCAATATCTGCAACTGAAGAGGAACCAAAAACCGCAAATTCATTTATTTTAATTCACCAGCCGAAGAAACTTGTGAAACCAACCAATGATGGTTGTAGTTTAGAGAAGAAACAGGCCAAACAGCTTTGGCAAAAGGGCAGTGAAAAAGAACGTGTTCAGTAGATTTATCATCTTTCCCACATCAATAACAATGATCAGGCACAGCACGGTGGCGTCGAAACAAGTTTTCATTTGATGCGATGATATTCTTACAAGCTTGCGAAGTAAAGAAGATTGTTGACAAGTGTTAAAAAGTAACATACTTTAATTTTCTTAACTTATTTTTGGGTGATTACTGGGGGCAAAGTCAAAGGGTTAGCAAGAGCCCCTAAAATGTAAATTTTCACCTTCAATTCTTTTATGATTATAAAATTTTTAAATTAGTATAGTATAAAATTACATTTTAACCACCTTAAAAATGAAAAAAAATTAATTTAATCCTTTAAAATTAGAAAGATATAAGCTATTAAAATGGTAAAATTTCACTTTTACTATCATAAAAATATACAATTTAATTCTGCCCTCCCTCAAAAATTTTTCTAGCTTTGCCTCTGGTAATTATTAGAGGTGTGCGTAAGCCGAGCCGGGTTCAACTAAAAATTTAGGCCCGTTTGCTAGGCTCGGGCCCGGCCCAAAAAATGGACCTAAAATTTTGCCCAAGCTCGACCCGAATAAAAATATTAAAATTCGGGCCCGACTCGATCCGCCCATTTTAATTTTTATATTATTTTTATATAATTTTAAATATATATAATACATTTAAAATACTAAAATCAACAAAATAAATATTTCCTAAGAAATTGAAAATAACTTTTAAAAAATATGTATACTTAAATAACACTAAGATAGATGCAACTTAACAAGCAAATGTTTCTAAAATAATAACAAAATTAACAAATGTCTTTAAAATAATAACAAAATTAACAATAAAATAAGTTTTATATAATATCCAAACTATAACAACAAAATAGTAAAATTGTACCAAAATAGGGAGATAACAATAAGAAAATAATATTTAAAAAAAGTAGATTTTTTTTGTCCTTTAATGAATTCAGGCCGGACGGAGCCAGCCAAAAATGCCTTGCTCAAGGCCTGGCCCGTTTTTTAAACGGGCATTATTTTTTTGTCCAAGCCCATTTTTAGGGCTTATATTTTTGCCTAAACCCTCCCATATTTTTGGCGAGCCTTCGGGCCGGTGGGTGGATCGACCCATGAATAGGTCTAGTGATTATCCAATGTTAATTATGAATTTATACTCCTAATCCTTTAAATTTATGTTTTAATTCTTGATAGAGCCCTTGAGAGCAAAAAAGGTGAAAATTGGAGCGTCCGAGTGAGCTATAGGAGTCATACGGGCTGAACCATTCCACATGGCTGTGTGACCCACACGAACGTGTGGTACACCATGTCGATTTCACGAACTTACAAACCAAACTACGAAAAATCTTGATTTTTAAGTTTTTCGAGCATTCTAAGACGTATATATGACAAAAATAAGAAAATAAGAGAAGTCCTCATAGATTATTCAAGAAAACAACTCAAAAAAACACCATTATAACAAACTTTGAAGCAGATTTCCGTCAAGATTGAAGATTCCAGTTGATTTCTTAGGAAATTATCATGAATTTCTTGATTTCTTTCGGTTATACTGTTTCTTAGTTTTTTTTTATTTTCAAGTATGAATTAATTTTCTAAATATCTAGGGGAGATGAACCCTATTATGAATTCTGTTATTTGATTTTTATTTTACACAATAAATACTTAGTTTCTTGTTCTCAATTATGTGTGCTTAATTCTTGGTTTGATATTTATATATTACTGATCCTTATTCGATGTACTTAAATCTGTGGTTGAATAGACATTGTTTAAGATTAGATCTTGCATAGTTGAGTTGAGTTGCATGCAATTCTAAAAATAGGACAACATAAATCTATCGGATTAGAGTCAAATCTAATAGGGGAATCCATAGCAAGGGTTAATGCGATAATAGGGGTTTTAATTAAAAAAATTCAATTAATCAACCTAGATTTAGTTGCTCTTATACTCGAAAGAGATATTTGCATGATTTAGGGATTTCTATAGATAAAGTTACTAAATAAAGAAATTTCATAATTTAGATTGATAATGACAAATAAAATCTAGGTGAATTCTTTCTTGAGTATTATTTCGCTTCTTGGTTGTTAATCGATTATTTTTGTGATTTATTTTTTGTCGTGTTCATTCGTTAATTAATTTAGCTAATATTAGTTTTAATCAATCACTCGAATGGTTCAATTAAATAATAGAAAGAGAATAATTATTAGTATTTTTAGTCTTTATGGAAACGATATCTTTATTTTCCATAACTATATTATTAATTGATAAGTATATTACCTTAGTCAACTTTTTAATTAATTTTGTGACACATCACTTGAATTTTGCAAATAGAGTTCCAATCAGAATTTTGTGGAGAATCACTTGAGCTTGGGCAACTTTCCTCGAGAGAAATGTTGTTTCCCCTAAGTAAATTATAACCGGATTTCACCGGATAGATACCATCACCAGTAGAATGCCACACGAGCTTGTCATCGATATGGGATGGACCAAGAGGAATTTCCCGGATAGCTTTTAACTTCTTGTTCCGCAAAAAGGGATTTCAGCAAGTCAATATTCCAACTGTGGGAGTTGGTATTGAATAAGTCGCAGACAAGAGGGAAAACAGCTCATTCAATGCCATGTTGCTGAATTTTAAAGTTCGGGTTTTTTACCAAATTAATACCCAAAAAATTTAAATATCTAAAATGGGGTCCCTTTTTAAAAATTACGAAAATGGTACATTTGACTTGGTGGAGGCTCTGTGAGAGGCGGCACAGGTGGGTGGAGGGTCTGCCAGAGGCGGCACCGGTGGGTGGAGGGGCTGTCAGAGGCGGCACAGCTTAAAAGCTGCTGAAAAAAATTTAAAGATTGAGGGACCTATTATGTAATATTTCCAGTTCTGAGAAAAGGAAAGGAAAGGGTGAGGCGCGCGGCATCAAAATTTAAATTTGAGTAATTGCCTTCTAAGCCCTCCCTATTTATTATTTTCTTTTTATTCTCCTTCAACTCACTATATTGTGTTTAAACAAGTTATTAATCTATTTTTGTAATTAAATAAGCCCTTTACTTATAGCTTTTACTCATAAAAGCCTATTTTAATATTAAATTGAAGCTATTTAAAAAAAACTAATTTATATCTTATGTTGATGTAAATTTGATGAAAATAATTTATTAAATAAAAATATATATTTAATTTAATATTGATATTGAAATTAGTTTTGTCATCTTTAATAAGATAGATTCTTATTTATTTATAACTATATATTGAGCATTCAATTAATTATATTGTTCATATGGGTAAGATTATTCACTCAAATCTAAATATTCATTTGAAATTTGTTAGGTTTAAACAAAATATTAAATTCAGAAAATGAGCATAGATAAAATAAATTAGGCTCATTTAAAATATGAGTTGAGTTTGGATTCCATAATCAAAGCTCAAGCGCAATCTAGTCTAACTCGTTTTCAAGTTTATAATATATTATGTTTTATTATTTTATTTTATATTTTATAAAAATTTAATATACTATTCTATAATATAAATATTAAAAATACTTATCAAAGTTGATAAACAAGATTAAGATGTGTTATATGTCTAATTTATTTTTTATAATTTTAAATATATTTCAATAGACACATGTGATCATCGTCTTAACATTATTTGCGATTATTTTCCACTAGTAGTCTAATTATAGTCCAATTTAATAAATTACTAGAATTTAATATATTATTAGTAGAAAATTTTATTCGTTTAAATATGGACACATGTCCTTTTTTAAAAAAATATTTTTTATTATTTGTAGGTATTGCACATTTATTATAGAGTTTTTAAATACTAGTAATAATCTATGGAATAATTTTTCATTAACATATTATATATACTAGATTTTGCCTTACATAGGATGTGAGTGAAAAAAATTTATGTTAAAATATTTCCTTTTAAAATTTATTTAATAATAAATATAGGTAAAGTAGTAATGAATTTATATTTTATACTAGCAAACATGTCTTTGATCATTGAATTTGTAATTGTTTTTTAACATTAATATTAAAAGTCTATTTTAATATTAAATTAAAGCTATTTTAAAAAAATAAATTAATTTATATCTTATGTTGATGTAAATTTGATGAAAATAATTTATTAAATAAAAATATATATTTAATTTAATATTAAAATAGGCTTTTATGAGTAAAAACTATAAGTAAAGGGTTTATTTAATTACAAAAATAGATTAATAGCTTGTTCAAACACAATATAGTGAGTTGAAGGAGAATAAAAGAAAATAATAAAAAGTGAGAGCTTAGAAGACAATTACTCAAATTTAAATTTTGATGTCGCGCGCCTCACCTTTTTCTTTCCTTTTCTCAGAACTAAAAATATTACATAATAGGTCCCTCAATCTTTAAATTTTTTTTTCAGCAGCTTTCAAGCTGTGCCGCCTCTGACAGCCCCTCCACTGGTGCCGCCTTTGAGACCTCCTCCACCTGTGCCGCCTCTCACAGAGCCTCCACCAAGTCAAATATATCATTTTCGTAATTTTTGAAAAGGGGACCCTATTTTGGATATTTTAAATTTTTTTAGTACTAATTTGGTAAAAAACCCTTAAAGTTCGGTGCTGTCGGAATGTCATGATGTTTTTCTTATTAGATACGTTCCATCCTACTCCTTTATTAAGGATTTCAACTGCTTCATGTAAGCTTTTCCACGCCCATGAAGCAGAAGGCTTTATGAGATTAGTATTAAAAATTAAGGTTTAATTTCATCACTCTATTTTATTAAAATATTCTATTTATTTTAATTTATTTATCTTCGTACTTAATGAAATTGAAACTGCCTTTTATTAATTTATAGCATATAACTTATTGAATTATTAATTTTATTAATTTATTTCATATAAATTATTTCATATAAATTTTAACTCAGCTACTTAATCATAAAGTTTTAACAATATTGATTAATTTAACAAACAAATTATTTTTCATGAAATATGAGAATTAAATTTTAAAATATTAAAGTAGAAAAATTAATTTTAAAATTTCGTAAAATAGAAGGATGTAATTTCAACACACTTAAAGTTAAGATATGCTTGAATATTGAATTTCAAAAATAATTATTTTTAAACTGTTTTGGTGTTAAATAGCCTGGTTAACAAACATTTTAAATTGATGTAAAATTAACTAGTATTTTTCAAAAGAAAATATTGTATGCTTTGAAAGTTGAAATAAATAAGTCCTTTTTTATGTATTTTATATACAAGGAAATTATTTAATAGATGTGAAGTTTTTAAACGGGTTTAGAGTTTGACAAGTGTATTATAATGTGTAGTAAATAAATAAATAAATATACACATCAAGCATCATGTTAGAATTTGGAAGAGAAAATATATTATTTTTTAATTTTAAAATTTTAAAATGAATTAAATTATTTGAAAAAGGATAGTAGAGAATTTTAAAAAAAAAGAAAAAGAAAATTTCATAAGTGAATTTTAATGACTCAAAATTTTTATTTAAAATTTACTTACGAGTGCGTTTTCAAAAGTTCTCAAAAGTTTATTTCATTTAATACATATATTTTACTATAAAATTCTTGATATTAAAAGGATGAGGTAGGTAAAAGTGACAGTTCACACAGTGGCGTGTGGAGAGCCATAAGTAAAATATGATAGATCCTAAGGACTGGTTTTAGAGAGGAATGAGAAGTTGGGGAGAAATTTGGAGAGGAAGGAGAGACCCCTCCTCAAGTCAAAGCAAGGTATTTATAGGTGTGAGTCTTGGGTGTTGGAAAATATAGACATTACATATATAATAAGGATAATTACATGTTATTATTTACTATCATGATAGGTTAGCCCAAATTAAAAGTGATCTAATTTGGTTAGAATTTTATTGGGCTTTTAATTATTAAATAAAGTATGGGTCAAATATGTGGAGATACTCTTCTAATCAAATTCTAATTAATGATGGGCTAATTAGAATTAGAATTTGATTAGAACTAATATGCCAATGTTATAAATATTAGGGTTATAGTCCCCAAATTATACACAAGATATCTTTTCTAATATCCCGTCATTAGGAAAGAGAGAGAGCAAAATATTCTCTAAATTTTTGTGTGCTAATTTGGAAGATCAAATTCCCAAAATCCGGTAAAACTACAAGGAATTCATGGATTCAGGTACGCTTCCGCATTTAGCTTTATTCTTCATTTATTCTTGATGATTTGACATGATAGATCCTGATTTATTAAGTTTTATTTCAGATTTATTTTACAAATCTAACAAGTGGTATCAGAGTTTTGTCATGTTGAATAATTGAGAATGAATTGATTCTTTATTATTTTTGAATTGATTCATTTTTCTTTTTAATTTTATGGATTTGATATTTTAATTATATATTATGTTGAATCTTTGATATTCTGATAAATTTTTGGGTTTTGATTCTTTAAATAAAATTTTAAAGTTTTAAATAAAGTTTTAAGGTTTTAATTTTCATATAACTAGAAAGATTTGCTTTAATTGAGAATTAAAAAAAGCGAGGATTTTATGTTGTTTATACGCTTTTAATAAATATTTAAAAAGCTATGTAGGTTTGGGTTCATTAGAAACTTTTATGATATATATTTGATTATATCAATAGATGGATTGTTAATCGCTAATCGCTTGTTTTTCAGCTTTTACGGTTTTATATACATATATTGTTTTGGAGACACTTTAGTAATTATGTTCGAGGATTTTACATGATAATATATGGTTAGTAAAAGAAATTCCTTCATGTGAAGTATCTTTTATATATCGATAGTTTATCAATGAATTCATTATATATGTTGAATCCTTAAGATTGATGGTAATATTTGTTAGTTTTAATTTTTTATCGATTCAATTTTAGGGTTTCATTATAATCATTTTTTAATTCAAATTTGGTTCAACAATTGTACAATTGAATTCAATTTTATAATCATTAATTCTTGAATTCAATATATAGTTGATAGAATATATTATTTATTATTGAGTTTATATGCTTATTCTTCTCATACTATTCGGTTTAAGCATATATTTTGAATTTGGATTTACTTGGAATATGTAAGGCAAGTCGATCAGATTATATTTTTATGGTTTAATTATGATGAAATTAGATTTTGATGCAAATTGATGTTAATCATAATATGTATTTAAAAATTTGGCTTTAAGTTTAGTTCTATAATATTAAGTTTTGGCATCTTATAGTTCCAAATATTTGGTTAAGTTATGATGATATGGTCTATGGTATGAATTATAGGGTATATCAATTATTATAATTTTATTTCTGAGATAGATTGACTTGAAGTTTTATTTTTCAAGTATTCATGTGAATGTCTGTTTAATCATAAATACAACTTTGGATTTACATGGTAAATTCAGGTAAGTTTTTCTATTTGATTATAAATACATGTATATCGTAAATTATTTTGGTATTTTTATCCATGCCAAAATTATGAATACATGTGTTTGTTAATTATTTGGCTTTGAACCACTACATTATTTCTGTTTGGTTTTGATATATATAGTTTTGAAACTATAAAAAAAAAGAAGAAGAAGAAGAAGAAGAAGAAGAAGAAGAAGAAGAAATAGTCAAAATTAAGGTTTTCAATTTTTATTGCATTATTAAGACAACCTTATTTTGGGTTATTTCGAGTTTATAAAGCAATAAAAATATATATATATATATATATAGTTTTGACATTTGATTATTGGAGAAATTTTAATTTTGAATATTGGTATGTTTATATATATTTTAAAATAACTTAATTGAAGCAATAAGTCACCAAAGTTTTTTTTTTTTTGTATAAATTATTTTGTTTTAAAATATAAAAGTTTGTGTGCATGTAAATTAAGTTATGTTAATATTGATCGCCCAAATGAAGGTTAATAATATTACATGTGCAACTATGGTGATAAACATGTGACGATTATATGGTTTTACATGTGAGTAATAAATCGGCCCAAAGGAAGATTTATTATTCGACATGTTCTTATTGTCAATGTTTGATTACTACACCAATATATCACTTACAAGTTAATATTTTGTCCAAAGATGAAATATTAATGGAGTGTCCGATATCTTAAGATGATGTTTACTTTTATTCAAATTATTTTGGTTTAAATTTGAAGTCTTCTGTGAGGTTATTTATGGTTTATGATTTATTCAACTATTATTATATTTGCCAACATATTGTATGTTGTTTTGGGATAAATATATATACATATATATACTATTGTCTTTTAATTTGATTGAAAGATGAAATTAAAAGAGATATTTTGAAACAAATAAATTCATATTTTGGCTTTTAATTAAGAATGTCCAATATTTTAAATAAATTAGTTGAAACAAAATATCGCCAAAGTGACCTCTTTTTGTAGATTAGTTTATTTGAAATATTAGGATGATTATATATTTTTGTGATTCATGCGTTTATTAATTGACCCAAAGGTAAGTTAATATTTGGCAAAATTTCAACGACATCTGTAGTGATAAATGTGTGACAATTATAAGGTATTTTATGTGAGCAATAAGTTAGTCCAAAGATTAATTAATTGTTTGACATAATTTATTGTCAATGTTTGATTACTACAACAAGAGTACCGCTTATTGTTAATATTACTGTCCAAAGACTTGATATTAATGTTGGGTTTGGTATCTTGAGATGGGATTAGTCATTATCCTGAATTTATTGTTTACTTATGAATATTGATGTGAGCTTATTTTTATTTTTTTTTCTATATTCAGCTAATTCATATTCTACTGCCACAATATCTGCTAATATAAATTCTATACCCATGCTTAATGGGACTAATTTCAATGAATGGAAAAGGCACTTATTTATAGTACTTGGCTGTATGAACATAGACCTTGCACTAAGGGAAGAACTACTCGCACCTTTCACTGCGGAAAACACCCCTATATTAAAAGGGATTTTGAGAGGTGGGATCGTTCAAATTGCAAGAGTCTAATGATCATGAGGCATACCATTTCAGAAGCCTTTAGGGGTATAGAATCTAAAAAGATTACTCAGGCCAAGGTTTTCTTGACGAAATTAAGAAACGTTTTGCTAAAAACGATAAGGTTGAAATGACATCACTTCTGAGTTCTTTGATGTCTAGAAAGTTAAGGGTTAAGGAAATTCTGAGTGATCTAAGGGCTATGAGTTTTATGATCCCATAATAAGGAATATTTTTGGGACGGGAACTGCAACATTTTTTGAGGATGTTGAGTTTGGGGGGAGAAATAAGGTTAGATACATTGCTTTTGAGGAGGAATTTGATTCTAACTCAGTTCCTACTATCACTTTTAACGATGTTCAGGTTCTTATACATATCATTGATCAAGAAGTGAATCCAGAACCTCTGTAAGACAATGTTGAACAACTCCCCACTCAAAATGAGATAATTGTTCCAAAAGATCAAACTCAACAACCTCAAGAACAAGTGCCATTAAGGAGGTCCACAAGAGAAAGGAGAAATGCTATTCCAGATGATTATGTTGTATTTTTCCAAAAACGTGAGGATGATAATGGAATGATGGAAGATGATCTAATCAACTTTCATTAGGCCATGAAAAGTTTTAATTCTCAAAAGTGGATTGATGCCATGGAAGATGAGTATAAGTCTATGCGAGACAATAAAGTTTGGGAACTTGTCCCATTATCTGAAGGTGCAAAACCAATTGGTTGTAAATGGATATTTAAAACCAAGAGCGATGCAAATGGTAATGTGGAGAGGTATAAAGTGCATCTTGTAGCTAAAGGATATACTCAGAAAGAAGGTATTGATTTTACAGAGACTTTCTCTCCAGTTTCATCGAAAGACTCATTTAGGATAATCATGGCTCTTGTTGCTCATTTTGATCTTGAGTTACATCAAATGGATGTTAGGACTGCATTTCTTAATGGCGACATTGAAGAAACAATTTATATGGTGCAAGTAGAAAATTTTGAGTCGAAAGACTCAAAGAATATAGTTTGCAAATTGACAAAATCCATCTATAGACTCAAACAACCTTCCCGTCAATGGTACCATAAGTTTCATAAAATAATTGTTTCATTTGGTTTTGAGATGAATATTGTTGACGATTGTGTGTATCACACATTCAATGGGAGTAAGTACATATTTTTGGTTTTATATGTTAATGACATACTGCTTGTTAATAATAAGTATAGCCTCAATCAATATCCTAAGAATGATTTTGAAATTACAAAAGTGCATTAGATTGTTTACATTTTAGCAGTGAAAATTCTAATGTACGTTTAGGTTTGTATACATTGGAATATTGTGTACACTATTGGGATGTTAAGCAAATATTTTAAGCAACCTTGATTTGGACCATTGGATGGCATCCAAGAGGGTTATAAGGTATTTTCAGAGAACAAAAGATTACATGATCACATATCGGAGGTCTAATCAGATAGAGATCATCAGGTATATAGACTCCGATTTTAATGGAATATGGATATAAGATTTTTTCACTAAGGTGAAAATTGTGAAAACAAATTGCAATCTTTTATTCCAGTAGCAACAAGAGCACATCAAAGTAAAAACACATAGACTTTAAGCTCCTGGTTGTTAAAGTAAAAGTTCAGAGTGTTAGGTGCTTATAAAGCATATTAGGACAAACTCCATCATTACAGATCCGCTTACTAAGGAACTACACCTAAGGTTTTATAAGAGCACACTACTCATATGGATGTAATGTCATTTAAAGGATATTTGGTTTTAGTGGGAGTTTGTATTTTTAAATGCTTTTATGTTATAGACACATTTTCAGTTATTTCAATTTAAAGATATTAAGTTTATTTTCTGCAGAAATAAAGTTTATTTGGTTTATTCACACTCTGATTTTGGTAAGGTTTGATCTCACTAAGGAGGACCAGTTGGAAATAGACATGTTTAGATCATACTGCATGTAATTTCCATGCTACACATCCATACTTGATCTATGTCATTTGATTGTGTTAATATACATGATCATGGATAGATTTAGTTACGATATATGTAATAAAAGTTGCCTTGGTTCTATGTTAACATAATTAATGGACGAGATTGTTCGGAATACCTTTTGGATATGATAGTAAAATTTTGAGCTCATAAGGTTATATAATGACATGTAATTATAGAATAATTAATATATATGTAGTCCAAGTGGGAGATTGTTGGAAAATTTAGACATCACATATATAATAAGGATAATTACATGTTATTATTTACTATCATGATAGGTTAGCCCAAATTAAAAGTGATCTAATTTGGTTAGAACTTTATTGGGCTTTTAATTATTAAATAAAGTATGGGTCAAATATGTGTAGATACTCTTCTAATCAAATTCTAATTAATGATGGGCTAATTAGAATTTGATTAGAACTAATATGCCAAGGTTATAAATATTAGGGTCATGGTCCCCAAATTATACACAAGATATCTTTTCTAATATCCCGTCATTAGGAAAGAGAGAGAGCAAAATATTCTCTGAATTTTTGTGTGCTAATTTGGAAGATCAAATCCCCAAAATTTGGTAAAACTACAAGGAATTCATGGATTCAAGTATGCTTTCGCATTTAGTTTTATTCTTCATTTATTCTTGATGATTTGACATGATAGATCCTGGTTTATTAAGTTTTATTTAGATTTGTTTTACAAATCTAACATTGGGACGTTGCCACATGTACGATGCATGTCCTATCATAGTCGATCACTAGGGAGACATAGTAGAACTTAAGTGAGTGGCGATGGGATGAAGATAGCTTACGTGAGATCCATGTATAAGTCATGCAAAACAGGGCTCAACACCTGTCTCTAGAAAGATAGTTTTGAGGGGTGTAGATATCTTGCATGTGTGCTTTATGGTTTTCATGCATTGGTAAGGTGTTGCCTCTGGTGAGGTTGAGATAATTTTGCATGGCAAGTTCTTGGCAATGAGACCTGGTGGTAAGTGAGGTACTTACAACGAAAAAAAAAAAATTGAATGTCATTTCTTTAATTTAATATATATTTTGAGTTAGTATTTTGTACATTGGCGGTTAATTTTTTTTTATTTCATAAGTAGCATTAAAAATTACCAAGTATTTTTAAAAATATTTATTTTTTTAATATTTTACTATGTTCCTATAAGACACTTGCCAACTCCTTAACCCTACTTGTGGAGTCTAAAAATCACGACAATATACCAAATATTTTTTCAGATATTTTTCATATTTTAAATTATTAAAGACTTTGCAACAAATGTTCGGTTAAATATTAATGTTGTATTTTTTTTCTAAAACCACCCTAATGATAAATTTTTTTAAGGAGAATCAATCAAACAATAAAAATAAGAACAAATCTCAAAACTAAATTTGATTTAATATGCAAAATAAGAACAAATCTCAAAACTAAATTTGATTTAATATGCAATGTTCTATATATAAATTTTGATTTTGTACAATTTTTATAAGATATTTTAATTTGATTTAATTTAATTTTCATTAACAACTAACATTATTATCGATGTAACGCTCCAACTTTTCTTATTTCTGTTTCTGTGTAACTTTAGCACCAATATTTGTCTACTTCAGTGGTTGTATGTTCTGGGAGTGTGAGAGGTTCCAAGTTCAAGCCATACTTTTAGCAAATTTTGGTTATTTTTGGAATTAAGCCCTAACATGGCTCAATGGGCTTATATTTATTGTCTATAATTTCATACCAGAATGAGCTTGCTGGTGTAAATGGTAAGGAAGTTGGTGTGTTGGAGGTTTGGTGTTCAAATCCTGGCGTAAGCATAAGTATTAATTTTGATCCGTAATCTGATAGAGTTTCGATCAAGTGGGAAGTCTGAGGAAGTTGAGTTAATGGGGAGAAAATCTAGGGATATGCTATCATGTCCGTTTTATTTTTATTTTTCCCTAATAATCTATTCATCTTTTTCTTTTTGACGTTTATTTTCCCTTTCCTGGTAAAATTTTGGCTCTTTTTGTTTCTTCAAATTCTACTAATCACTTTTAAGTCTTCACTTTTATTTTTGGAACTTTGGGGATTCCTCGCTCGGTTAAGCAACAAATTGGGAGGAAAGGGGCTCTCTTCGTTCAAAATCGTAATCGAATCATTCAGGGTGTTAGAGTTCTGAAAGGCTCAAGAGTGTTTTCGCATCGAATCGATACTAGGTGTGTACCCGAAACGCAGAAAAGCAAGATTCAAGAAAAGCTAAAATTGTAAATTGTCGATGCCACACAAGCGTGCGGTCGCCTGTGTGGTAGGCCGTGTGCGAGAACACGGCCGTGTAATCGGCAAAGGCATGGCCATGCGCAGCACACAGTCTTATGGTAGCTTGAGTGTGGCCGTGTAGGCTACACAGGCTAGGCCAAGCTAGGCGTGTAGGCCCACACGGGCATGGAACACGGGCGTGTGGGTTTTGGGCCAGGTCGTGCGATCCATACGGGCAAGGCCAATCCAAGCGTGTGGGCCCATTTATCTGAGAATTTTCCTAGGGTCACACGGGTCACCTCGATTGACTGTAGGCCTACTGTAGGGTCAGTAAGGGCTAACCAAACCCTAAAATTGTAAATTCAAAAGTTTGATATTCTGTTCTGAAACATGATAAATATCGTGCATGTCTGGTTAATATTTATATGATTGTCTGTTGATTAAGTAATAGCATGTTGAGCATGTTAATTTGTATATCTGCATTTGATTCCTGTATCTATTATTGGGGTTGGGGTGGCATATACATATGGAGGAAGTGTTCTAAGAGGCGACTTTTGCCTAACTTCTGGAAGCAATACTGCATATTATTTATTACGTGTCGTATCGGCACAATATGGTGTGTAGGATTAGGTGAGTGTTTTAAACCCCACATGGTGTGTAGGGATGAATGGAGATGATGTGTAGAGGATGGTGTGTAGAGGATGGGGTAGGACTCTGATATCTGATGTAACACCCCTCACCCGTATTCAACGCCGAAATAGGGTTACGGAGTATTACTGGACTTACAACACTTTTAAATATACATTTCATATACAATTCACCAAGTCAAATACAAATCAATCATAAATAATCATAGTGTCCCTTAAACGAGCCTACGAGGGCTTAAACATGCATTGAGAGTGATTCGAGACTACAACCGAATACTGGGGAAATTTTTTGACATTTAGTAAAATTTTCTCCAAACAGGGAACACACGCTTGTGAGCAGGCCGTGTGTCTCACACGGATACTAAACACGGCCGTGTCACCGCCGTGTGAAAACATGGGGTACATACTGACTTGGGTCACACGGCCAATCACACGCCGTGAGTCTAGCTCCTGTGCCCTTCGAATGGCCATACACGTCCGTGTGCTAGGCCGTGTGCTAGGCTGTGTCAAATCTGTAGGGTATACTAACTTATGCAACACGGCTAAGTCACACCCTCGTATGTGACCGTGTGGAGCATACTAACTTCATTTCAAATTCAACACCAGGGGACATACGGCTGAGACACATGCCCGTGTCTCTGCCCGTGTGGACAAAAATAGACTATTTATCAAGCCAATTTTGTCACCCATTTTGCACATACCTAAACCAACTCAAATGGTACCGATCTATAACATAAATAACATTCAATTCAGCCATAATCAAGACTAATCCATATCATTTTCAATACCAACATTCAACATGATTATAACCTCAAACCTTACTCCATCAAAACATACCAATTCAACTAATTATTCCTTTATTAAACATACATTATTTGAATCAATTCACAAACATAATTCACTTCTAATATCAACCACTTATTCACATATATGCACATAATCAAAATTCACCAAATTAAGCCAACTCTCATATCTATATTTACAACTCAAAATATATACATTTACAATGCCAATTCATTTGGCCAACTTCATTACCAAAACATAATCAACATGACTCACACACCTATACATGCCATATACTTAAACATAGTTTCAAAAGTACCAAAGAGTTAGTAGATAGTGTGGTGAAGTCTTTGACGATCCCCGAATCCGAGCTAGCTTTGAAATCACTATAAAACATGGAAAAACAACAAAGTAAGCTATACAGCTTAGTAAACTCGTATGTTAACAATGAGTAACTATCACCATTCATTAAACATTCATATAATGAAAAACAATGTACAACAATTCTATTAAATCTCAAGCTATCAAATGATCATTCATATAACTTACCAAGAAGCTCATTAATTTCATAGTTTTCAATACTCAATTCATTTCTGCATGTACATGTACTATCTCGTACCAATCTCATATTCAACCACATCCTTCTTTTACCCATTGAACCATTCAAAATAGAAGTCGGATACTCCAGGTCTCACACGATAACTACCTATACCATGGCCTGAAGCCAAATCAATGTAACTTATCTGAAATTCTGATATCATGGCCCGAACCCAAATCAACTGATATGCATGGCCCGAAGCAAAATCGATTTATCTTGCACACATAGTGCTAAATCATGGCCCGAAGCCAACTCAAGTATACCTAATGACATGTCACTAGCATTCTAAACTATTTCTAATGTTCAATTAGGTTTCCAACTGTCGAATTTTCATTGAATCATTTCGAACTCACACTTAATCACATAAACACAATTCATGCTATATCGAAGCATATAAAATACATTTGAAATGAATTTATAACATATGAACTTACCTCGGATGTTAAAACAACGAATCGAATCGAATCGATTAGTCGATAACTTTATCTTTTCCACGATCCAAGTCCGTATTTCACTTTTCTTGATCCAAATATATTCAGAATTAACTTATTTAATCATCTATTCATTCAATTTAGTCCAAAACACTCTTTAAGGCACATTTACCTTTTACCCCTAAACTTTCACTTTTTTACAATTTAGTCCTTATTGCCTAAAAATACAAATTCATGCAATTAAGTCCCTACCCATGATAGCCAAATTTCTCTTATTACCATTGCAGCCCATATTTTTTATTTATTTCACATTTTAACCACAAAGTTTTAATATTTCTCAATTTAGCCCTAATTTGCATTTTCACTAAAAATCACTTAACAAAACTTATAATACTCATAAAAAATATTCATAATCTATCATCAAACATCAAAAATCATACATATTCATCAATGGCATCATTCAAAATCTTTAACAGTGACAAACCGTAATATGTTAATATTTTAATCCCATATTTAGCATACTTTTGGATGATTTATTCCCTGAATTGTGGAATTTGGTGCTCCTAATCCTTTAATTTCATGTTTTATACTAAAGAGAGCACCAGAGGATGAAAAGAATGAGAAACGGGCTAAAAATGGAGAAAATGTGCCAAAGTATGAAATCAACACGGCCTGGGCCCGAGACACACGGACGTGCCTCTTTAGCAGATCCGACCACGGGCTGGATTCAATTTACACAGTCATGCCACACGGGTGTGTCCCTGCCACAGCAAAGAAGAGTTTCATTCGGATTAGGGTACTTAGAGGCAAAGAAAGACATTCCAAAAGCCTATATAAACACCCTAGAGGCCAACTTTCGAGGGGGCGTTCAACTAGGCCAAGGAGCCAAGCCGGAGAGGCCGAATTGTGGGATTCACTCGAAGAAAGTCGGTTGATCCATCCCAGAAGCCGGAATCACACTCAAGACTGAGGATCTCTCATTAAATTCCTTCAAGGGTTTTAAGGTTTTCTTTATGTTTTGTTATTTTTCTTCTGAGATGTATTCTTTTATGATTATGAACTAAACCCCTCAAATACTTGAGGGGGATGAAACCTAAGACGGATCTTGTTATTGTTTTTTGAACTATATGATAAATACTTGATTTGTTCTTAACTATGTGTTCTTAATTCTTTCTTTGATATTTCAGGATATTGATTCAAGTATTGATGTGCTTAGGCAGAGAAGGAATATTCCCTGTTTAAAAGTAGATCTAGTATAGTTAAGCGGAGTTGATCGCAACCCTAGAGATAGGATGACAAAAATCTGTAGGATTAGGGTCAAACCTAATATGGGAGTCCATAGATCGAGTTAATGCAATTCTAGGGGTTTTAATTAGAAAGAGATTTTAATTAATCAACCTAGGGTTAGACGTTAGTAGCCTCGAGAGAGGTATTAATATAAATTAGGGAATCCTACGGATCAAGTCAAGTATTCTCTGGTTCAAAGTTAGATAACAAGTGAAGTCTAGGTGGATTCTTCCTCGGGTATTGCCTTAATCAATTGGTTTTTCCCACAAGTATTTCCCCAATTCCTTCTCTGTGTCTTAGCATCTTTAGCTTAGTAGTTAGTTAATTTTAGATTAAACAACAATTCTGTTAATTCTTAGGCTAAATAATAAGAAGAAAGTTAGTATTAGTACTTTTGGTTCCCTTGGGTTCGACAATCTGGTCTTGCCACTAAACTATACTACTGTTCGATAGGTGCGCTTGCCTCAATCATGGTGATAGTTAGTTTCTAGGCTCGATCATTCATTATATAAATTTTAAGACTTTTTCCACCACCATCAAGTTTTTGGCGTCGTTGCCGGGGAACTGAAATATTAAGAATGCTCAATTTTTATTACTTTAGCCATATTTTATTTTTGCAATTAAATTTTATTTTTACTTTTCTAATTTTCTTTTCCTTTTTGCCTGTTCCTAGCAGGTACCTCTAGTTTATGACTAGAAGAAACCCGACAGGAGCCTTAATTTATGACAGTGATCTTGAAGGTACTGTTCGCAAAATGTAGAGAAATAAGGCGAAGCCTAAACTACATAAAAGAAGAGCAAGAGAACAAAATTAATACTACCAAAGAGATGGCTGAGAATAATCTGCTACCTCAGGAGGTGGCCGAAAATCATTCTCCTCGAACTATGTATGATTCTGCTAAACCTAATTTAACAAGAACTGAGTCAAGTATTGTTACACTTGCTATTGCTGCAAATAATTTTGAACTGAAACCTAACACAATTTAGATGATACAACAATTTTTTCAGTTTGATGGTTTGCAAGATAAAGATCCAAATAATCACTTGGTGAATTTCCTAGAATTTTGCGATACTTTCAAAATAAATGGCATTTCTGATGATGCCATCCGTCTTCAGTTATTTCCCTTTTCTTTGAGGAATAAAGCTAAACAGTGGCTGAATCTCTTCCACGAGGATCAATCATTACATGGGAACAAATGACCGAAAAATTTTTTTAAAATATTTTTCGCCGACCAAACGGCCAAATTAAAAAATGATATCTCTTCTTTTGTGCAGATAGATCTAGAAACACTATACGATGCTTGGGAGAGATACAAAGATCTATTGAGAAGGTGCCCATACCATGGATTACCATTGTGGCTATAGGTCCAAACTTTTTACAACGGTGTGAACCCCTCAACCAGGCAGTTGATTGATTCAGCAGCTGACGGAAACCTAAATAACAAAACACCTGAGGCGGCCTACGAATTTATAGAGGAATGTTACTGAACAACTATCAGTGGCAAGTTACAAGGACAATGCCAACAAAAGCAGCCGAATTTTTCAACCTCGACGCAGTAACCATGCTATCAAACTAGGTAGAGATGTTAAATAAAAAGATTGATAGTTTTTGTGGTTCTTCACAGGTACATCCAGTTATGCAGTGCGAGATGAATAGAGGAGGGATGAACAACACAGAATATCCGCCTTACAACCCGAGTGCTGAAAACAAGCAAGTTCATTATATGGGTAACAATTTTAAATCTCAAAAATAACCTTTATAGTAATACTTATAATCCAGGTTGGAAGAACCACCCCAATTTCTCATGGGGTGGCTAAGGAAATCAGAGACAACAACCCCCTTCAAACTTCCAACAATAGCCCTACCCACAGGTAAAGAAGCCTAACCTTGATTAGATGCTGACAAAATTCATAGCGGTGTCAGAAACACGTTTCCAGAAGACCGAAACAACACTTAAAAATTAACAAGCATTGATTCAAGAGATCGAGAACCAGTTAGGGAAACTTGCTAAGGTGATCTCTGAATGACCACAAGGTAGCTTGCCAAGTAACACTGAGACTAACCCAAATGAGCAACTTTAAGCCATAACAGCTCATGACAATGAAGGGTTAGTGGAATCTGAATCTGAGCCAAGGTAAGAACCTGTGGTAATTGAAGGTAAAGTTGAGGAAAGTCAAGAAAAACCAAAACCGATAATTAAAGAGTACCAGCCTCGAATATCATACCCTAATGCGATGAAGAAAGACAACACAGATGAACAAATTCAGTAAGTTTCTTAAACTTCTGAAGAAATTACATATTAACTTACCATTTCTTGAAGCTCTTTCGCAGATGTCAGATTCAAGGAAATTTTTAAAAGAGCTTTTGACAAATAAGCGAAAGTTAGACGATGAGTCACATGTGGAATTAAACGAAGTGTGCTCAGCAATGTTGCAAAATAAATTACCACGAAAATTAAAAGATCCAGGGAGTTTTACAATTCCATGCTTAATTGGTAGTTTATCTATTGATAATGCTTTAGCTGATTTAGGGGCAATCATCAATGTTATGCCTTATAAAATTTTTAAACAACTAGGTCTAGGGAAACCCAAACAAACTAGGATGAGTATTCAATTAGCTGATAAGACTATTCAAATTCCTAGGGGTATAATTGAAGATGTTCTAGTTAAAATTGATAAATTCATATTCCCAGTAGACTTTGTCGTTTTAGACATGGATGAGGACAATAGTATCCCCTTAATTTTAGGAAGACCTTTTTAGCAACTGCCAAAGCTAAAATTGATGTTGGTACAGGTGAACTCACATTTCGTGTAGGTGACAAATCAATCAGTCTTCAAGCTCTCGACTCAGCTAAGACATCGAGTGATAAAGGTAAGAACGTAAATTCTATTAATAATCATTTGGTTCAACTTTCTTTACAGGAAGCACCACGAAATCAAACAACTAAGCCAGATCATAGACCTTATGCCAATAAAGAAGAAATTTATGAGGAACGAAGGCTTCAGATTGATGAACTAGACGAGTGGAAGGCACATTTCAAGGAGGAATAAAAGCCACACAAAGTAAAGCCGATGGAATCTCCAGACAAGCTTATAGGAACAACAAATCACTTCAAAATAGGAGATCATGTATTGTTGGATAAGAAAGACCCTCGAATCACTAGTTCAGACCTTAAAATAAACGAAGAAATCATTTTCACGGTACTGAATATCTTCCCATACGGAACAGTCGAGGTAAGTAATCCCATATTCGACACTTTTAAGGTAAACACCACTCGACTTAAACTATATATCGATAACCGAATTGATAGCATGAGAAAGGATTTTCACCTCCTCAAACCACCATGATTATGCGAATGAGAGGTAAGTCCAGCTTAAGACTTCAAATGAGAGCTTCTCGGGAGGCAATCCGAGCACTAACTTCACTAATGTCATATTTTCGAATTTTAGCATCTAACTAAGAACTAACCAGACTTTTAGGCGCAGGTTTTCATACCCACATGGCCGTGGGATGTATGGCCACCACAGGTAGGTACAAGGGCATGGGCAACCACCAGGTCCCTGATCTCTATTTAAAATCCCCTTCTTCTGCTCACTTTCCCCCTAAATATTCTTCCCTTTCCCTTTCTTTTTGAACGCATACCCATTTTCCATTATTCACTTTTATTCTTATTTTTATTTTTACTTTCTTTATTATTTTCTTCTTAGTCTTCATGCCATTTAGATTTAGCTTAGGATACAATAAGATCAAACCAGCTGCTTTGAGGATTCAATTTCAAATGGCTCGAGGCATTCCCCACGTTCACCTCTACTCAATCCTATCTGGTTTCTCTTCATAAACTCCATCCAAAATTCAAGAAGTTTCACTTCTCTCCCTATCTTTTGATTTTATCACTATATTGTCAGTTTATCTATCTTTGTACATTGAGGACAATGTACATCTTAAACGTGAGGGGATTAACTATAGTATTATTTGAAAATCCCTGAATTATGCCTTATTCTTAAGTAATTTTCTCATATTACTAATTAGAATGAAACTTCTATTGATTTATGATTTTATTTATATGTTTTGAATTAAGTCATAGTTAATTGTGCATTGATAATTTAAACTCTAAGATACTATACAATCAAGCATGATAAGTCTATTTTTCAGAATTAAAAATTTGCTAGGTTGTTGACCTAAATTTGAATATTACCTTGAAGTTTGAAATTTGCAAGGTTGTCATCAAAAACCCATAATTTTTGTGAGATTTTGAGCCTTTTAGGGCATATATTTTTCTTGCTCACTTTATTGATTATGAGTGTGTCAACATTGATTTGTTATTCTAGAACTTGCTTCAATTATACATGTTGAGACCACAGTTTTGATTTGATATATGAAGTGATAAAGGCACCTAGGATTTAACCCACTTACTCCACTAAAAACCTACCCTCACAATTAACCCCTAGTGAATCCCTTTGATCCTAACAACCCTTTTATTGACTCACCCACTAATATTAACCCAAAACATATTTTGTATTTGTTATCACCATTCCTCTTGACTACCCTTTTTGTCGAGATTGATTTTGAGCAGTTGCCTAACTATGTTCAATATTTCAGTTGTTAAAGTTCTTTCCTATACTTGATTTGTTCTTAAAAAAAATCAAGTCATTATTAGTTCTATAATTAAGTGAGCTTATACGTTTAAATTCAACATATTGAAGAAGAAGCTCGTATTATTAGTATTACAAGTTTTCAATTGATGTAATTATTCAAGACTAGTTCACTTTTCTAGTTAGGTAAATCGTCAATTCAATCTCGATTCTAACCCTTTAATTAAGCTTTTATCCACACCTTTAACCTAAGCCCTGTTAAAACCCTTTAAAAACCTTTTGATTTGTGTATCATCTCATTTTATAGTGGTGAAGATTTGATTTTCAAGCAAGCCTATGGAATTAACTTTTCATGTTCGATTTTTGAGAGCTTAATTTTGAACTTTAAACACTTTGAGTGATTTGAGTGAATCTTTAGTGAGGATGTCAACTCTTGTCGATTTTGAATTAAAGGTAATTGTTTAGATAAGGGAAACACTTATATTTTTTGTGCTACAAACTTGTGACTTTGATTGTTTGAATCTTCAGGACTCTTTTAGTTAAATTATCCATGTGTAAGTTATCTATAAATTATGATGAGGCATTGTTGATGAGAATTATGAGTTGTGAGTTGAGATTTTTGCTTGAGGACAAGCAAATGCTTAAGTGTGGGGGTATTTGATAAACCGTAATATGTTCATATTTTAATCCCACATTTAGCATACTTCTGGATGATTTATTCCTTGAATTGTGGAATTTGGTGCTCCTAATCCTTTAATTTCATGTTTTATACTTAAGAGAGCACCGGAGGATAAAAAGAATAAGAAACGGGCTAAAAACGGAGAAAATGGGCCAAAGTACAAAATCAACACGGCCTGGGTCCGAGACACACGGCCGTGCCTCTTTAGCAGATCATCCACAGGCTGGATTCAATTCACACTGCCGTGCCATACGGACATGTCCCTGTCGCAGCAAAGAAGAGTTTCATTCTGATCAGGGTACTTAGACATAAAGAAAGAAATTCCAAAAGCCTATATAAACACCCTAGAGGCCAACTTTCAAGGGGGCGTTCAGCTAGGCCAAGGAGCCAAGCTAGAGAGGCCAAATTGTGGGATTCACTCGAAGAAAGCCAGTTGATCCATCCTAGAAGCCGGAATCACACTCAAGACTGAGGATCTCTCCTTCAATTCCTTTAGGGGTTTTAGGGTTTTCTTCATGTTTTGTTATTTTTCTTCTGAGATATATTCTTCTATGATTATGAACTAAACCTCTCAAATACCTGAGGGGGATGAAACCTAAGACGGATCTTGTTATTATTTTCTGAACTATATGATAAATACTTGATTTGTTCTTAACTATGTGTTCTTAATTCTTGCTTTGATATTTCAGGATATTAATTCAATTATTGATGTGCTTAGGCAGAGGAAGAATATTACCTGTTTAAGAGTAGATTTAGCATAGTTAAGCGGAGTTGATAACAACCCTAGAGATAGGATGATGAAAATCTACAAGATTAGGGTCAAACCTAATATGAGAGTCCATAGATCGAGTTAATGCAATTCTAGGGGTTTTAATTAGAAAGAGATTTCAATTAATCAACCTAGGGTTAGACATTAGTAGCCTCGAGAGAGGTATTAATATAAATTAGGGAATCCTAAGGATCAATTCAAGTGAATTAATTGTCTGGTTCAAAGTTAGATAACAAGTGAAGTCTAGGTGGATTCTTCCTCGAGTATTGCCTTAATCAATTGGTTTTTCCCATAAGTATTTCCCCAATTCCTTCTCTGCGTCTTAGCATCTTTAGCTTAGTAGTTAGTTAATTTTAGATTAAACAACAATTCTCTTAATTATTAGGCTAAATAATAAGAAGAAAATTAGTATTAGTACTTTTGGTTCCCTTGGGTTCGACAATCCGGTCTTGCCACTAAACTATACTACTGTTCGATAGGTGCACTTGCCTCAATCGTGGTGATAGTTAGTTTCTAGGCTCGATCATTCATTATATAAATTTTAAGACTTTTTCCACCACCATCAAAAAGTTTTGCAAATTAGCCCCTGGGCTAGTTAGTACTAGCTGCAATGACCTCAAAAACATAGAAATCATTAAAAACGGGACAAAAATCACTCACCAATTGCACAAATAAGCTTGGCCAAACCCTAGCTTAAAAAATGGCTACTTATCCTTGATAAATTCGACTAGTGAAGATGAATGAATGCCTAATTTTATGTTTTGTGTTATTTAATTATAACTTAATTACTCATTTACCTATTTAACCTTATTACTAATTCAAAATTTCAATAATGCCATGCCACTATCATCCACTATCCTATAAATGGTTTAATAACAACATAAGGACCTTAAATTTAAGATTCTATAGCTATTAGAAACCTTTAGCTATTAGAACTCAAGTTTTACGCTTTACGCAATTTAGTCCTTTTTATCAAATTGACCATTCAAATGATAAAATTTCTTAACAAAATTTTCACACAATCACTCAATCATACTGTAAACATTAAAATAATAATAAAATAATTATTTTGACCTCGTATTTGTGGTCCCGAAACTACTATTCTAATTTGACCAAAAACGGGCTATTACATTTGATCTGCTTATCTGCATCTGTATCTGGAATAGGCTTAGGCCGAATCTGCATCTACATCTATAATGGGCTTAGGCCCGAATTTGTATCTGTCTGATTTGTGATATTTTGTATGTGTGCATGCTTAATTCTGTTGGGTTACACACTGAGTTTACGTAAACTCACCCATTTTCTGTCTGATCTGTACAGGTAATCCACAGAGTTAGGCGGATCGGTGCAACGGAGGACTCGACGGTGACCACTCGCCATAAACTGTTTTATTTCGGTTTATAGTTTCAATTAAGTTTGGTATTAAGATTTGAGAGTTTGTATTTTCTGGGACTGTATGGACTTTTAACTGTTGGTTTTGGTTTTGTTGTTCGATTCATGCATGCTTTATCCAAAAGTTTTCTTTTAAAACGACGATTTTCTAAAACAAGGTTTTCTAAATCATGAACTGTATTGCTAAAACATTACGATTTTCGTAAGCTTTCATTCTAAATGATTTTTAGGAAAAAGGATTAATGTTTTGATAATGAATATAAAAACTTAAGAGTTGAACAAACATTTTTTTAATTTGTTAAAAAAAATAAGAGCTAATAAGCTGAAATGGTTTTATTGTGACGACTTAGTTTACAAAACTCATTCCATGTGACATCGCCAGATTTGGCCATAACGTCTAGGCCAGGTTTGGGGTGTTACAATCGATATAACACAATTTTATATTTACATACACAATAATCATATTTATCCATATAAAAATAAATTGATGTATTCATTTATTAAAAAGTGAACAGTTGAATCAAAATCAAAGCATAATATGTATAATTACACAAAATCAAAATTCATATATCAAATTATACATTAAATCAAAATCTATAAAAATATTAACTTCTTTTTAGAAAATAAATTAATTTTTGATTTTGAATTTCAATAATAATAAAAATAATGAAGTGGTATCAAATTTCATGTGATTAATTTGTTTTCTTCAAAATTGAGATGATTGATACGACTCTAATAGTTAGGAGACAAAATATGAGTTACATGAGAAGTATGTAAACCTAACAAGTTGTTTCACCAAAATGCAAGTTTCATACAAAAGATGTCCAAGAGGAGATGCAATTATTTTCCTTGTTTGCAAATTAAAACAAGGAATTAGACCGACAATATGTACATACTAAATGCAAATAATTTATAATATATGATATGATACCACTAAGATATTAAATATTATAAAATATAATCTACAACTACCGAACCATAATATATATATTCACATGAAGAAGTGAATTTTTGGGAAATTTTTAGGGGGGTCCTTAGATAACATGACTTTTCCAAGAAAATTATGTCCAAAATTTGGTCCTGTTTTTTCATTTAATTCTTTAGTATGTTACCGTCAATTTGTCAATGATAATGGTGTACCGACACAAGATTTTGGTCCTACATTGTTAGAGGAAAGGGCCTTTCACCTTTCATTTTCTTCAATCAAATCTTAAACCCACGTGCGCCTCAATACACTACACTTTCTTTGCTTACCCATGTGAAACCGTAATTCAATGTAAATTACCCTATTGGGATAACTATTAAAATTATAATATAAATTTTAATTTAATGTTTAATTATATAAATATCACACTTTCTAACTCACTTTAATGTGCCAAAATCTCTTTTCCTCTTTCTCTTTTGATGAATATTTTCTCCTTATTGTTTTTTACTGTTCCTACTCTTATTCTTATAATAAAAGAGTTTGTTGAATTTTTAAGGAAAATTATCTAACGTAACTCAAACTTAAAAGTTTAAATCTTTAGTTTCTTTATTCATTCAATTTTTACAACAATCTTATGGATAATTCTTGGCTGCTATTTTCACTATGTTCTTCATGTCGCTCTGTCGCTATCAGTGTTTTTTATGTGTGAAAATTAGTTATACAAGTATACATGTTAATCAAATAATAAAGAGATAAAAATATATCATTCCTACAAGAACTAAATTTTAAGTTACTAAGGCTAATTTAGCATTATTTCTAAGAAGCATTTTTGAGATAAAAAATATTTTTGCGATGAAAGCATTGCTAAACAAGATGCTTTTGAGATTTCTTAAAGTGCTTTTGGCATAAAAAAAATGCTTTGCAAAAGCAAAAGTAAAAAATTTTAGTTTTTGCTCAAAAGTATTTTTGACCCAAAAATACTTTTGAGAAACAATGCTAAAGTTAAGTACCAATGATTTAATTTTTTTATCTAATTCGAATAAAAAAAATCTAATTACTATTATAATTAAACTAAGGTAGCTATGAAAATTCTATTCAACTAAAATAATGAAAATTTCTAAGTTTCTCAATCATTTTTAACGATCATGGAACTCTAGCTTCACCTAATTCAGTTAATAAATTATTTCTCATTCAATTGTTCAATCTATGTAATTAATAACCTAAGATTCGATGACATTAACTAGACCCTTCTAGTATCTAGCTAAGTTAGTCCCCTTCTCCACTAGCTATATTCCTATACTTGGCAAGTTGAATGAAGTCAATTCATGCAAACCTGTCGAGTTGATTATGGCATCAAGTTATTCCTATCCTAGGTGCAAATTAACTCGTTTGTCTATGCTACAAAATTTAATCCTAATCTATTCTGTCTAGATCTAAACATTAATTTTCTCTTCAAGACAAACCAATATTATCAAATTAATACAACTTGGTGATTAGGCAAGAAGATTAAAATAAACACGGGATTAAATAAATAAATAACAAGTGTCGAAACCATTTTTAAGTTTTTTTTAAAAACGGGGATCGACTTTAAAAATAAAAATGGAGTCGCCACCAATCCCTTTTTGCTTAGGTGTGATCGGATCATCTTATAAAACATTTTATTTCAAAATGTTGATTTTGGTCCACAAAATATAAGAAAACAGGTTCGGGAGTTGGTTACATACGAAGAAGGGTTAGCACCCTCGTAATGCCCAAAATTGGTACCTAATTGATTATTTAATGTCCTAATGTCAAAAATTTGAATTATTTTAAAATACAATTCTTTTAAAAGAATGTTTATATAACCCGTTTTGGAATATTAAGACTCTTTCATTCCTAGAGGATTAAATATCACATCCAGTACGTTAGGATGCGACATTTTCACCCCCCAAAACTAAGATCGTCTCTTAATTTCCCAAAAAAAGAAATTAAAAGGATATTTAGTCATTTGAATGAACACAAAACCGAAACCCAGCACGTTAGGGCACAATTTCTCGAACTCCCAAACACAAAACATTACCTTGTTTTCTGAAATTTTTATCCCGAGATAACACAACGTCATATCCAGAGAGTTAAGATACGACAATTTTGAATTCTCGAGAATAAGTTTTTTATTTATCTTGTAAAAGGAAAGTAATAGGTTCTTTGGACTCGAAGAGGAAAATCGAAACCCAGTAAGTTAGGGTAAGATTTCTTTTGAACCTTAGAACACAAAGTATTTGCTTATAATTTTAAAAATCGAATTAAATGTGATATGATTTTATAATAAAATGATGGATGAATTATAATACACATGCCTAATAGAGTGAAACAAGGAAAACAAATATAAATTACAATAATAAATAAAAATTAAAAAGAATAATTTATATAAAATAATAATTAAAAAGATGACAAAAGAAAAACGAAAACAAAGGTTAATAATAAATAAATAAACAAATAAGTACTATGTACAATAAAAATAAAATAAAAATAAAATAAAATAATAATAACAAAATATGTTAATAAATAAATAATAATAAAAATAATATTAGCAATTATAAAATAAAAATAATAATAATGATGATAAAAATAATAGCAAAAATAAAAATAGTATTAATAATAATGATAATAAAATAATTAATAATAATATTACTAAAAATACTTGACATAGTAGCAAGAATAATAAAAGGGACAATAATAAAAAATAATAATAAAAGAAAACAAAAGAAAGGACTAAATTAAACTTAAAATAAAAATTTGGGGTAAAATCAAATTAAATAAAAAGGGAAGGACCGAATTGTAATACGCGCGCAACTTAGAGGGACCTAAACAGAAAATAACCCCACCCTCTGAAACGGTGCCGTTTGAATGTGGACCAAATTGCAATAGATGAAAATTTAAGGGCTGAATTAAAAATAAAAGAAAACTTAATTAAAAAACTAAAAAAGCGGAAGGGCCAAATGCGCAAATAGGCCCCTCTTCCAAAACACGCGGATCCTAAGGCTGGGGCGGGTCGGATCGGGTCAGGCCAAGGCAAAACGACGAGTTTTGTGCCCAAACACACGGCTCAAAAAACGACGCCGTTTTCAATTCGTATAAAAGGCTAATTTTTCTGAAAATTTTTCATTTTCATTCTGTTTTAAACAAAAAAGACGGAGAGGCACTTCGGAATCCTCTGCCCATGCGATTTCTAGTGAGGATTCCGGCGAACAATGCTTCCACCGGGTCTTTGATCTCTTCAATTTATTATCCATCAGGCCTTGCACTAAAGCCCTGTGCTCGATGCATTCTTGGATCTCATGCCCCCATCTATTATAGAACTCATGATATTTACACCCTTAACAGAAAAGTTGGGTAACGAAATTTCTGCACCAAAGGGACCATCAAATTTTACGATTCTCAATCTTACGAATCTTTCAATTATCTTTTTAAAAGCGACACAGTTCTCGATCGAATGTCCTGTTATTCCCCATGGTATTCGCATTGGCCATTTACATCATACCATTTGGGGTATAGAGGCTGTATTGGCTCGACATAAAAAGGGGATATGATATGTGCGTCAAACAAAACTTGGTACAACTCCCTATACGTGACTGGAATGGGTGCGAACTGAGGTTTCTCTATTTTCGGTCTTGAATTGGGTTCTTTCCTTGGGAAGACTCCATGGCTGGTAATTACCGTCCTTGGCTAGCTTATTGTGATCAGCTTTGAATGGCCTTTGTTATACCTACTCGTACCATTCGCTTCCTTTTCCTTTTTCTTTGGGGCCTTTAAAGTCCACTCTCCCCTTTTCCTTGTTTCTGCCAGTACAACTAGTTTGGTTCGAACATCATCCGGGTTAACACCTGAACCCATCGGGAAGTTTAATAAGGTCAAGTCAGTAACACCCCAAACCCACCCAAACACCACAATCGGATCCGCATGTCACTAAGAAGATTTAATAAAACATGTTGCATTTTTGGAAAATATTTTCCTTGAGTTTAACCTTTTATTCGGAAAAATTAATAATTTATAGTTTTAAATAAAATATGCCTTTATGAATTAAAACCCAAATTTAAATACATGCCTTAGTTCAATTAAAATAAAAATTTAAATAACTAAAAGTAATAAAAGCCCGTAATAAAACAAAATATAAACGGTGGCCCATGGCCTTATTACAACGAGATTTAAAATCCATTAAATAAGAATATAAAATAATAACTAGAGTCTTTTTGTGGATCCAAATGTTCTTTTGCATGGCCACCTTGCACTCCTCTCAAGGATCCCGGTCCGATGCACTAAATGCTACTTGGAAAATTAGTGGCTGAAAATTATCAAAATAGGGAGTGTTTGCTGAAAATTGAGACCTTGGGGGTTGAAATGTTAATTAATTGGTTGAGTCAAAGAGACTAACGTATGCCATGGATTTAGGGACTAATTTAGGCTTCAGAGACTCGTGTGCAACCCTCATGCACCATTAGATTTGGGCATTAGCCCATAAAACTAAAATAATCGAATTAATATACATAATAAACATAATATGCAAGCCCAACCCAAATCCTAGGTTTCCATCTATTTATTTGATGAGATAATAAGGACAATAAGGATTAAATTAGATTTTAATTAGATTATTATTTAATTAATCTAAAAGGTGGCAAAGAGAAAAAGTGGGCATGTGTTCAATTCAAATTCTTTTTGAATTAATTCAAGCTAGTGGCCAAGAGGGATTTAAGGAAATTGATTAAAATTTGAACTCTTCATGGGAAGAGTGGACGGCAAGCATGGGGGTTTAGTGTTTTACTTACTATTAATTTGTTGAGGGATTAGAAGATTAATTGGAAGATAAAACCTTGCTTTATCTTGGAAAATTAGTGGCTGAAAATTATCAAAATAGGGGAGTGTTTGCTGAAAATTGGAGACCTTGGGGCTATCCATATCTATTTTGTACAAAGAAAGAAGGGCCAAAAGTTCTTCAATTTTTCTCTTCTTTTCTCACTTGTTGTCGCCAAATTCCCTAAGCAATTGCTCAATTTTCCAGCTTCTTTTCTTCTTCTTTATGTTAAAACCCCTTAAACCCCTACTTCTTTTCCTTCATCTTTTCTTCCTCCATTAGTCGAACCCCTACCACCTTGTCGCCAAAATCTCCTTAGACAAACCGCCCAAAAACACTCAAAATTCCAGATCATCTCTTGTTTTCCTTAGTGAATCTACTCCCTATTTGGTGTAGTTTTGGTTAACATCAAAGCAAAGGGTGCTCTTTTCTTCAATCGTTAGAAGAGGTAAGTGGATCTCGTCGAATGTTCTGCTTTTGTTGGATCAAGATCTATCATCCGCTACATCCATTCAAGGGACAAAATCATCACCATTGTCACATGATGATTAAATGCTATGATATGATTTATGAAAATTTTATTAAAGCATGTGATGGTGGGATTGATGAGAGGAGGGGATGAAATATGGATTTCTACAATCAACCCACACCGCTACACACCTTGATGGCGGTCGATTTGTGACTCTAAGCTCATCATCGAGATCATGGTCCAGAGATTTAGCCACTAGAAAAGCGAGAGATCACGACAAAAGCCGCTACAATAGATCACGGTAAGTAACCAGCTAAAAATAATTTTTCAAACTTAAAAATCGCTACAAAATAAACTAAGATCACGGTGAAAACCGCTACAATGATCATGGTGAAAACCGCTACAACATATAACTTCCTCCTTTCATCAAACCCAACCCATGCAATCACATAAAATCAATATACTTATATCGCTTAATCGTAACATTCACTAACCCGATGATTTGTTTTACCCTCTTTGGGTTTCTCTATTATGCCCGGATTTTGGCATTTATCAAAACATATAAGACTTATAATCATATATTAATCAAACAGATCTAGATGGTGGGAAAGTCTTACACACCGATATTGTGAAATCCAATATTCTTAGTCGATATCCTTGTTATCCCGATCTACAACTTTGCTCGTAAAGTTGGAAAATGTAAAAATAGGGCCTCTCCTATATTCGCCATGGTTAGTGTTCTACCCGATTTCATATATTTATAGATAAGCCAATCTCCTTACCTTGAAATCCCAAAATAACACGACTTGAGTGTTCTCGATCTTTGACTTAGAGATCTAAGCGTTGGACTCCTCTTCGATCCCGAAATGCGAAAATAAGAAAACCCTTGATTAGTCACTAAATAGCCATTCGGCTAGGGACTTTGAAAAGGAGAAATATTGAAACTCAAAATCGACACATACCTATTGTTTTCTTGATTCGCACAAGCAGATTTCTATCAAGAAAATTCGCAACTTCGGAGGTGAGATCTAAGAATTTCAGCTTTTAGAAGATTTAAGAATTGAAGAGATGGCTAAGAGAGATTTGGCCAATGAATATTAAGGAGAAGAATAGAATAATGAGATGTGATTTGACTTATAAGGATTAGAAGAAAATAACAATAGAGGTTAAAAGATTAACCAACCAGAAATTTTAGAGAGGAAGAAAGGGTGAAGAAAATGGTGGTTTTCGGCTTTTGAGAGGAAGAAGATGAGAAAAGAAAATAAAAGAAAGGCTTCCAAAATTTCGGCACACCCCCTCTTTATATAGAAAACTGATTCCTCCCTTTAGCAGAGATTGATTTTCAGCTAACACTGCCACACATGATAGCTCCTATCCCTTTTCCTTATCTTAATCTATTATCTCCTCAAAATAGTCTTTACCGCTTATTATCCTTAAAGACTAAATCCTAAATAATAGCCTTTATCCGCTTATTATCCACATAGAATAAATATAATAAAATTTCCCCAAAAATAGCCTTGTGCCGTCCACTTCCCTAATCCCTAATGCCAAATTTAACTAACTTAAATTAGAAGATTTGGGCTCCTTAAAACTTAAAACTTGGGCCCCTAACACTTAAATTAACTCATTCCACATATTCACCCATTAACGCATAAACCCAAAAATTTAGGATGTTACAGTTCTACCCTCTTTAAAGAAATTTCGTCCTCGAAATTTCCAACTAACTAGAAATGATACTACCTACGTCTCACTACCATGCTTTCACACAGACTCCAATTCTAAACCAAAATAAACACTTAGTATTCTATGGTAGAGCACGCACCGAGGTATTCACATCTAGAGCGTCCTCGCCCCTTGTACTCATGCTATCGATTCGCTTATCCGATTAAAAATTTTATGAATTATTGTTTTCTTCCACCGATTATCCAGACGACGTCTTATGATTAGTAGTTTTAAGAGTGATTCTTTCAATTCGATCCTATCTACGCTTCAGATTTAGCTTACCTCCTAATTCCAAAACTACATACATTCAACAATCATCATACGAGGCATTCACAAACTTACGTTCATCACCAAGGGTATTTTCGCTTTTTACTACCCAGGGGTATTTTCGTAATTTTAACCTATAGGGGTATTTTGTAATTTTCCAAAATATGGTTTCTGACGATTTTACAAAATAAGGGTATTTTGGTAATTTTGCAATCTAAAGGTATTTCAGTAATTTTGTAATCCGGGGGTATTTCAGTAATTTTGCAAATTTGGGGTATTTTGGTAATTTTGAAATCTGAGGGTATTTCAATAATTTTGAAATCTGGGGATATTTCAGTAATTTTGCCAATCAGGGGTATTTTGGTCATTTACAAATCAAGGGTAATTTGGTAATTTTACAAATCAGGGATATTTTGATGTTGTTGTTGTTGTTGTTGTTTTTGTTTTCTATGGAAAAATTCTATTGACTTTGTAAATCGGGGTATATTTGCAAATCATGGGTATTTTTTTTCAAAATAAGGATATTTTAGCAATTTTGTGAGAAAAATAGGTGGCTGGTCCCTTTCGGGTTTTAATTATAAGTTTTGGTCTGTCAACACGTCCTCATGGTTAGGGTGAACAGTCACTACGCACCAGGTAGGATTCCAGCGAAGAGGAGGTGAGTCACTAGGACTACTTAAATACCAAGCTCTCACTGTATCCACTCCTAGACATGCGTATGCCTGTTGCCACACCCTAACTCGGCGACTAGTTCACAGGATTTATTTTGGTAAATTAAGTCTTATGGAATTTAAGAAGTTGTTTAAGCTAAGCCTATAGTCCATCAAAGTCTAATTAAACTAGCCTACGTCCCATAAAGCCCATCAAGCCCACATATATATATCACACAATGGTTTAGAGTACTTACTCAGGACTTGGACCGAGACGCAGTGTTATGCCGAGCTAACAAACACATTATCATTTCAAAAAAACAACATGCAAGTTTCAAAAGCCCACCTTTAGAAAATGTTTTGAGCCCAAAACCCCAAAGTCGAAGTTTTAAACTGTGCTCGATATTAAATCAGAACACCCCAAACCCGGCCCAAACACCACTAACGGATCGGCATGTCACTAAGAAGATTTGATAAAACATGTCACATTTTTGGAAAATATTTTCCTTGAGTTTAACATTTTATTCGGAAAATTAACAATTTATAGTTTTAAATAAAATATGCCTTTATGAATTAAAACTCAAATTTAAATACACGCCTTAGTTCAATTAAAATAAAAATTTAAATAACTAAAAGTAATAAAAGCCCGTAATAAAACAAAATATAAACGGTGGCCCATGGCCTTATTACAACGAGATTTAAAATCCATTAAATAAGAATATAAAATAATAACTAGAGTCTTTTTGTGGATCCAAATGTTCTTTTGCATGGCTACCTTGCGCTCCTCTCCGGCCGGTCCGATGCACTAAATGCTACGAAATATTAATTAATTGGTTGAGTCATGAGACTCAGTGTGCAACCTCATGCACCATTAGATTTGGGCCTTAGCCCCATAAAACTAAAATAATCGAATTAATATACATAATAAACATAATATGCAAGCTCAACCCAAATCCTAGGTTTCCATCCGCTACACGCCCCCGCATCACCCATTCACACCATTGGGGATTTCTACAATCAACCCACACCGCTACACGCCTTGATGGCGATCGTGTGCTCATCATCAGACCATGGTCAGTAGCCACTACAATGATCAAGAAAAGCCGCTACAACAAATCACGGTAAAATTGCTACAACAGATCACGGTAAAAACCGCTACAATGAGATCACGGTGAAAAACGCCACACAACATATAACTTCCTCCTTTCATCAAACTCAACCCATGCAATCACATAAAATCAATATACTTATATCGCTTAATCGTAACATTCACTAACACGATGATTTGTTTTTACCCTCTTTAGGTTTCCTCTATTATGCCCGGATTTTGGCATTTATCAAAACATTTAAGACTTATAATCATATATTAATCAAACAGATCTAGATGGTGGGAAAGCGTTACACACCTGATATAGCGAAATCCAATATTCTTAGTCGATATCCTTGTTATCCCGATCTACAACTTTGCTCAGAAAGCCGGAAAGATGTGAAAATAGGGCCTCTCCTATATTCAGCCATGGTTAGTGTTCTACCCGATTTCATATATTTATAGATAAACCAATCTCCTTACCTTGAAATCCCGAAAATAACACGACTTGAGTGTTACTGATCTTTGACTTAGAGATCTAAGCGTTGGACTCCTCTTCAGATCCCAAAATACTGAAAATAAGAAAAATCCTTGATTAGTCACTAAATAGCCATTCGACTAGGGACTTTGAAAAGCTGGAGAAATATTGGAAACTCAAAATCAACACATACCTATTGTTTTCTTTAGATTCGGCATAAGCAGAATTTACTGAAGAAAATTCGGCAACTTCAGGAGGTGAGATCTAAGAATTTTTGTTTTTAGAATATTTAAGAATTGAAGAGATGGCTAAGAGAGATTTGACCAATGAATATTAAAGAGAAGAATAGAATAATAGAGATGTGATTTCGGCTTTTAGGGATTAGAAGAAAAATAACAATAGAGGTTAAAAGATTCGGCCAACTAGGAAATTTTAGAGAGGAAGAAAGGGTGAAGAAAATGGTGGTTTTCGGCTTTTGAGAGGAAGAAGATGAGAAAAGAAAATAAAAGAAAGGCTTCCAAAATTTCGCATGACCCTCTTTATATAGACAACCGATTCCTCCCTTTAGCAGAGATTGATTTTCACCAACACCGCCACACATGATAGCTCCTATCCCTTTTCCTTATCTTAATCTATTATCTCCTCAAAAATAGTCTTTATCTCGCTTATTATCCTTAAAGACTAAATCCCTAAATAATAGCCTTTATCGCTTATTATCCACATAGAATAAATATAATAAAATTCCCAAAAAAAATAGCCTTGTGCGATCCACTTCCCTAATCCCTAATGCCAAATTTAACTAACTTAAATTAGAAGATTTGGGCTCCTTAAAACTTAAAATTTGGGCCCCTAACACTTAAATTAACTCATTCCACATATTCACCCATTAAATGCATAAGCCCAAAAATTTAGGATGTTACAGAAGCGTCAGTCTGACGTTGGGGTCCAATAATGACGGGTACCCCATGCGAATGCATGTCTGCTTGAGATGGGACACCAATTGGGGAATAAACGATGTCTTCATCATCATCTACACTGTTGACCACTAGGCTACTCCTTTTTCAAGTCCTCTGGCTAGTAACTAGGTTAGCTGGCCTATCATATTCCTTTGGAATTGTAACACCCTGAAAATAGGCCTATGCATTTTTGATTTAATTATACAAAATGGCATGTCTTACGTATTATGAATGTATAGTGAACATTTTTGGAAACTTGGAAATGTTAAGTTTAAAAGAGGAAAGTGAACATTTTTGGAAACTTGAAAATGTAAGGAAATGTTTTAGAAATGTGAAGTTTAAAAGAGGAAAGTGAACATTTTTGGAAACTTGGAAATGTAAGGAAATGTTTTAGAAAATGTTAAGTTTAAAAGAGGAAACTAAAACAAGGTGGCCTTAAGAAAATTAATAGAGGAAATTTGACACAAGAACGGGCTTGGAGAAGTGGCTAGGAGGCACCACTTAAAGCCCAGTAAGTGACGCCACAATCAAGGGGGAAGGAGCCTAGGTTCGAGTCACGTGGGAAGCAAATAAAAGAGTTTTATTTTGCTGCAAGTAGCAAGGGAGTTGGACGGCACCAAGGCACTTGGGGAGGAGTTTAACTCTCTTTAAAATTCGGCTAAATAGGTGGATAAATGATGGATAATTATTGTTTAAGAGATAAGAGATAAATATTGGATTAAGTTTTACTAAATTGAATGGGTGATAATTAAAGTGATAAAGTTATCAAAATAGGAGTGATGGCCAAGTAAAGGATTTTAAGTTAGTAATTTCGGCTACTAGAGGAAAAGAGAGCCATTCATCATATCTTCTTTCAACTCTTCTCTCGCCAATTTCCTAGAGCATCTCTTCTTCTTCTTTTGTTAGCTAAAGCCGAAAATTAAAGTAAGCCTAGCGAATTCTTCATAGCTTTTGTGATCTCCATTAAAACCGAATCCATAAACTCCTCAAGATACCATCATTAGCCGATTTCTTTATACCAATCAAAAGTCAAATCATGATCCTTCTAGCCTACATAGCCGAATATTGCTAAAGGTTCAAGCAAGGATTGTCGATCTCTAAAGTAAGGGTAAGATCTCATTTAGTTTCATCCTTTTCTTTTAAGATTTGCGAAAACTAGGACTAACCCCATTAATATCTTGTTGTCAAACTTTGAAGAGATCTTTGGGATTTACTAAGTGTCACTACAAGGAAGGAGAAATTCTTTTCCCAAAGGTACACCATAGGCCGCGTGTTCCCTAGTTATTCGGTGAGTTTCGGATTTAAAATCCACAAGGTAAGTATCTATAGCACTCGACCAAGGCCATGTTGAGTAAATAGATGTGTTTCATCAATATTTAAAAGCTGAAACTAATCTATTCAAGTAATCTAGTGATTACCGATTTTAAGAAAGAAGGACACAAAGTTTCCGGCATTTGATTAGACATCAATCGGCAGTAAGGTAAGGATTTAAGTGTACTAATCCTACTGGGATTTGGTTTTATGGCCGAATGGCTCTTTACTAAGTATTAAGTGATTGATCAAATGTAGAGATTTAAGATCTAAGGCATTAGATCAAGCTTTTCAGGATTTGGAGTGAACTTGCTAAAGCGAATCAGGTGTGTACCCTTCCTTAAGTCTTAATAGATTTATGACAATGAATAAGTTAAATGTGTTGTTAAAAATGTGAAAATATGGCTACGGTACCATGCAATGGTACGGAGTACCCAGGTACGTTTCCTACTGCTATTAGGATTCTGAATATATGTTATTTTTAACATGTGAAAAGTGATAAGAATGTGAATTAAGGCATGATATTGCATATTGTGTATGATATATGGGGCATATGGGATATTATTTTAAGGGGAAGTGAATGTGGTGACCTAAGACCACGATAACTAAATGTGGTGACCTAAGACCACGATATCCGAATGTGGTGACCTAAGACCATGATATCCGAATGTGGTGACCTAAGACCACAAATTTTATAAGAGGCGATGAGCACGTCATTGCATATTGCCTTTGATGGTGTGTAGCGGATGGAGGTTGACTTAGTAGTCCCACGGTGTGCGGGATGGCACGGGTGATGTGTAGCGGATGGCATATAGGTTTGGGTTGGGTTGCATCATTATTTTATATCTGCTATATGTTATGTATATGATGTGATAATATGCAGAATCTATTTGTACATAGTGTTTGTGTACACATTGAGTCTGTTGACTCACCCGTTGTGGGAACCTTTTTTGGTGATGATCGGTAATGGACCGGTCGGCAGGAGCTTAAAGGTGGCCATGCTGACAAGGAATTTATTTAATTTGGATTTTTATTTTATTAAGTACTTTGAATTTATTCTTTTTTTTTTTGGGAATTATTTGATGTAATAAGGCCATAGTAGAACTACTTTACTTTGCTTTTATTTATTAAGCTTACAAACTTTTATTTATTAAAAGATTAAGTAAATATATTTTAAAACAAAGCCTAAATGTTTTGTCACCTAAAGTAAAGGATTTTAATAATGAAATAAACTTGTTTTCAACTCAAGCCGAACCCAAAACACTCTTTCTTTCAAAACACACAAGTTTTTCCTAAGTAATAAAAGAATTTGAAGCAGTTTACAGGTGAACATACCAGATCCATCAAGGCTCGTGGGCGGGTTTGGGGTGTTTCAGTTTGGTATCAAAGCCAGATTTTAAACTCTCGACCTTGGGTTTAAGGCCCAAAACGTTTTCAAAGTCAAGCCCAAAAATAATTTTTGTCAATTAAGCAGGATTTTCTGGCATGGCCCACTAAGTCTCCGACCCGCAGTCCACCAGGTAAGTACTTCTGACTTCTGAAGGGATTTAATATGTGAAATGTATGGGCTTTTATGGCAACGTAGATTAGTGAACTAGGATCTGTTGAACCCTAGGACTAGTTTACCCCAACAATTACATAAGACTTAAATGCCTAATTAAACAAACCTGTGGTTAAGTCGCCGAGTTAGGTGTGGCAACCATGGTGCGCATGTTTAGGATTGGTTTCAGTGGGAGCTTGGTATTTAAGCGATCCGTGTGACTCACCTCCTCTCCACTTGAATCCTACCAGTGCGTAGCCTCGGTTCACCCTAACCAAGAGGACTTATACACTGCTAAACCCTAACTAAAACACGAAAGGGACTAGCCAGTATTTTTATGAAAACCCTAGTTTTATAATCACCAAATTACCCTTGAATAGTAGTAAAAACTTATTTTTGAAAATTTTCAAAATATTTCTAATTTATAAAAATTACAAAAATACCCTTAGTGGTAAAATTACAAAAATGCCCGTGGTTTATGAAAATTTCCAAATACCCAGTTCTTATCAAAATTTCACTACTTTGCTTAAAGGAACCCTAAATTTACAAAATATCAAAATACCTTCATTATGGAAAAAAATTATTTACGAAATTACCCTACCCGCAAATTATCGAAATACCCCGAGTTACAAAATTACTAGAATGACCCCGATCTTCAAAATTTACGCAACAACACCGATTTGGAAAACAAATTCTAAAACAACCTTCAAGTTTTGTAAATTCCAAAATATCCTTGATTTATTAAGATTTATAAATTTACCACGGTTTATTCTTGAAATACCCTCGTAATTTCAAAATTTCGAAATACCCTGGATTTCAAAATTACCAAAATACCCTTATTGACAAAATCACCAAGGAACCTTATTTTGACAAATTATGAAAATACCCCTATAGGGCAAATTACGAAAATACCCCTGGGTAGTGAAAAAATAACAACAATGAAAACTACAACATTTCTCTGAATGAACGAGAGTTCATAATTGATTGATGGATGTAAAGACTGTGTGCATGTATGAATACGAAAGAACCACTCCTAAAATTCTTTTCATAAAACTTCTTCGCGGTTAATCAGTGGAATAAAGGCTAATTCATAAAATTTCTTAATCAGATTAAAGCGCGTCGTTAGATATGAGTTCTAGAGGACGCGGTAGAGGAAGAATGACTGTGTCAGAATCCGTTAGATCGGGTCAAGGGTCTGACAATGAGTAACCACCGCCACCACCACCCCCAGCTGTTGGTGTCGAGCAGCAAGCTCAGACGGCGGATGATCTTTAGACGCAGGTGTCTTTGCGTGTTCGAAATGGTGGTGGAGCAGCGAAAATATAGGAGCTCGAAATGCATGAAGCGACTACGAGCCAATGAGTGAAGTGTTCCGTGGAGTATCTGGTGTGGCACCCAGTCTGATTTGAATCTTGGTTGGATGCAACCGGCGAATTATGGATGAGCTCGATCGACCCCGAGGAGAAGTTGAAAGGAATGGTGGCATCGCCACTGCGATGAAGCGTATTAATGGTGGTTAACAGTTCAGGATGGTGCCACAGTTGAGGATCTGACCTGGGAAAATGTTAAGGCGGCATATCAGAAGAAGTATGTCGGCACACGTTATACCGATGAGCAGAGGAAGGCTTTTCTAGGACTGGTTTAAGGGAACAAGTCCGTGGCAGAGTATGAAGCTGAATTTTTGAAGTTGAGCAGGTATGCTCGAGGAGTAGTAGCTACGAAACATGAGCGGTGTGTCCAGTTTGACGACGGACTTAGGGATGACTTGAGGTTGTTAGTTGCTCCACATCAAGAGCGGGAGTTTTCGCTTTAGTGGAGAAAGCTAAGATAGCGGAAGGAATTAAGGACTCTATGAGGCAGAACACGGACCGGAATAAGCAGAAGAGAGAATTTGGATCGTCAAGGCCATCCAGGAATGAGCAAAAGAGGCCTAGAGTTGAAGGGCCGTGAGGTCGACAAGTCGCTCTTTGGAGGCGATTACCCTACTTGTGAACAATGTGGGAAGAAGCACTTAGATGAATGTTGGAAAAAGCGGAGGATATTTTAAGTGTGGGTCAAAGGACCATATGATTAAGGACTGTCCGATGAGACCAGATGGGAATCAACCAGTAGCTCAGAATGTTAATTAGGTGGTAGAGGTGGACAATGACCTCGCCGAGGTCGTGGTCCGAACCATGGAGGAAATAGTTTCGGCCGAGGTCGTGGAGCACCAAACGAGGTCTTGAAGGTTCAGATGCAAGGCAGCCAAGGTTGGTTTATGCAGTCGGCCGTTGCGAGGAGAGTGATGTGCCAGATGTGACAACGGGTAAGTTTCTTATTTCCAGAATGCCTTTATTGCCTTGTTTATTATAGAGCTAGTCCGTTCTTGTATTGCTAGTGAATGGTATGAAACCTTGGATGTGAACTTTGGAATTGTGCATAGGAAATGTGTTAGTTTATTAAGATCAGTCTTGAGCAATAGCGTAGTCGGTGAGTTAGATTGTACGATTGTTAGTTAGTAAGTAATTTCGAGGATGAAATTATTTTAAGGGGTAGAACGTAACACCACGAAAATGGGCCTATGCATTTTTGATTTAATTATACGAAATGGCATGTCTTATGTATTATGAATGTATAGTGAACATTTTTGGAAACTTGGAAATGTTAAGTTTAAAAGAGTAAAGTGAACATTTTTGGAAACTTGGAAATGTAAGGAAATGTTTTAGAAATGTTAAGTTTAAAAGAGGAAAGTGAACATTTTTGGAAACTTGGAAATGTAAGGAAATGTTTTAGAAAATGTTAAGTTTAAAAGAGGAAACTAAAACAAAGTGGCCTTAAGAAAATTAATAGAGGAAATTTGACACAAGAACGGGCTTGGAGAAGTGGCTAGGAGGCACCACTTAAAGCCCAGTAAGTGACGCCACAATCAAGGGGGAAGGAGCCTAGGTTCGAGTCACGTGGGAAGCAAATAAAAGAGTTTTATTTTGCTGCAAGGAGTAAGGGAGTTGAACGGCACCAAGGCACTTGGGGAGGAGTTTAATTCTCTTTAAAATTCGGCTAAATATATGGATAAATGATGGATAATTATTGTTTAAGAGATAAGAGATAAATATTGGATTAAGTTTTACTAAATTGAATGGGTGATAATTAAAGTGATAAAGTTATCAAAATAGGAGTGATGGCCAAGTAAAGGATTTTAAGTTAGTAATTTGGCTACTAGAGGAAAGAGAGCCATTCATCATATCTTCTTTCAACTCTTCTTTCGCCGAATTTCCTAGAGCATCTCTTCTTCTTCTTTTTGTTAGCCAAAGCGAAAATTAAAGTAAGCCTAGTTGAATTCTTCATAGCTTTTGTGATCTCCATTAAAATCGAATCCATAAACTCCTCAAGATACCATCATTAGCCGATTTCTTTATACCAATCAAAAGTGAAATCAAGATCCTTCTAGCCTACATAGCGAATATTGCTAAAGGTTCAAGCAAGGATTGCCGATCTCTAAAGTAAGGGTAAGATCTCATTCAATTTCATCCTTTTCTTTTAAGATTTGCCAAAACTAGGACTAACCCCATTAATATCTTGTTGCCAAAACTTTGAAGAGATCTTTGGGATTTACTAAGTGTCGACTACAAGGAAGGAGAAATTCTTTTCCCGAAGGTACACCATGGGCCGCATGTTCCCTAGTTATTTGGTGAGTTTCGGGATTTAAAATCCACAAGGTAAGTATCTATTGCACTCGGACAAGGCCATGTTGAGTAAATAGATGTGTTTCATCAATATTTAAAAGCTGAAACTAATCTATTCAAGTAATCTAGTGATTATCGATTTCAAGAAAGAAGGATACAAAGTTTTGGCATTTGATTAGACATCAATCGGCAAGAAGGTAAGGATTTAAGTGTACTAATCCCTTTGGGATTTGGTTTTATGGCGAATGGCTCTTTACTAAGTATTAAGTGATTGATCAAATGTAGAGATTTAAGATCTAAGGCATTAGATCAAGCTTTTCGGGATTTGGAGTGAACTTGCTAAAGCGAATCAGGTGTGTACCCTTCCTTAAGTCTTAATAGATTTATGACAATGAATAAGTTAAATGTGTTGTTAAGAATGTGAAAATATGGCCATGGTACCATGCAATGGTACAGAGTACCCAGGTACGTTTCCTACTCCTATTAGGATTCTGAATATATGTTATTTTTAACATGTGAAAAGTGATAAGAATGTGAATTAAGGCATGATATTGCATATTGTGTATGATATATAGGGGCATATGGGATATTATTTTAATGGGAAGTGAATGTGGTGACCTAAGACCACGATAACTGAATGTGGTGACCTAAGACCACGATATCTGAATGTGGTGACCTAAGACCATGATATCTCGAATGTGGTGACCTAAGACCACGAATTTTATAAGAGGCGATGAGCACGTCATCGCAAATGACGCCTTTGATGGTGTGTAGCGGATGGAGGTTGACTTAGTAGTCCCCACGGTTGTGCGAGGATGGTGCGGGTGATGTGTAGCGGATGGCATATAGGTTTGGGTTGGGTTGCATCATTATTTTATATCTGCTATATGTTATGTATGTGATGTGATAATATGCATGAATCTATTTGGACATAGTGTTTGTGTACACATTGAGTCTGTTGACTCACCCCGTTGTGGGAACCTTTTTCAGGTGACGATCAGTAATGGACCGGGTCGGCAGGAGCTTAAAGGTGGCCATGCACAGCAAGGAATTTATTTAATTTGGATTTTTATCTTATTAAGTACTTTGAATTTATTCTTTTTTTTTTGGGGAATTATTTGATGTAATAAGGCCATAGTAGAACTACTTTACTTTGCTTTTATTTATTAAGCTTACAAACTTTTATTTATTAAAAGATTAAGTAAATATATTTTAAAACAAAGCCTAAACGTTTTGTCACCTAAAGTAAAGGATTTTAATAATGAAATAAACTTGTTTTCAACTCAAGCCGAACCCAAAACACTCTTTCTTTCAAAACACACAAGTTTTTCCTAAGTAATAAAAGAATTTGAAACGGTTTACACCGAGGAACATACCAGATCCGGTCGAGGCTCGTGGGCCGGGTTTGGGGTGTTTCAGTTTGGTATCAGAGCCCAGTTTTAAACTCTCGGCCTTGGGTTTAAGGCCCAAAATGTTTTCAAAGTCAAGCCCAAAAATAATTTTTGTGAATTAAGCAGGATTTTCTGGCATAGCCCACTAAGTCTCCGACCCGCAGTCCACTAGGTAAGTACTTCTGACTTCTGAAGTGATTTAATATGTGAAATGTATGGGCTTTTATGGTAACGTAGATTAGTGAACTAGGATCTGTTGAACCCTAGGACCAGTTTACCCCAACAATTACATAAGACTTAAATGCCTAATTAAACAAACCTGTGGTTAAGTCGCCGAGTTAGGTGTGGCAACCATGGTGCGCATGTCTAGGATTGGTTTGGTGGGAGCTTGGTATTTAAGCAAATCAGTGTGACTCACCTCCTCTCCACTTGAATCCTACAGTGCGTAGCCTCGGTTCACCCTAACCAAGAGGACTTATACAGGCTAAACCCCTAACTAAAACCCGAAAGGGACTAGCAGTATTTTTTATGAAAACCCTAGTTTTATAATCATCAAATTACCCTTGAATAGTAGCAAAAACTTAATTTGGAAAATTTTCAAAATATTTCCAATTTATAAAAATTACAAAATACCCCTAGTGGTAAAATTACAAAAAAGCCCGTGGTTTATGAAAATTTCCAAATACCCACAGTTCTTATCAAAATTTCACTACTTTGCTTAAAGGAGCCCTAAATTTACAAAATATCAAAATACCTTGATTATGGAAAAAAAATTTATTTACGAAATTACCCCTACCCTGCAAATTATCGAAATACCCTCGAGTTACAAAATTACTAGAATGACCCCCGATCTTCAAAAATTTACGAATAACACCGATTTGGAAAACAAATTCTCGAAACAACCTTCAAGTTTTGTAAATTCCAAAATATCCTTGATTTATTAAGATTTATAAATTTACCACGGTTTATTCTTGAAATACCCGTAATTTTAAAATTTCTTAAATACCCGAGATTTCAAAATTACCAAAATACCACTATCGACAAAATCACCAAGAAACCTTATTTTGACAAATTACGAAAATACCCCAGTAGGGCAAATTACGAAAATACCACCGGTAGTGAAAAACAACAACAATGAAAACTACAACATTTCTCTAAATGAACGAGAGTTCATAATTGATTGATGGATGTAAAGACTGTGTGCATGTATGAATACGAAAGAACCACTCCTAAAATTCTTTTCATAAAACTTCTTCGTGGTTAATCAGTGGAATAAAGGCAAATTCATAAAATTTCTTAATCAGATTAAAGCGCGTCGTTAGATATGAGTTCTAGAGGACGCGGTAGTCATGGACGCGGTGGAGGAAGAATGACTGTGTCAGAACCCGTTAGATCGGGTCAAGGGTCTGACAATGAGTTACCACTGCCACCACCACCCCATTTGTTGGTGTCGGCAAACAAGCTCAGACGGGGATGATGTTGTATCACAGTCAGGTGCGAGTTCTGAAAATGGTGGCTGGAGCAAGCGAAAATATGGGAGCTCAGAAATTTGTACCCGAGCGACTCTGAGCCAACAGAGCTGAAGTGTTCTGTGGAGTATCTGGTATGGCACCCAAGATGTTGAATCTTGGTTGGAAGCAACCGAGCGAATTATGAATGAGCTCAATCTGACCCCTGAGAAGAAATTGAAAGGAATGGTGGCACTGCTACGCGATGAAGCGTATCAATGGTGGTTAACAGTTCGGGATGGTGCCACAACTGAGGATCTGACCTGGGAAAATGTTAAGGCGGCATATCAGAAGAAGTATGTCAGCACACGTTATATCGATGAGCAGAGGAAGGCTTGAAGCTGAATTTTTGAAGTTGAGCCCGTATGCTCGAGGAGTAGTAGCTACAGAACATGAGCGGTGTGTCTGATTTGAGGACGGACTTAGGGATGACTTGAGGTTGTTAGTTGCTCCACATCAAGAGCGGGAGTTTTCTACTTTAGTGGAGAAAGCTAAGATAGCGAAAGGAATTAAGGACTCTGTGAGGCAGAACACAAACCGGAATAAGCAGAAGAGAGAATCTGGATCATCAAGGCCATCCAGGAATGAGCAAAAGAGGCCTAGAGTTAAAGGGCCGCGAGGTCAGCAAGCTGCTACTGGAGGGCAGTACCCTACTTGTGGACAATGTGGGAAGAAGCACTTAGATGAATGTTGGAAAAAGACGGGAGGATGATTTAAGTGTGGGTCAAAGGACCATATGATTAAGGACTGTCCGATGAGACCAGATGGGAATCAACCAGTAGCTCAGAATATTAATTAGGCTGGTAGAGGTGGACAGCAGCCTCAGCGATGTCGTGGTCCGAACCATGGAGGAAATGGTTCCGGCCGAGGTCGTGGAGCACCAAGCGGAGGTGCTGAAGGTTCAGATGCAAGGCAGCCAAGGTTGGTTTATGCAGTCGGCCGTCGCGAGGAGAATGATGTGCCAGATGTGACAACGGGTAAGTTTCTTATTTTCGGAGTGCCTTTATTGCCTTGTTTATTATAGAGCTAGTCCGTTCTTGTATTGCTAGTGAATGGTATGAAACCTTGGATGTGAACTTTGGAATTGTGCATAGGAAATGTGTTAGTTTTATTAAGATCGAGTCTTGACAATAACGTAGTGTCGATCAGTAATGGACCGTGTCGGCAGGAGCTTAAAGGTGGCCATGCACAGCAAGGAATTTATTTAATTTGGATTTTTATTTTATTAAGTACTTTGAATTTATTTTTTTGGGAATTATTTGATTTAATAAGGCCATAGTAGAACTACTTTACTTTGCTTTTATTTATTAAGCTTACAAACTTTTATTTATTAAAAGATTAAGTAAATATATTTTAAAACAAAGCCTAAACGTTTTGTCACCTAAAGTAAAAGATTTTAATAATGAAATAAACTTGTTTTCAACTCAAGCCGAACCCAAAACGCTCTTTCTTTCAAAACACACAAGTTTTTCCTAAGTAATAAAAGAATTTGAAACGGTTTACATCGGGGAACATACCAGATCCGGTCAAGGCTCGTGGGCCGAGTTTGGGGTGTTTCAGGAATTCTAGCATTTGTTCCCGCATTTCTTGTTGAATCTTAGTCAATTGCCCCTGCATCTGTATTTGCATCTGCTCTATTCTCTCCAACCTTTGTTCCATGTTTTCCAAGTAAACTGAAATATTTTACCTAATTAGGGTCCTTTTGTAAAAGTCTAATGCAAATAATGTAATACAATGCAAATGCATGAATGCAATGCAAAGGAATGAAATGCAAAAGAAGAGGCGTTGATTCTGAATTCAATTCCATTAAAAAAACTTCTCTAGAAAGTAAATTTCTTTACATAAAACGGATTACATTTACGGCATTGCCCTCATATTCTAAGCAAAACATCAATCCCTTTCTTCGCATAGGTCAAATCTTGCAAACTTCTAATAGATGCCTCTATTAGCTCCTTTTTGCTTGATTTGGGCCGCGACTCACTGCTCACTTATTTCCATAATGCTCGTTTGCCTCTTCAAGAAAGTCGAGAACTGGTGATTCTCGAATAGTCTTTGTCAGCTTGAATCATTGGGCAATAAAGTCTTTTATTCCTTCACGGACTATCAGTCTTCTCTCGTTTACTTGGACCATATTCGGACGACCGTATTATAATCCACTTTATCAAAAAATCCATTTTCTCATGACAAACTATTCTATTTAGCAATCGAATTTGAATCAACACCTCTTTTCTATGATGTGAATGCAATGCAATCAAAACAACAGAGAACACGTTAGCACAAGAGAAAACAAATGACAAAATAGGGCACCTATCTGAGCAACTAATAAAGTTTGGTATAGCTCTGCCTAACGTGGGTTCTTAAGGTTTACTATATGCTGTTTAGTTCTAAAGTTGAGGTACCTGAACCAGCAGATTCCTCGATCCTCACCCATTATAGGCTCATACGGACCGAGTTCGATTCAGGGGAATACATTTCCCTATGGCCATGCGAAAGTGAAAACTTCATGAAGACATAGGTACAGATGTATCCCGAAAGCAATCCACTAGCTCATGCGGAGGTGAAAACCTCATGAAGGCATAGCTTCTCGCTCCCACTTAAAGGCCCAACCACAATGGTGATGTAGTGCAATGAAGAGATATTTATTAAAATCACATGCAATAAAGAATCATGTTTTTTTTTAAAAATCAGAATTTTAAATTCGGACAAAAGGACATGAAATTATCAATTTTACGACTTGACTCTCTTATTGGTCCCCAGTGGAGTCGCCAAGCTGTCGAAACCATTTTTAAGTTTTTTTAAAAAACGGGGATCGACTTTAAAAACAAAAATGGAGTCGCTACCAATCCCTTTTTGCTTAGGTGTGATCGGATCACCTTATAAAATATTTAATTTCAAAATGTTGATTTTGGTCCACAAAATATAAGAAAACGGGTTCGGGAGTCGATTACGTACGAGGAAGGATTAGCACTCTCGTAATGCCCAAAATATTGATTATTTAATGTCCTAATGTAAAAAATTTGAATGATTTTAAAATACAATTCTTTTAAAAGAATGTTTGTATAACCCATTTTGGAATATTAAGACTCTTTCATTCCAAGAGGATTAAATATCACATCCAGTACATGAGGATGCGACATTTTCACCCTCGAAACTAAGATCGTCTCTTAATTTCCCCAAACACGAAATTAAAAGGATATTTAGTCATTTGGATGAATGAAAAACCGAAACCCAGCACGTTAGGGCACAATTTCTCGAACTCCCAAACACGAAACATTGCCTTATCCCGAGATAACACAACGTCATATCCAGTGAGTTAAGATACGACAATTTTTAATTCTCGAGAATAAGTTTTTTATTTATCTTGTAAAAGGAAAGTAATAGGTTCTTTGGACTCGAAGAGGAAAATTGAAACCCAGTAAGTTAGGGTACGATTTCTTTCGAACCTTAGAACACGAGTATTTACTTATTTTAAAAATTGAATTAAATGTGATATGATTTTATAATAAAATGATGGATGAATTATAATACACATGTCTAATAGAGTGAAACAAGGAAAACAAATATAAATTACAACAATAAATAAAAATTAAAAATAATAATCTATATAAAATAATAATTAAAAAGATGACAAAAGAAAAACGAAAACAAAGGTTAATAATAAATAAATAAACAAATAAATGATATGTACAATAAAAATAAAAATAATAATAAAATACAATAATAATAACAAAATATGTTAATAAATAAATAATAATAAAAATAATATTAGCAATTATAAAATAATAAAAATAATAATGATGATGATTAAAATAATAGCAAAAATAAAAATAGTAATAATAATAATGATAATTAATAATAATTAATAATAATATTACTAAAATACTTGATATAACAAACAAGAATAACAAAAGGGACCATAATAAAAATAATAATAAAAGAAAACAAAAAAGGACTAAATTAAACTTAAAATAAAAATTTGGGGTAAAATCGAATTAAATAAAAAGGGAAGGATCGAATTGTAATATCGTGCGCAACTTAAAGTGACCTAAACAGAAAATAACCCCACCCTCTGAAATGGTGGCGTTCGAAGGTTGACCAAATTGCAACAGAAGAAAATTTAAGGCCTGAATTAAAAATAAAAGAAAACTTAATTAAAAAACTAAAAAAATGGGGAAGGGCCAAGTGCGCAAATAGACCCCTCCTCCAAAACACGTAGATCCTAAGGCTGGGGTGGGTCGGATAGCGTCAGGCTAAGGCAAAACGACGCGTTTTGTGCCCAAACGCAAGGCTCAAAAACGACGCCGTTTTCAATTCGTATAAAAGGCTAATTTTTCTGAAAAATTTTCATTTTCATTCTGTTTTAAACAAAAGAGAGAGAGGCACTCCGGAATCCTCTGCCCAGGCGATTTTCAGTGAAACTCCAGCACCGATGACCACCGCCCGCCGCCGCCACCACGGGGTGGAATTAAAAAAAGGTAATTTATTTACTCCTTTTTTATTAATATTTTATATATATTATATACTGTTTTAAAAAAAATAAAAACAAAATAAAATAATAGTATTCGGAAATAAAAAATAAAAATAAAAATGAAACAAAACCTTGGCTGATTTGATTCCCTTTTGTGTTGTATTTATGTATAAATCTCTCTGTATGTGTGTCCCTTTTTACAGGTTTATCACAAGGTTTTTATAGCCTCGAAAACAAAAAAAAAAAAAAAAGAAAGAAAATATTTTGCCATGTTTTTGATACAGACAACCTCGGGAAGAGTTGAAATGTATGCGAGTTGCACAATCGTCTACGAGGAGGTTAAAAGCCTTTCGGGAAATTATAGGAGAAGTACGGATGAGTTTGCGGAAGCTTTAAGGGAATTTGTTTAGAATATGGTTTAAGTTAGGAATGGAGGTATTTAGGTATACAAGATGATTTGGATAATGTGAAGGTTAGGTTCAATTTAGGATGAAGGAAAGAAGATGGGAATCGGTTTAAGGTTGAAGAAATAATGATAGGAAAAATAGATAGGTGATGTTCGGTGGAAATGAATAATAGGACTTAAACAAAGAATCGATTCAACACTAAAGAAGTGTCACCGGGTTCTATATTTGTTTAAGGTGGAAAACGGAATCGAAGATGGACCACTACCCGTTATCAAGGTAGATAAGAACCTATGGTATCAGTTGATGAAAGGAACAAGTCTAGATGCCACAAGCAACTTGATAAGTCTAGGAAACCTGCACGAAATCGAAGAGGAGACAAGCTCACTCGATGAACAAAAGTTCATGAATTATATTCAAAGTTTTTTAATGATCAAAAAGTCTAACCATAAAAATGAGAAAAAACAAATATTTATAGGCCAATAAGAGAGTTAGCCGAATTGTCATTAGGCATCCTTAAGAACTAAGTAAAGTTCAACTAGAGAAGACTAGAAAAATCTGGAAATAACCCATTAGTTTGCTTAGCAAAATTCGGATGAATGTGGTCCTTGTAAGCTTGCTATGTTCGGATGAATTTGGGGAATAAAATAGCAGCCTTTAATTGATTCAAAGTCATCTCCTTGGAACGCCAACCATCAGTAGAAAATAACTCATTTTGTCATTCACGAAGCAATTATCCCCTTTTTGGCTGTTGGTATGCACGAAGCAATCAGCTTGAATGTATGTGCATGTTCAGCTCTTTTTAGACGAATTAATGCTGGTAATTATGGTTGGCCGAATGGCCATTTTAGGCACACCAAACGTCAAGCCTTTTTAGTTCACGAGATGCTCCTTAACTCTCTTTTCTAGTAGCTCAATAAATAGCTTCCATGCATGTCCCAACATAGCCATAAATGATGTCCATGCATGTTGGCTGAATGTCCCTTTGGGAACATCAAAGTGCAGCCTATTAATGATGCCAAAACATACTCCAACAAGGCATTAAATTTGGCAGACAAAGCATGCTGCTTTCCTTTTCATGAAGAGATCCTTGAAAAAAAGGCTCATTCATCTATTAATTGTGCCGTCAACAAGCACACCATGCATCTTCTTGATTTATTGAACATCTTTAATGTGTGTTTGGGAAAGAGGAAAAGCCACGTTGGAAATAATCAGCTCATTGAAGTCCACCTTAATGGACGTGTAGGAGACACCAAAATACACGTTGGGGAGCACAAAAGTCAGCCACCATTGTCCCTTGCGTGCTCCCAAGGCTCCTTAAATGTAATTGCCTCCCATGCCTTAAATGCTTGCCCCAAAATCACCTGCACATGAGTAATTTCGGCATTAGTGTCCAGCAAGTTTAATACAACTTTAAAACATGTTTTATTGGCTGAACAAATTAATAAAATGATGGCTATTACTTATATTAATTTAGGCTGGAAATTTAGGACACCTTAAATGCACATTTTGACCAATTAAATGAAGTAGCAGCCAACTATTAAATTGGTCCTAATCTAGACATATTAATTATAACTTATTCAATTGAACTTAAATGGTTGTAACTAAATTAACTAGCAAGTTATTTAATTAAGTTCAGCAAATTAAAGACTTAATTTTATTTAAAGCATTAAAATAAAAGAATCAGCTCAAAGAGCTGGAACGAGCTCGAATGAACTCGAATTGAACTCAAATGGACTAATCTGGCTCAAGTTGAAAATGCAACAAAGTGCATATCAACTTTACGACATTTGGAACTTGCGACCCGAGCTCCTTCAATTTGAAATTCGTCGGTGCCCCAGGCGTGCCCGTATCATCCCTCCTCTCTTCAAGATGATTCGTCCTCGAATCGACCTGTTGGTTTACTCGAACAAAATTTGTGTTGCTCGATTTTCCTCGATCAAACGAGCGGATGATAATCGTAACACTTGAATGAGATAATCATGAGTTAGTAAGAATTGTTTCTGACGTACTTGCAACCCAAATGTAATTAGCACCAAACAAATAAATCGCATGCAAACAGGCATGATCACATTATCATACAAAAGGAACAATGCCTTGTCAAATTTTTGCAATAAAAGTGAATAGGCTTCATGGCATGCATACGATGTAATGGAATTACACAAATCAAAATCATCATGCGAGTAGTACATCAATTGATAGATAAATTCGTCACAAGCAAGTAATGGAGAAAATGCATATGGCACTCGAGATTGAACAACCATATCTTGCATTGAACAATGCATTGGATAACTCGCACATGATTTGGAACATTTATCATACACAAGATTCTTTTTGTCAATGAGCAAAACAAATATATCATCATTGAACACATGAGAATTACTTAACATGTCATGATCTAAATGTCTTACAAAGATCCAATTGCTAGCAATAATTTCGCCACCATCCTAGGAGGGCATAAATGTATCAACAAATGTTTCAAAACACTTATAAAAAAACTATCTTTTTGTCAATAACCAAGGCAGATAATTCATGATCACACAAGATAGAACGCTTAAGAACATCACGTTTTAAGGACTTTATAAGAATGAAATTAGCAACGTGATTCTTGTCAACAACCGAAGAAAACAAAATGGGTTCACAGTTTTCAAATGTCTTACCTTTGGAAGCAGAAAGGAAAAGATCGACTTTACCTTTTTCCTTAAGCACAAACCTTCGCTCCTCGGAAGCGTAATGTAGTCGATACTTCAGGGTTGAATTAGCCTCGATCAAACGAAATGTAGACTTTAAGTACAACCACAAAAATTGTTTAAATAGTAAATAAAAATTGAAAACAAAATAGGCAGATTCCGCAACCTTACTCAAAATCCTTGTATCAAAAGAATAGAAATCTTTCAAACATACCGGATGATACTTGAATGTTCCATAAAACAAATTAGAACATATTCTCGGTTTAAAAACTTGATTTTGATTATTTGAGTCAAAAGGTACCAATGGTCTGGATGAATCAAACTTATTAGACCAATATGAATTATGAATATTCAAGATCAAGCAGTCAAAACTCTTAACATGTCTCAGAACAGATTTACAAAGACTTATCGATTTTGTCTTAGATAATGAACAAATCTCATAAAACCCACAATCAAACAAGTGGGAATTAAAAGAAAAGTCATCATCATACCTTATCGAGTCTTGAACATTCGTTACTCCACAATGATGAAATATATTCGTCTTACCATCATTTAAATTTTCATAAGGGATGGAGGAATGGCAAATGACGAAATTATCCACATATTCACATTCATTAGCAAAGTTTAGTGGAGACGAAATTATCTCAAAACACTTATCTTCCTTACCTTCCGTTTCATGTGGTTCGACTTCGTTTTCAATTTTACCTTTATTGATCACACGAAAACGTCGCTCGTCGGGAAGGTATTGAAGTTGGCATTTAGGACTCGGGTTCTCGTAAACCTGAAAAGTAAAAAGAAGAATAGAAGTCTTCAAATGGGTTAGTGAAAATTCACTTTCTTTTCCTTGCTCATTCTTTTTTCTCTCTTCTTTTTCTATCTCAATTTCTTTTTCATCCTCAATTTCAAATTTTCTTTCTTCATTTTCTTTCTCAATGTTTTTCTCAATTTCAATTTTCTTTTCAATTTTCTTTTCTTTTTTAATTTTCTTTTCTTTTTCTTCTTTTTCACTCTCGTTTTCTTTTTCTTTTGATTTTTCTTTTTCATTTTGATTACAACAATAAGATGTTTCAAAAGAATCAGAAATACAAGGGGTTGCTTCAAGGATCGAAAGAATGTTCTTATAGATATCTTGATCAATTCCTCGTGTAAGAGTCTCCTTGCGTGACATCTTTGAATCGTTCGAAGAGTAGCTAGTACTTTCACGTTCGTCTTCGTAATAGGCTGCCAATTCAAAATTCGCTTTGCTTCGCCTTGAATTTCTCATCAAATAAGAATCATGATGTAAATTACTTCGAGAATGATCTTTTGGAGATGAAGATTTATAGCCTTCTTCTTGACGCCTCAAAGGTCTTGATGAATACGAATCCGTTCTCACATGGTCATTGAACGATGAACCTCTTGATGAAGATGAATCTTGATAGAAGTCTCTTGACCTTGAAGTTAATGGCGAATGGCAGTCATAACGGAAATCTTCTATCGAATAACCATCAAAAGTGCATCGCTGAGATGGTCGCGACTCCGTTTCTCGCCTCGTACTGTGCTTTCGTCGAACTTTTTCCTCCGCTCGGTCCAAACGCTTTTGTATTGGACTTAGCTTCTTCTCGAGCATTCGATCCATTTCGTTCACCAAAAATTAGAAGTCATCGGCGGAGAGTTCTGCATGAAACATAGTTATTGCTGAAAAGAAAAATTGTTAAAAAGAATAAAACAGAAAAATTAAATCCTCACTACAAAATTCTCACAAGTCACTCGCAAAGAAAAATCGCTCACACTTGTGTTTTACTCGAATATGGCTTTTTTTCTTTGATGAATTCTCTCGTGCCTTTTACCGCTCTCTCTCGTCTCACAATTTCGTACATCGTTTCGGAAGACTCATCGCGGCTTGAGGGTCGGCTTCAAAGGGGTTTCAAGGGTTGATGTCGAGTATAGGGTAGGCTAAACAAAAGAAAATTTCGGGTATCGGGTAGGCCAAAGGGTAAGAAAAAAATTTTTGGGGGTCGGGGTAAAATGATGGTTTCGTTGATCGGGTTACGGAATAGAAAGGATGAAAAAAAAAACAAAACTTGCATATACTTCAATAACTGTACTTTTTTTTTCACCACTTTTTTTAACTTGTATTTTTTTTCAATTTTCGTTTTTCTTTTTCTTTTTTTTCACTTCAAATATAATACAATGGAAATACAATATGCCCAAATGCAAGAAAATAAAATTACAACTTTTTTTAATTTTTTTTTTTTTTCAACTTACGAACTTATTTTCGGCTTCACGATTGTCGTCGTAACTCCTCATTTTGTAGCTCTGATACCAAATGATACAGTCCGCCTCGAGAAGAGTCGAAATGTATGCGAGTGCCCAATCGTCTATGAGGATGGTTTCTAAGCCTTCGAGAAAATATTCGGGATTAAGGTTGATTTTGCGGAAGCTTGAATAAGTTTGCTTTCAAAAATGGTTTTTAAGTTAGGAATGATTTAGATGAATAGAAGGGATAGGTTCGGTTAAGGTATGGAAAGAAAGAATATGATGTTTGAATGGTTCGGTTTAGCAATCGGGATGTGACGAAAGATGTCCTTAATGCCGCCAAGAGTGATCAGCTCGAGAATAATAAAGTTATTGAAGCCATGATAACAGCTTTGAAGGAACAGGTTGTGGAGCTCAAAAGAAAGCTTACTATCTATAAAGCTGCTCTGGGTAATGGGATGCTAGCTTCGACTCCTAAGCAGCGTAGTATGGATATTCCCAAGTTGATGTGGAGGTCTCAGTCAACAGGTGTTATGCATTAATAGAACGAGGTACAACGAGGGAGCCAATTGACAGTCGTTACGCGGCCACAAGCTTAATCTTTTCGAATACCAAAAATGATGCCCTAAAAATACCATACAGAAGTTTGATGGCATATTCATACAGGTGTTATGCATCAGTGTAATTTTTTCCTCCATTTCCAAGCAATCGATACCTTTAACCTTCCTTTTTATTTGAAGGTCGGCACCATCGTAGACGCAAGAGGACTCTCAGCTAGGGAGCAGTTGTTGCGGTGCAGTAAAGGTGATGCTCCTTTCGGGGCAACAACAGTTGTCATTATTACACAATCAATTAATAACTACAATTACTGCTGCGCCAACACGAGTTTGACTTCTACTATGTTGGAACATTCACTCTCCTCCTGAGAGGCCTCTTGTGTCTACCTCGGTGTCAGCCTTCGGACAAGAATGAAAAGTTTAAGATTTTGACTGCTTGGAAATAGAGAAAAAAATTACTTTGATTACACCAGAAGTTCCCAGAGTTTTTCCATATGACTATGTTATCAATCTTGTGTATGATATATATAGAGCATTGTTGCGAGTATTCAAAAAACTTGAGCTCCACTTTGTTATACTCGAACTCGTGACAGCATCACGATCGCCAATTGGGACCTCCACTTGGACTTCGACCCCTGATCGTATCAAGTACTATCGGCCCCAAAACCTGATTTCCCTAAGATAGGTTTCTTAGGTGATAGTCCTATCC